>JAPDFF010000020.1:0-383713 GCA_027569505.1 Chloridium humicola
CCCCCCCCCCCCCCCCCCCCCCCCCCCCCCCCCCCCCCCCCCCCCCCCCCCCCCCCCCCCCCCCCCCCCCCCCCCCCCCCCCCCCCCCCCCCCCCCCCCCCCCCCCCCCCCCCCCCCCCCCCCCGTAGATCTTGTTGAAGGGGCTCGATGGTTGGTGCGAGGGGCAGAGTCGGATGGTTTGGGAATCCAACTTGCTGCGGAGAGAATGACACAAGACTCGATGAAGCAGAAGACAAAAGGACACGAGATCTCAACGTTTGGGGAGGAGCGCAGGCAGATATTCGATAGTAGGCCATACGCCCACTTACATGTTTCTCTGCAGACGGCTGCGATTCCGCGAAAGCTCCGCCGGAACCGAAGTCGGGCCCTCGGCCCGGCGGTGTAAGTCTGCTTTGGACGGACTGGAGATCGATTCAACAAGACGGTCCCTCCAACCATATGACGCTATCCTTGACTAGGAAAGATTTCGACAGCCAAGAAACAGGAAGGCTAGGTACTGGTACGATCACTTACACCTCGACACGAGATCTCTTCCTCTCTTTCCAGCACCCCATACTTCGTCCCCTTAGCCAGGGCTTCACATCTATGATCTCACCCCCGCCGTCTCGTCCCACGCCAACTAGTTGTCCGAACCACAATACAGGACTCGCCACCCTCATCACCTCCAGACCCGCTCTCCTCACAGTTCTCAGTCAAAGGAGCTGGAATCCGCCCAGCTTCAATCTGCGCCTGACGAATCTGCTCAATCGTCACAAACAGCTCTCCCGGATTGGGTATAACCTCCCCCCTTTTCCTCCTCTTCGCCGTGTTCAACGCTTCCTTCTGCGCTCCGAGAGCCACGTTCTTCCGTTCCAACAGGGCTGCGTCCAACTCCCGCTCAAGTTCCTCCTTCCTCTTTCGTAGGCGGGCCACTTCAAACAAGGAGTCCTCCCACGCCTTTTCGACATCCCGGATCAGCCGCCTTCGCGTGCGCGGGTCCGGGGAATCGAAGCACAGCGTGGCTATCTTCCTGCGTGTTTCGATCCACTTGTTTGGTGGTGAGTTTGGTGGTGAGATGGCGGGCTGGTTGAGCATGTCTGCAGTTGGAGCAAATTTTGGTTGACTCGACGCCGCGGTCTGTGAATCCGAGACATCTGTCATCTCGTCAACCGCCTCCTCCTCTTCCTCTTCCTCTTCCTCCTCCTCTTCCTCCTCCTCTTCCTCCTCCTCTTCCTCCTCCCCCTTCTTGCGTTTCTTCCCCTCCTTCAACACCAACACATTCCTCCTCATAAACCTCTTAATCCACCCCTTCCCCACCCCCCCACAATACCCCTGCTCCTCCAAAAACCGAGACACAAACTCGGTAATCTGTGCATGAGAAAGGGGCAGGCGGAGGGCTATCTGCGTCCGCACCCACTCCGCAAGCTTGGCCTCCTGTGCCTTGGGGAGAATCTGGTGGCGTTCGAAGGCATCTTTGCGTGGTTGGGTGCCCTTGAGTCGGGCTAGGAGGGTTGAGCGTGGGATGTTGAAGGAGCGCGCGGCGCCTTGGACTGTGGAGGTGCCTTGTTGGATTTGGGAGAGGGCGGAGTGGATGGTTTGTTCGGTGTACGGCATGTTGTTGACTTGTATGGAAGATGCCGTGGCTCGGCGATGGTAGGCAAGGGAATCTGAGTGAAGCTGTGGTTGACGACGCGAGTGATCGAAAGGGCGGTGAGAAGCCAGGTGGGCGAAACGTGGGTGTTTGTTTACATGTCACTGCAGGGAGATTGGGAGAAAGTGGGATGGAACAGAAATGGCAGCACGTCACTCAGACGATTGTAAATTAGTACAAGAATTGTTACAGTTGAGATAATAGAAATGCGGGTAGATTTAATCAGGGAGTGAAATAACTGTGTGAGCCGACCGGAGACAAGTTCGTGAAAATGTGAGGGGACAGAGAGGTCGGGCTTACCTAGTGGGAGACGATTGTGAAGAAAAAACCAAGGGTTAGGGTCAATGCCAATAATGAATCTCACATGACCTCGCGTGTTGCCTACATAGTAGTAGCGTGTCTGCTGGGAGCTACCATAGTAGAGCCCGATAACGAAAGCTTATCGCCACCCACAGTCCGTCGCTTCTCTCTCCATCTCCAATCTGTGTCCAAAGAACGTGGAAGGCAAATTTGGATTTCCGCAAAGGTCCAGCAGAATTGCTAATTGCGCATCTCAAAATAACCCAGATCCGGCAATTGCGATAACTACAACCATGGGTGCAGGCACCACTCTCAGTCTCGCCGACTGCTTCAGGATAGCCGAGGCCGCTCGCACTTCCACCTCTGGACGAAAGCGCAAGCACGCCGACTACGCAATGGCAAGCAGCAGTACCCCCAATTCGAAATCCCAATCTTTAAACGCCATGTATACAATGGACGACGACAACATTGCTGGGCCCAGCACTCCCAAGAAACCTCGCGTGCCGAGACCCCCCAAGGCCACACCAACCGAGAAGCGCCTCCGAAGGTAACATCCCTATTCTACTCAAACCACCTTCCAGGTTCCCATTATGTTTCCATTCTAACAACTCTCTCCTCCCCCAGATTCCGCCCCAAAGCCCCCCAATCCTTCCTCGAAATCTACCACCGCGCCACCACCCAGCGCTTCTACGTCCTCTCCCGCACCCGCTGCGGCACCCCCGACTGCCCGGAGGAATTGGTCGAGCTGACTGGCTCGACGGGAAACATCTACACAGTCGTCATCGCGCAACAACCAAGCTGCGACTGCCCACACGCCCAGAAGGGCAACCAGTGCAAGCACGTACTGTACGTGCTAGCCCGAGTGCTGCGCGCAAAGTACGAGCACGTTTATCAGCTGGCACTGCTGAGCGAGGAGCTGCGGGAGATCTTCGCGGGGGCGCCGCCGCCGGTTGATCCTGATGCAGAGGGCGCGGCGGGGGATGGGGATGGGAGAAGGAAGCCGGTAGAGGGGGATTGTCCGATTTGTTTTTGTGAGATGGAGGTGGAGGGTGGGGAGAAGGTGGTGTGGTGTCGCGCGGCGTGCGGGCAGAATATTCATAAGGGGTGCTTTGAGACGTGGGCGGCGACGAAGAGGAGGCAAGCGGGGGTGGGTGGGAGCGGGGCGGTGCCGTGTCCGTATTGTCGGAGTGTTTGGGAGGGGGATGAGGATATGGTGAAGAAGATTGAGAAGAAGGGGGGGAGGAATGCGGAGGGGTATGTCAATGTTGCGTCGCAGTTGGGGATCAGCACACAACGAGGTGAATGGCTCTGGGGATTTGAGTGGTGTGGGGGTTGGCTGACACTTTGCGCAGATTACAGTATATACTCGAGGTGGTGGTCTGGTCACCCGTCGAGCTATCGACGAGGGGACTACTGAGGTTTGAGGCTGCGTTATCTTTTCGCTGCTTCTTGGAAGTTGGGACCCGCAGAGAAGCGGGATGTTTGTGCTGCGCACAAGGGCCAGCGCGAACCCCTATCTGAAGAGATTTTGGCTCTTATGATTCTACAAAGATTGCTCCGTCCAACTTGGCGATTCAGCCTGGAAATCCAAGACTTGCGACTCGTAACAGTCAGGTGAGAGCGCCGCCCAGTCTTCGCTGACTGGTGTCAAATCCTGAATCCTGTTGCTTGGGGGGCCGCCCTCAGCCCCGTGTCCCATTATGCTGCTTAACGTTACCTGCACAAAGGCGCAGCCGAGGTCTGCCCTGTTGTCTTGGCAACGGCAGGCCACATCAAACCCTAGACTTTGGACTTGATTCATCATTGACAGTCCAAGATTCATCATCCATTCAAACGACCACGCAAGGTCTTGCACCAAGCACTACAACACATACAATGTCCGCGCACGAGTTATCGGGTCTCGATCCCCTCCCGATCGATTTCCCTGGATCCGACCCCAAGGCTGAGGGGGACAGGGAGCAGCCTGCGACCGATCCATCGCCGCTCACGCCTGTCGCACCACTGCGCGGGGAATGAAGCAATCGATTCAGCACCAAATAACACCACCAGGATGGAACTCAAAGGGTCGTTCAGCTGTTTCTGATCTTGTTGGTTGATCCAGGAAAAATCTCTGGCTGGGCTGGGCCACGCAGATAGAAGAGGGGTAGATATGCGCCAACTCAGCGGTGGCTTGTTGCCCCCTGCGGTTCAACAACGCCAACCGTTGGCCATTTTCATCCGTTTATTGACAACGCGCCGACCGACGAACGGTTGTCTGAAATTTTTGAGTACTTCCTGTATGGCAACACTCGCAAGCTCGCCATTCCGGTTATTGAGGACGAATTCGGGTCCTGAACGGTGGATCAATGTTCTGGATGGGAAATTGCCTCCCCAGCTCCTACCGCTGGGCCATAATAGATTATAAACCGCGGGACGACTCCATGCACGGCACCGATGAGAAAGCCGCCCAGTGGTTACGAGCAAGATGGCCATCTTCATTTGGCCGTATCGTGACCTTTCCCGATTCCTCCCCACCCAGTCGCGGTGCTCCCTTGCTAGGATTCTGCTGGAACGGCCCAGACTCACCAGGGCAGGTTTGGACCGTTTGGGGTGCTTTCTACTCGACAAACACCAGGACCGTTTTGTCCTGGACGAACCCGTCACGCCCCTCGGATCGTCCAAAACACACCGAGCTGCCATGCCACGGCAGGATTTGGTATAGCTGACCTTGATTTCTGCCAGGGGAGTGTACTGCAGAGTTTAGGGAAGATGAGAATTGATGCCTCGGGACATTGAGTAGGCTTGTTACCTCTGATTCTACGCCAGTCGGTGGCAATGATTATCCCACCATCCCCTTCGCTGCCATGGCATTTGTCGCAAACTGCTGTCAGACCACTCACGGTTATATACCCGGCTCGATGACACCGGACTTCCCGTTTCACCTGGGGTTCAGGTTTGTTAACGGGTTTGTTGACCCTCATAATCGCCCCTCCGTCTCTCCCTATTTAGACCTATCAGTTTCTGCAGAATCCTGGACGTCCGGTGGTACAAAATCCGTTGTGGAGCTGGTGATTCAATACTGTCTGCGGCATTTGGTCGTGCCTGTTGAGGACGATTTTCGCGAAGGGGATTCGGTACCGCCAGGAGTCGTTCTCTGGAGACAGAAAGGAGGGATATGCTGCAGTCGGCCAACGGAAACAACCTACATGCCAACCTTCCGCATACCCCTGGTGGAATGGGTTTCCTCGATTTCTCTCTCCATCCCCAACACGGATGAGGCACCATACACCATCCCATTCTAGCGGACAAGGGCAAACAACTCGTGGAATTGGATCCGCAGCTTTCCCGTGGTTCCAATGACAGCGCCGGAGATGGCCTCTTTCCCGACCACGACACGGCGCATGCCAATGGGTTGCTTACAACAGATGGCCGGTGTGCCGGTCTCACCCAGTTCCTCCTCATGGCCCTGGCACTGTTCAGACGGTGGGAGGATGAATGGGCCCAAACCCTGCGTGCCATAGACCGAATTGCAAATTTCAGAGTGAAGGGTCTCCTTTCCGCATAAGCAGCCTGAACTTCTCCTAATCTTTCTACTTGATTCTAGCTAACCTCTACGACCGACAACAACAAGCTGGACGTCTTGATGTTCGACGATTTGTTCCAGCTCTCAAGGGCTTACTTTTGTACGCTGCAGACACTGCATCTTGCCTCCAACATGGTCGACGACAGTCTTCAAAACCGGACCTACATACGGCAACACTGGGATTCTGTCGTCCGCCACAGCAGCATGTTCTCGGCCACAGATTTGGCTGCCGCCACACATAACTGGGACGCCGTCACCACGCAACTCGAGGCTAGGGCGCAGCGAGTACAAGCCCGTACTGCTCGCAGGACCGAGGACGTTAAGGCCTTCGGGATGGGTTACAAACCGTCGTTTTCTCACCCCGTCTGTAGTCATCCATTTGCTGAGAGTTTCGCATAGCTTTTCAACGCCACCTCGCTACGCGAGGCGATCAAGGGCATTGCTATCAACCGAGCCATCTATGTCTTCACCATCGTTACCGTGCTCTATACCCCCATTGGGTTCATGGCTGTATGTCTCCCCAACATTCCAATGTTTGCTATTCCAACTTCCATCATAATTAATTCGCTAACTAAAGACCTTTTGGCCCTACCAATCTTCTACGCCTCAGACTCTGAAAAAGAAGCTGGCCGTCCTGCGAAGCCAAGTGGCTTTACTGCGACATTTATTGCGGCGCCATTGCTAACATACATCCTCTCCATCACTGTTGCCTGGACTGTGGGAATGAATAGCAAGGAGAGGCATGTGGCTTTGCGCAAACCCTTGGGACGGCCTCGTTACCTTCGTTGTTATTTGGGTCGACTACAAAGAGGCTTCCACGATTGGAGGGCGAAACACCATTGGAGCGCGGAACCCAACTGGAACCCGTAACTTGAACGCTAGGACACGAACTCAGTTAGAACTTAAGAGCGTGGAAGGCAATGTGGCAGAAGAATGAAACATGCCGTCGGAAGGCAAGTTGGGGCTGTACTGGATGTTAAGGAAACAGTTGCAGGTTACTCAATCCGTGTCAAGTCTTCCTGAGGCTTGCTGACGAGACACCCCCTTTCATCAGCCGTTCTCTAATCATATGAACCAAGATATACAATACTCCCTAAGAAACCTCGTTTTCCCCATCTTTCCTACCAACCCTTGGTAGGACTTTTGCTCCGCCAACGACATATCCCATATCCCGCCGGCGATCCCGGCAACGACACCCCCCCATCCAACACCTCATTCGGCCACCTCAACCACTCCTCCCAATACGGCCCAAGATGCCTCGTAACCCCCCGAATAAGATACCCCCCGGCATCCCCAACAGCCCAATAATCCCTCACCCGATGCAACAACACCCCATAATACGCCAGCACCACCAACGCCTCCGGCCTCCGCTGCTCCAGCAGCTCCACATACCCAACTGGCATCCTCACCGGCCACTCCTGCACAACCACAACCCTCCACCCCCCACCACCCTCCCCATCTGCCGCCCCCTTCACCCGATCAAACATCCTCTGCAACACCTCCACGGCTTCGACACACACCCCCTTCACATTATCCCCCTCCTGCCCTTCACCCCTCAACATCTCCAAAAGCCCCTTACACTCCGTCCCCCTCTGACAGTTTCCCAACCCCGCATCAATTCCTACATGTTCCTCCCCGACCCCAAGCCCAACCTTCAATAACCCAGCCAACCGCGGCCAGGACCGGCCTGCTACGGCGCGGATTCCGCGGTGTAGATCGAGGCAGTGGGTGAACCGGTCGAGGACGGTAGTGAGGTCGTCTTCTTTGTGGGGGGTGGTGCGGTGGAATACGTCAAAGAGGACGTGTTGGGCGAGGAAGGTTGAGAAGAGGAAGAGGGCGAGGCAATTCCCGTCGTCCTCCTCAGCATCGTCGTCTTCAAGGTTGGTGGTTGCTAGGGTCTGGTTGAGGCGCGCGAGGGCGCGGGTTTGGAGGAGGGTTGAGGCTGTGAGGTAGGCGGATGAGGTGTTGTTGTTGGGTGGCGCTAAATTTGGGTTGTGGGGTAGAAGGAGGGTGCTCTTGTGTGCGGCGGAGAGGGCGAGGAGTTCGTCCATCAGATAGGGGTGAGCAAAGGCTTGGGTGAGGGAGAGCTTGAGGAGGGCCTGCAGGGCGAGGTCCGGGTGGACCATGGGAAAGGTGAGGCCGAGGTTGGTGGTAAAGTGGTGGAGAAGTTCGAGGTGGAGGAGGGTGTAGTCTTCGCCGAGGAGGGCCGGTTCCAGGTCGGGGGTTGGCCGGGGTGTGGTGCCGGGATGCTCCACTTGAGACCGGTATGCGGAACCTGGGCCGGAGCCGGGTCCGGGAGATGGGGTCGAAGGGTCCGGGGTTCTCGGCCCCATAGTAGTGGAATGGTCAACCGACGGAGACGGCGTCGGGGGCGTTATTACCGGGATTTGGAGGAGATAGCAGCATTGTCGCTGGCTAATGAGACAGTTGCCACAGGCTGGATGTCGCTCGTCGCATTTGATGTGACGTTGTTTGCATGCTTTGCAGCCGTATCGGGACTTCTTGTGAGCTCTGCGCATCATCGTTCTTCTCCCACTCTCTGAGGGCATACGATTGGGTTTGTGCAAAGGAGAGTTTGTGAGGGGTCCGATGAGAGGAAATACGACATGAAGGAAGTTCAGTCTTCGATGGGCCTCTTTGGATCCGCGTATTTAGAGGTTTGTGGTTGGGCGGTCGAAGCCGTTTCATTCAACCGCCCAATCGCATTCATGTGAATACGGGGAAAGTGGAGTCTGTCAGGCCCCTTTCCGTCTCCCCAGACTCCAGACTTAGGGGAAGAGAACCAAGACGCGTGTCAACGGGGGCAGAATACCTGGAGCTTCCGCTGTGTGACTAAATATATATCGAGACTATGGAGTTCCCCTCCGCTCTCAATTTCCATCATTGCCGCTTTTGACCATCCTCTCTCCTCACAGGAAGTCTGCTCTCCATTCCCCGATCGATATTGTCAGAACTGTTGCTTCACCATACACCCTTGAATGCAGGAGTTTTACCCGCAACTCCGGATCTCTCCCTGCAATGGCTGTCCTCCAACCATACCGGCATGGCTACTATCTCTGGAAGTACCTGCCGTCGGTGGCAGCCGCCGCCATCTTCTGCGTCCTGTTCGCCATCGCGACCATTGCATTGACCTGGAAACTCTGCAAGACACGCACCTGGATGGCCATTCCCTTTGCCATTGGCGGTTACAGTGGGTTGCGCCCATTCATTCCCTCCCCCCTTCCCCCTCTCCACCCGTTGCTGACTTCAGCATCTTCTGACCGCAGTGGAATTCATCGGCTACGCCTGCCGCGCCGCCGCCCACGACAAGACAGGCCGGCTGATGCCCTTCATCATGCAGAACAACAACATTTTCCTGGCGCCCGTCTTCTTCGCCGCCTCCATCTACATGGTTCTCGGCAGGGTCGTCCGTGCCACGCAGGGGGAGGAACATTTTCTCGTCAGGGCGGGGAGACTGACAATACTCTTCGTCACGGGCGACGTCCTCTCGCTGGCAATTCAGGGTAGCGGAGCGGGTCTGATGGTAACGGGCGAGCATGGGAGGCTTTCGCAGACTCTTATTCTTGCGGGCTTAGTGTTTCAGATTGTTATGTTTGGGACTTTTTGTACCGTCGCGGTGCGGTTCCAGGCGAGGATGAGAAGGGATCCGAGGATGGAATGGGTGCCTGCAGGGACACAATGGGAGGAGGTGCTTTACATGCTTTACGCTGTAAGTGCCCTCGTGATGCTCCGGTCGGTGTTTCGGGTTATCGAGTTTATCATGGGCGAGGATGGCTATCTTCTGGGGATTGAATGGCCGCTGTATGTCTTTGATACGGTACCGATGTTTCTTGTGATGGTTATCTTTTGGCAATGGTTTCCGTCAACGGTCAAGGCTAAGGGGAGTGAAACCTAGTAACTCCTATGTGCCGAAGCCTGAGTTAAATTCTGAAAAACTCGTATCATACTACAGGTAGTCCTCGGGAGCTCAGATGTTGAAGTTCTCCCCTACTAGGGGTGTGTAGCCCGCTTCGCGGTCTTCATGGCGACGAGGAGCGGCAGTTGCCCGGGATTTTGGACACGCTGCAGCCATTTCAACATGACATCCAGCTTTGATTCATACACGCCGGAACGAATGACCTGCACCCAAAGCGCGGGCTGTCCGACGCGAACGTGCAAGTCTTGCCACTTGTGCTGGAGACCATATCGTCGTATCATCGTCAGCATCATCGTTCTCAACGACGTCGTCGTCCAAGACGAAGATATCACTTGCGGGACAGAAGAATTGGTTCCTCGCTTTTCTTTTGTGCAGGCATTGGAAATTAGTGCGGAAAAGGACAGTCTTCTAGAATATCATGTTCATCTCAACGAGCAAGGATTCGCTTGTGGTTGGGATGTTTACTGCCAATGCTCGCAGGTCGTTCTACCAAGGACGACTAAATGAACGAATGAATGAAAAGTCATCAATTTCAATGACACGCAGAATCCTTGGCTGCTGTGCCCCTCGTGCCTAAAACTTTAGTCTGTCCATCTAAAGTCGCTTAAGAAGGGCCCGCGTGGTTGAATAACAAGCAATTGTCTGCACAGCGCAACTTTTGCCCACCTTACATGAATCATCCCAGGACAAATCCGTCTTGGTACAAACTTGTGGAAACTTGACTTGTATTCTTTTCGCTGCCGCCTCCCAACTGATACTGTTCATCTTGAGCATCTGCTGAGATGGCCATATGTGGAATTCTTCGGGATGCTTCCCCCGAGTCGATGATGATGAGCATACGTTCCCGCCCTCCCCGCTACTGCGATCGCATATTCAACCAGCCATTTCTAAAAAGGTATCAGACCACTTGTTCTCGAAATCCCCGACAAAGGATTCTGGTTGGCCGCCCGAATATATGGGTGAAGACTCGCTGTTTCCCAGCAATAAACTTGACACCCCATCTGTAACTAGCCTTTTCTCATCGGTAGACCATATTCTTCCACATCTCTATCTTCTGAAGGGTCCCACCACAGATACGTAAAACTCTCGGCGTCCTCGAGGCTCGGCATATTATCGCGAGTCAGAGACTTCGCAAACGCCGCAAGCAGGGGCTCGATCCACTCCCTGCAAGGCTCGGTGCGGAACATATCTAGATCGTGATCGTACTCGTCGTCCGGGTTATCGCCATTCTCAGCGTCGAGGTCCATATCCTCGTCCGTATCGGTTTCGCGGGGTAGTATTCTGTATCTAAAATCTTATACCCTCCTTGTCCAGAGTCGTACGGATCCTCGCCACCGGGGCCGACAAAGTACCAACGCCCGTCTAGACGGAGAGAATGGAGCTCGAGCCGGAATTGCTGCATCTATGACCACAACTGATCGGCTGATGCCTCGGGACTAGGGAACAGGTCTGAAGTGACCACAGCACGCCCGTCGAACAGGCTTAGCTACGCACCAAGCTTGTATAGGCCGACAGACACCGGGTCTTTATCCGCGGGATAGATCTGGTTCGGCCGGGCTACGGACGAGTCATGCCTAGGGCGCGAGAAGAAAGGCCAGAAGTACAGTGCGGCCCTGGTCAGACTAGCAGGGATCCTTTTCCCATAGAGGTACTTCTCCTGGTCTATAATAGCGGCGCCGAACTCGTGGCGGGCGTCCCGCAGGGGGCCCTCCTACAGCTAAGTATAGTGCTCGCGCATCACCCTACTCGGCATAGAGGCGGGCATAGGCCGCTCCTACAACCAGGGGGCATTCCACTCTTAGATAGCCGGCAGGTAGACGAGTCACTATAGCGGCACGAGGGGAGACAGAGGGCGGATGTCTATCGCGTTTTCGGCGCCAGAGCCATACGACCTTAACCTGATGGCCAGGCTACTCACAAAGGGCAGATCTCGCAATATCTCGGGGTCATGCAACTACAGGCGGCGCAAGTGATACCTGCGATAGTAGCATCCTAGCTCCTCTAGGCCACAGTTTTACGGCTGGATTTCGAGCTTGATGCCGATGCTGGCTAGCGGATCCTCAATCCCGTTATAGGCGGCGGCAATCTGCTCGTAAAAGGCACGGATACGCACCGACATATAGGCGCTGATTGCGATAGTCTTCTCGGCAGGTTCATAGCACGGCAGTGGCTTCTCCGTATATTCATCGACGAGGAGGAGCAGCAGCGGGAGATTATATTCGGAAACCTCGAACTTTGCGTTTAACGCTGCCTTGAGCTTTTCGAAGAGCTCACTCTCGAAATCTGGGTCGGTCTCGCGAAGCGGTATATGGTTTTCGGAACAAACTTATTTCGGAGAAAACTCTCTTGAGTTGTCAACCATCTGACCCTTCTTCTTCATCACCCAGCGATTTTAGTCCGTACTTCCCTAGAAATTACCAGGTCCTCAGGTCGACATTTGCAAAAAAAGCGGAGTGTGGCTAAGTCAGTCTTGCAGCGAGTTGCTGGTGGTTCGAGAAGGACGTAGAAATAAGTGCAATACAAACCGCATTGTTTTACTCAAAAATTCATTGTTGTGAAAAGTCACCCACAAAGAGTCAAACAAGAGAGAGGAACAGGAAAGAAAAGACAAAAGACATTCGAGGTTGGTCTTGGTGGTGGAGCCTTTCAGCCTGGGATGGGGTCCTCGAGTGGGGCCCTCGGCAGGGAGTCATCCCATTGGACAATGGGGACCTTCAAGAATCCGAACTCATTCCTGATGATGGAAACGGAGAAAGAACATCAAACCAGAAGAAAGCCAATGCGACCAGGCTGACAAATATGGAATTTGGAAGCGGCCACGCACTCGTCCTCCGCAGAATCGGATCTTGGGGGCCTTATCCGTTGTCGTCATGCATGAGCGGGCCGCTGATGTGAGATGGGAGGCAACGGGCGGGGACTTGGCGGCGCGACGTGGCGGCTCTGAGTTGACAGGAAGCTGAGAGAGGCGGTTCGGTTCCACAAGCCGACCCGGGTCCGATACGGCAGCCCAGGGCGTTGCCGTCGGGGAGCGCGGCGCAGCGTTGCCTGGAGGTCTCAGGCCCACATGGAACGGCCGACTGGGCGGTTGGAATGCGGAGGCAGCCACGATTGCGCGAGGCCCGGGAATGACTCTGCGATCAGCGAGTTCTCCCCGCGATCAGCCTGAGGAGCACCATGACGCCACCGATTTGAGGACGCCGCAAGAGGACCATGAAGTTGAGGTCCTCAGCCCCATTGCAGTGGAGCGCGGGAGACAGAGAGGACAAGCGCGAGGCAGCCGCTGCAGGGTGATGATGGCGGATCGAAACGGCAGGCGCGGGCAGCCAATGATGCCTGTGAGTCACTAGCCGAGTGGTGGAGATTGGCGTCTTCAGCTCTGCGTCCGGGTCCGCAGCGCTGCCTGGCCGGTGGCTTGCCAACAAGGGAAGGATCCCGGCAGCCTTTCCTGGGGTTGCATCCCCGACACCAGCCGCATCGCCCATAAAAGACTGGCATCCCCAAGGCTCCCAAGGTTTGGGTTCTGTCTGGTAGAAGACGATTATCTGACCATTGCTGGTCCAAATACTATTGTTATTTCTAATTTTCCAGATCCGCAAACCCCAAACCTCTCACGATGCCTCGCTGCTGGCCGTTCCGGCACTCCAAGAAGGAGAAGGCGGCCGCCGGCTCCACAAAGCCGGGGAAGCTCCCGGACAGCGGATCGACCGCCTCGGGATCCACCGTCGACACCGCTGAAAACAAGGACAAGGAGAAGAAGGAGGAGGTGAAGAAGGGTGACGAGAAGGACGAAGAAAAGAAGGACGACGAGAAGAAGGACGAGGAGAAGAAAGACGGCGAGAATGCGGCCACAGACGAGAACAAAGACGGCGAGGAGAAGGAGAAGCCCAAGGTGCCCGTGGGCTCCGTGAGCGAGATCAAGAACATCTACAAGGGCGCCGCCGACGATGACGGGAACTGGACATGGGTCGACAAGTACCCCGATGATGTCGAGGAGGCCGCCGAGAACGAGGAGACGGCCACCTTTGCCGTCGTCGTGCGCAACCAGAAGAGCAACGACAGCCGGAAGAAGCTCGAGGCCCACAGCATCATCGTCCAGAGCCCGCTGATCCGCACCGCCCTGGCCGAGATCATGGCCGACTACCCAGGTGTTGCTTGCGAGCTCACACGGCTCGAGTTCGAGACGCCGTTCAAGCCGTTTGTGCACAGGTGGTATGTATCCCCCTGTAATCCCCCCGTCCGGCCGCGCAGACAGACCGCTAACACCTGCACAGGAAGGAATTCACAGACTACCTCGAGAAGCCCGACCTCGACGAGAAGACCAAGGAGCACATGAAGCTGCTGTTCGACATCCTTAAGTACGAGGTCGGCGACAACATCAAGTCCTTCCAGGACTACGTCAAGAACGGCGTGGTGTCCTTCAAGGACTTGTGGATGATCTTCCAGCCGGGCAACGTCGTGGTCGCCGCCCATCTTGGCCCGCTCAGCGCCTTTGAGATGGTCGAGACCGAGTACATGGCGAACAACTGCGGCAAGTTCTTGCAAGTCCGCTGCGACTGCGTCGACTACGGGGGCAAGGAGTTTGGCCGCTACCAGGAGTCCATCAACATCACCGAATTCATCGGCACCAAGAAGATCACCGGCCTCAAGGTCTACCCTCTCCACTTCCACGAGGACAGGGAATCCATCGCGGCCAAACTCGTCGTGCGCGGCGCCATCTTCGAGAAGCTCGCCGGCCACCACTACAAGCAGTACTCAGGCACCGCCATCACCTGGAACCGCGAGGGCAACGAGGTCGAGTGCCAGATCACAGGCCGCATCGTCGTCGACATCGACAGCTTCAACCGCTTCAGCCCGTGGCGTGTACGCTACCTCAACGACTGGAACGCCAACGACCTGGAGCGCTTCAGCAAGCACAAGGAGGAGCACAAGCTGGCCGACGACAAGTTCGTCCTCCCGCCCTACTACCAGATGCTCGCGCGCTCGCGCACCCGCGGCTACTCGCTCAAATTCAAGAAGTGGCTCGACTTCTACGTCGAGCAGATCAGTGAGGTCGTGTGGAATACCAACGCCTTCGACCGCCTGGTGCTCCCCGCCGACCAGAAGGACCTCATCCTCTCCTTCTCCGAGTCGCAGCTGGCCGGCAGCAACTTCGACGACGTCATCCAGGGCAAGGGCAAGGGCATCATCTGCCTGCTCTCCGGCCCTCCCGGCGTGGGCAAAACCCTCACCGCGGAAGCAGTCGCCGAGAACCTCAAAGTGCCCTTGCACATGCTCAGCTCGGGCGACCTGGGCTCCGACCCATGGGAAGTCGAGCGCGAACTCCAATCCATCCTGGAGCTCGTGGCCCGGTGGAACGCGATCCTGCTCCTCGACGAATGCGACGTGTTCCTCGAGGCGCGCAGCACGCACGAGCTGGAGCGCAACAAGATCGTGTCCATCTTCCTGCGCACGCTCGAGTACTACGAGGGTATCATGTTCATGACGACGAATCGCGTGGATGACATCGACGCGGCCTTCCAGAGCCGCATCCACGTCAGCATCGAGTACCCCGACCTGACGTCGGCGTCTCGCAGGACGATCTGGACGAACTTTGTGAAGGGGTCCACGCTTAAGACGACGCTGACCGATAAGGATATTGCGGAGCTGGCGGAGCTGAAGTTGAATGGGAGGCAGATTAAGAATGTTTTGAAGACGGCGCAGTTGTTGGCCGCGCGGAAGAAGAGCCCGACGTTGGATCGGAAGTATATTGAGACGGTGCTGATTATTGAGAAGAAGAGGCCTGGGGCGCCGCAGCAGATGATGCATTATCTGTGAGCGGGTTGATGTGGGAAGGGGAGAGCATGGCGTTGATTTTTGGTTTTGGGACATTATGACGAGACGGGACTGGTTGATCTATGCATTTCTGCTTGGACGTGATACCTACTAGGATACAAGGGGTTTCTCTGTACATTGGCGGGCGTTTTGGGGAGATATCAGTTCATTTTTCTTTGATACATATATCCATCTCAATTGAATTCATGAACCTGCCTTGTTCTCTATTCTTTCGTGCTCTCCTTGTCCCTTCCATGTCACTCTCCCACTCTTTATCACTTCTCTGCCATTCACATCGTTTCCATAGGAACGATGAGACACGGTGAGAGAAACTGGAGTGGCGTGGTATACAGTTTCAGCAAAACAAGAACATAGAGTTCGCCTCTCCTTGTAGCTGTTGAAGCTCCGTGGAATGAATGCTATGGTTCGCGACTCGAGATCTCCCTTCGATATTTGTATAACCGAATCAAGTGGGGGAGAAGAAGCATGCATAAAAGCTACCTAGAAAGAAAAAAAGAGAACCCCAAACCACCTTTGAAGGCGCAGTTTGTCGGTCTAATGAAGCCGAGATCCTGATCTTTGTAGCCGGCCACCATCTCATGATCTCAACATAGAGTTGAAAGAAGCTGAACGAACTATTGGGGGAAAGGCAAAGTCAATATCATTTTAGACTGTAAGACAAGAGCCCCATGCAGACCTAGTATCCTATCTAGTTTCTTTCTTCAAATATAGTCAACCACCGAGCCCTCCACAGCCTTGCGCGTGGACTTCCGATTTGCAGCGTCATCGACCCTCTTCTTATGAAGATTCTCCCTGTCCGAAAAGCAGATAACTCAAGGCATGCCTAGTTATCAACACTGCGTATTCATACCTTGCAAAGAGATCGCAACAGGAAACGTCGAGGGAAGCCTTTGGAGAATGCAACGTTGTTCTGTCAGGGGACTATGTCTCTGTCCACCTTCTGTCAATGTCAATGTCGGTGTTGCAGCGTGTGTGATTTCTTGAAGTTCTTAGGAAAACGTTTGAGAGGACAGGAGAAAAGTATGACCATGGATCTGACATGAAATGGGCGGCCTTGGGGAAAGCGAAATCAGGGTGTTTGTTTGTGTGATTCAGGGGTAAGGGGGCGGAGTTGGTTTGCGCGAGCGGGTGTTGAGGCAGAACTCCACCTCAACATTTTCATCAAATAACAAGCAGCGTCAGTGGTTTAGTGGTAAAATCCATCGTTGCCATCGATGGGCCCCGCGTTCGATTCGCGGCTGACGCATTACTTTTGCTTCACGTCCATCCACTGCGGATGAACCGTTCAGGGGCACCCCTGGATCTCATCACCTTTTTGACATTCACCTCCCAATCCCTATCATACATCTCCCTCCCCTCTCAAGTCTTAACTAACCCCCCTTCAACGTCTCTTCTCACTCGCCACCTCCTCCGCCCTCGTCGGCTCCCTCTCCTCGGCCATGATCCCCTTCCCCCTAACCCCCTTCGCCACCCCCTCCGGCAAATCCGCGCCCATCGCCCTCACCCGTCCCTCCACCGTCTCCGAGGAGACGGTCGCGCCAACGCCCTCCAAACCGCTCCGCTCCTTCTTGTGCTTCCCCGCGTGCGGGCCGTGCAGCTCGCGGTGGGTCTGGCCCTCCATGGGGCGGGAGAAGGTGGACGCGTTGTACACGTCGCGGCTGGTGGCGCCCGGCATGTCGAGCGGGCCCGTGTGGCCGTACTCGTCGGCGTCCGGGTTGAGGGCCTGCCCCGGGATGTGCGAGGTGGGATCGGGCTGGAAGCTGTGCTCAGGGGGGGCGGTGCCCGCCGGGTAGGTCTCGGCGTGGAATTCCGGGTGGGCGGAGTGCGAGGTGTTGGGGCCGAGTTGGTGCTTGGAGGTGTCAGTGGTGGGATGCAGAGGAAGCAGGGTGTTGGGGACATGCTCTGCTTTTCATCGACGGATGTGACGGGGGCACACGGTCGTGGAATTCGCCCTGGTTGCCGACAGAGTTGGGATTGGCGGACATGGTGGGTAGATTGTGGTGGTATCAAAGTAAGTTGTGTCCAGTGGTTCTTGATACTGGCCAAGATGGTGCTCCCACGTGTATTCTTAAGGACACATTTGAAGAGAACAGCATTGTTTCTATGTGCTGGGCATTTAAATAGGGTGTAATTGCGCCTTCTGCCATGATGTCAACCTGATGGCTTCACAGTCCGCTGTTGCGTCATGCTGTGAGAGAGCTTTGCTGTGTATGCTCAGCGGGCGAACAGGGTCATCCCGATCTCAGCCTTCACGACTCGGACTGCGGTCCTCCAGCCGTACAATATTCCGTTGACCCAGTAAAAAGGCCAACTCTCTCTCCCAATCCTCTCACTCTGCTCGAGCCCTGAAAGTGTCAAACCAGCAGAACATTGCTGGCATTAGCAACCAGGCCGGAGCAAGATGTGAATTCGCGGGAACAGGAGCAGCACTCCCCATCTGAATCGGCGACGGAGACGGGTGCGATAAACCCAACCGACCTCATCCATGAAGAGCTGTATCTCATCATCTCCTCAGGGACACGAAGACTGGTGAGAGCCAAGTCAACGTGGTTGTCTTGATGGCGACTCACCGTGGACAATTCCCATCTGCCTCCGGGCTGTCGTTGATGATTTTCTCTGAGCCTCTTAAAGAGAGTGGATGTATCCACCGAATGACCACCATCAAGTCTCCGCACCTCCACATTTTGAAACGGTTCCGGCTGGCCCCTCCGACAGATCAACTCGGTTCACCATGCCGACCAACATCGTGTCGTTGCTCCAGAGCAGCAGCGGTATGATGTAATGGGGACATTGTCCAGGCAACAGGCGGACCCATAGCACTAGGCTAACATTTGTCTGAACTCTGAAGATTTGAAAAGGAAAAAAAAAAAAAAAAAAGACGGAGTGAGTGACCGTGCCAAAATCGACATCACAAAAGCCTTGTCCGAAGGCTGCGACGCAACATCCAGGAGAGGTGCGGTGGTGAGGCTCAAACACGGATGGCCTGCATTTGGGGAAATGAGAGGTAGAAATTGGTGCATCAGCAATGCTGCCACTGCCCCAGATTCTTTTTGGAGGTGGGGCACCGGCTTGGGGGCTGCCCCGCCAACCAATGTCTGGCCGGAGTCAGGGGCCTGTCCCACTTATTCCCCGTTTCGGCCATACTTCCTACCTCAGCTGTGGCGTCGTGCGCTTGTTGCTGACTGTGAGTTCGCCCGATCCAACACAGGCACCACGCCGCCCCGGGGAAATACCCTGGCGCCTGTCACAGTCAGATCTTGGGCTGGCCCCGAGCCGTTGCAGGTCGAGTCCAAATGTGGCATGCAGCCCCCGTCGTCTTTGGCCGAGCCCTGTCTTGGCCTTTTGTTTCTCTGCTGTCTCGACATTTCGTTTTCGCCCTTTCTTTTGCCTTGAACTAAGTCCTGTGCAACGGAGGACGGCTGAATCTCGACGACACCATCTGCCATCACCCGCTGCTGCGCCTGATTCTGCGCTGGCCGCATATCGATTCGCGCGACACACAGCGAGGCTTTTGAGATCCTGCGACATTTCTGTCGAGCGAGGGTCCAGAAAGACGAAACAGGGGCGCAGCCCGCAGCGATACGAGTGCAGGAAGCATCTGATGAGCCCTTGGCTCTCGACACGAACCCAGCAAGCCACGGCCCTTCGTACCACCTACCTTCGCTGAATTGGTGCTGGACAACCGCCTTTCATCTTGGCCAACATTCCTGAGCCAAGAGCACGATCGCGATCACCCTAGCCAGCCGAAACACCCTGCGACACTCCGGTGGGGACCGCCGCGACTTACATTCGGATCCTCGCCCTGTGTTGCGGCTGTCTCAACCTCTCTGACGATGGCGCAGCCACGATACTATTCAGAAGACGAGATGGCTGAGCGCCAACCCCTCGGGGGTTCCGTCCCATCTCCTTCCCAGCATCGCCAATACCGCCAGCCGTACCGTGACCAACAAGACCCATACCACTCCCCGCCGGCACCCTACCGCCCCGGCGCGCACCCAGACTCGTCATTCCAGCAGCTCCGAGCCCAGCGACGGGAACCCCCACCCGGCCCACGGGGAGTCCCATACGGCGCCGCCGCCGCGTCACCCTACCGCTACGACCCAGCAGACGCCGTCTCGCCCGTGTCTCCAGCACGCGACAATACGGACGGCCGCCACTGGGACCAGCACGGGACCTCGTATC
Organism: Chloridium humicola; assembly: GCA_027569505.1. Lineage (NCBI taxonomy): Eukaryota > Fungi > Ascomycota > Sordariomycetes > Chaetosphaeriales > Chaetosphaeriaceae > Chloridium > Chloridium humicola. Next base: position 19,423 of record JAPDFF010000020.1, read on the forward strand.
CGCCGCGCGCGCAGCGACCGTCGCCACAGAGCACTACGACACCCGGCGCCGACAACTTCAGCAACGTCGCCGCTGGAGGAATGGCCGGAATTGCCATGACAGTTGCAGACCATAACGCGCGAGAGAGCGGCATGAACGCGATACACAACAACCAGCCATACCCGCAGCAGGCATACCACCACCAGGGGCAGGGCTACGGGGACCGGGGGATGCTGGCGCCAAACCACAACTACTACCCACCCGACACACACTCGCACTCGAGCTTGCAGGGCTTGAACGCCGGCCCCGTGGGCGCGGGATACTCGACACCTCCTCAAAGGACCCCGTCAAGAGTTGGCGAGAACGTCTACCTCGACGATCCGTACCAGAACCTCTCGCGCCACCAAGCCTCGAACCTGGGCGTTGTCAACCCCCACGAGATCGCTGACGACGGCGACGACGGGCTCGAATACGGACGCAAGGGGCCGAGAACCAGCATGCTCAGTGTCGGGGGATCTAGCCACAGGGGTCACGGCGCTGGTGCCGCTGCTGCGGGCGGTGCGGTGGCGGGTGGAGCCGTGGCCGCCGGCGTCCTCGGAGGTCTTGTCGGCCGGAACGGCAGCGGGAGCGTCCACAACCAGTATGCGCCGGTGCACAACGGCAGCGTGAATGATGTCGGGTCGGCGCATTCAGGGGGCGTAGGGTCCTTTAACGCGATGCCTACCGGCGCCGGTGCTGGCGGGGTTGGCGGGGGGGCTGGCGGCGAGAAGGCATGGTCGGCCGCTACCGCCGCCCCCAAGAGCAGCGGCAAGAAGTGGAAGATCGCCCTCATGGTCGCTGCTGCCGTCGTCGTCATTGCCGCCATCGTCGTTGGCATCCTGTTCGGTGTCGTTTTCAAGAAGGACAAGAACAAGTCCGGCGCGTCGGGCGACACCTCCACCGCCGCGGGCGACACGGAATCCCACGGCGACGTCGACGTCGACGACCCCGAGATCAAAGGCCTCCTCAACAATCCTGACCTCCGCAAGGTCTTCCTCGGCATGGACTACACGCCCCTTAACACGCAATATCCCGAATGCATCCACAACCCCCCCTCCCAAAACAACGTCACCCGTGACCTGGCTGTCCTCTCCCAACTGACCAACGTCGTCCGCCTCTACGGCACGGATTGCAACCAAACCCAAATGCTGATCCACGCCGTCGAGCAACTCAAACTCAAAGACAAAGTCCAAATCTGGCTCGGCGTCTGGCAAGACGCCAACGCGACCACCAACGCGCGCCAACTCGAACAAATGTGGGACATCCTCGACCAGTACGGCGACAGCTACTTCCGCGGCGTCATAGTGGCCAACGAGATCCTTTTCCGCAAGGAAATGACTATCACCTCGCTCGGCACGCTCCTCCAAGAAGTCCGCACCAACCTCACCGCCAAGGGCCTCAAGCACCTGCCCGTCGCCACGTCCGACCTCGGCGACAACTGGACCGCCAACCTCGCGAGCCAAAGCGACGCCATCATGGCCAACATCCACCCCTTCTTCGCGGGCACCCCCGCGTCCAAGGCCGCCGACTGGACGATGCAGTTCTGGAACAACAAGATGTCGACGTTTGTGAAATCCGACGACGCGATGAACATCATCGCGGAAACCGGCTGGCCGTCGCAGGGCGGGATGGGCTGCGGGAATGACTGGGAGATTGACTGCCCCGACAAGGCGGTGGCGGGCATCGAGGAGATGAACGTGTTCATGGAGGACTGGGTGTGCGCGGCCATGAAGAACGGGACAGAGTATTTTTGGTTTGAGGCGTTTGATGAGCCGTGGAAGATTAGGTTCAATGTCAAGGGGAAGCAGTGGGAGGATCAGTGGGGGTTGTTGACGGTTAATAGGGAGTTGAAGAAGGGGATCAAGATACCGGATTGTGGGGGGATGAGGGTGCCGGATTTGTGAGGGGAGGGCGAGGAAGCAGGGGGGTTCTTTGTTTACTTTGGTGGGTTTGTGTTTGCAAACTGATTTTTTTGGTGTGTTTATCGTGCCAAGCGTGGCATGTTCTTGCGTTTGGCGGTGTGTCTCGATACTGTCTGGGCAGGTTTTGATCAAGGGAAGACAGGGTGGTGGTTGGATCTGGGAGCATACTCGAACGCTTCGGCTAAGCAAGCTTGTTTCCTTGTTTTTTACTGGGTATTCTCTCAGTTTCTTCTGTCAAGCAAAGTCAGCTCTTTTATGTATGGGATTTCGTCCGGGGCTAGATCTTTTAATGGCACGGCGTTGTTGCGCTGGTTTCAAGCATTCGCCCTCCAGGCTGCTGGTGTCGTGATCGAGGGGTAGAGGCGGCTCCAACAATCTGCCGAGCGGCCCGTCCAAGCGACCAGCTCCCTCTTGGAGACTCGGGAAGCCACAATCTCAGTTCCTCGACCAATGCTCGATGCAAACCAACCTTTTCTTCGTTGAATCCCATCCAAAGGCGGCCGCCCATTGCTGTGTACTCTCGTTCCGCGCTTCCATCAATACATCCCGGAGTCCGGAGAAACAGCACCTCACCTCCAGCCGCAGTTTGCTCCCCTCTCACCTCTTGCATCGCGGGGTGCATGTTGTTTGCTGGCAACACCCACCACACACCCACCACGCACGCAGACACGCACGCAATGCCGGCGTCTGCAACCGTTTGAGGGCTGCGGTCCGCGGGAGACGGGCCTTGGCAGATGTCAGAGTTGGCGGTTGGTGGCATTTTTTGATCTGTTCCAGGTGCCCCGCATGGCGGTATCCCATTACCGCAAAACCACCATGCAACCGATAAGTGATAACTCCGACCATACGGATAGGTAGGTGGCAGGGTGGTATCATGTTTGAGGTCTTTTTGGCATGTGGTTCCCTTGGGACTTGCGACTTGCGAGCTGCCCTCAAATTCGCTCTGGAAATCATCCCCGCGGAGATTGGAGACCATGAGGTTAGGAGACTTCGAGGAAAGACAAAAGCTCGGAAAGGACAAAGCGGAGCATTTCAAGCGTGGGGGTTTGACAAGGGCCTCACGAGGGAGCAGACGCTTGTTGGTGTTGGCCCTTGTCTGCCTGTTCGGGGTTCGTACCCCGAGAGAGGGTGGTCTGATAGTCTGTCTGACCGCTCCGTCGCCCACGGCACAGATTCGAGGGACTTTGACACGATGCCGGTGCTGCTGCAGGCGGGGTCATGTGTTTTTTTTTTCGTGGTGAGGTTGAGCTGGTTTTCCCGCTCCCTCCCCGCGGCTTGCTTTTTGTATCCCGGAGATAAGCGAGGGATATCACGCAAGGACACTGTTCTGCGTGCGGGAGTGGCTGCACACGTGTGTGGTGAGACAACTGACGAAGGGACACACACACGCTTTGCGAAGCCGGCGTTCTGGACTTTCTTTTTTGAGCCCCAGAGGAGGGTGGGTGTGCCGTCGCGTGCTGCACGTTGGCGGAATGCTGGTGATCTGGCAGCCAGTGAGCAATCTGGCGGGCAGTCTAGTGATGTGCCCGCCATGCAAACACCCATGCAATGGTGGTTTGCATGCAGAATTACCCTAGCCGAGCTAGCCAAGGGTATTCGGCTATGGAACCCCAGGGAGCCAACCACGGGCTGCTGTCGTCAGAGTGGTTGCAGCGGTGGTTACAGTAGCTCGACGTCGTTGAGGCTGTGGTACCCGCATCCTTCGGAATCCAGTAAGCTGGTAAAGATGGCCCTTGGCCCGCTTGCCATGTTTCCGGGCGGGCCTTATCTTGAGAAACTTTGTTCTCTCCACGTGGACAAGAGCAGCAACCGAGCATTCCTGCGTCGTCTCCTGGGAGTCCTGCATTTTGAGAACCAGAACCTTTGACTGATGTTGGTGGCTTTGTCGAGTCCTCGGGGTTCGAAGACCGCATCATTTCTTAGTTCAAAGTCGGCCACCTGGCAGCCGCCTTGAACATATTTAGTGAGACCCTCTAGATCTTTCTTGAGTGAGGGCTGCTGACATGGAGATGTAGCGTCCGGAACCCCCCAGAGAACGACAAGGGAAAGAACCAACCCGAATAAGATATCACCATCAGCAGCAGCGGCATGGGCAACCGGAGCCAGACCCGAGTTTCGACAGCGGATAGTGTGACCAGGGGGGGCAAACGGCTTGAGTCACCCGGAAAACAAGGACCAAGGCGTGGGTTGAAGAGTGACTGGTATTGCCAACTGTCGACTTGCCAGCAACAATATCCGTCTTCCTTCCGTTTCCCCGAGTCAACGACAGAAGAATTCTGGAGCATCTTGGACCTCCTGTGGGCGGAGACGGATGGAGTCCCTCAGAAAGGAATGGCACCTTTTATTATTGACGACGACCTCCAACACATCCTCAGACCGGCAACTCATACCCTCGGGCACGTCGCAAATGGTGTGGATGTATCCATGAACATGGCGGTATGGCCATCCGATGTAGCACAGCAGTCAGCGTGCGGCACAGACGTTGTCGAGGCTGGCCAACCGTCGGGCAGTGGCGAGGATGTCTCGGTAGCGCTTGAGTGGAAGTTGCTGTTTCCACTTCTTGCCGCTGGACACGAAGATCCACGACCAGAAGACGGGAGGCGGATAGTCGGGGCGTCGAGTGGCGACAACAAGCAGGCTTGCCTGGAGCAAGGCCATGACTGCGTCGCTAAAGTTATCAGAGAGGCGGGAGAGAACGCTGTCACTGCCCATTCTCTCGTGAGAGACAGCATTGACGAGCGGGAGCTGTGGGGATCCGGCTGGGTGGTAAAGAAGGCAAACTCGGCGGAGCCAATGGACGCGGAGAAGGCCATGAAGGGATACATCTGGGTTCCGGTTGAGATATGCTCACCCAAGATGCGGCTCAAGGATCCCGAGACTGGCGCCCGCATGCGGAAGGTCCTTGACAAGCTGAGTTCCACGTACCGGCTGGCCGCAAACTGTAGTTGCGAAGTACACATCCATCTTGGCCAGATGGACGGCCGCGCTTGGGTGTTGCCGGCGCTAAAGAGACTCGGTACGCTGTTGTGGGTGGCCGAGCCGACACTCCGAAGCATCAGGGACCCCAAATCGCCAAACGCTGCGAATACCTACACCTGGGGATTCGCCATGAGGGAGCATAGTCGGCTCGCTAAGGTTCTTGACTCAACAGCAGCACCTAGGGAACTGGGGGCCGTTCTGGATCAGCAAATACTCAACGACATGACAGGGCGGACGGCCGCTCCTGCTAAGGAGCTCAAAGCTGTTGCTGAGTTATGGAAGACAACTTCTCACCTGGAACTCGGTCAGCTTCTTTCGGGCCCGGACAAGAAACATCGACGACTGGGGTTCAACTTCAGTGCTTTCGGGGAAGAGGACGAACGGGCGAAACGAAACCCTCGAACTATGGAGTTCCGCATGATGGAGGGGTCGGTGGAAGCGGATCTCGTGATGGGCTGGATGGCCATTTGTGGCACCATTGCTGAGGCAGCCGTCGCTGAATCAGATGCTCGCTATGCCACCGCCGTGGACTTGTTGCTGCGGAGGATAGGCGGAAGAGGCCACGAAGAAGGGGGAGAGTTAAGCGAAACGATGGGCGACAGACGCGGACGGGAGTTCCGGGAGCTGATGCATGCATTGGGCATCTCGGAAGGAATATATCAAGGATTTGAAGAGAAGATCAGGCGGGAGCACTCGTATGAGGTCTGATGGTGCTGGCAGCGAGGATTGGGAATGGCATTAGGATACCATCAAAATTGAAAAAAGAGACCGATTTGAGTTCTGAGTCACAATTCAGTGTGAGCTTTCTGCATCCAAGAGTAGCAGTTACTACTTGCCAGTCCAATGCCACTACTCATACCTAATCATTCTGGGAAGGCACGACTGAATTTAAATTGAATTCTTACACAATGAATTCTTACACACTGAATTCTTACACACTGAATTCTTACACACTGAATTCTTACACACTGAATTCTTACACACTGAATTCTTACACACTAGGGCGGGGTTTCACCTGAGGTTCAGGTTGGTGTTGCTCAGCTTGAGATCTATGACATCACGGCCATCTCTTTCACCAGCGACCTGAAAGCAGCATCCAAACTCAGACACAAACAACAGCCGGCAGTTGGATCTCAACTCAACAATACGCTTCCCATCATTCTCAAAATTTCTGACTCAAATTTGCACAACACAGCCAACTTCCATCATGCCGACTACAAGATCCCAAGCCCACAAGGAAGAGGAGGCCGGCGCCCCCTCTGCTGACGATGCGCAGCCCGGATCGAAGCACAAGACGGCTGAAGGTGCAGGCTCGCCTCATCCGAAGCGCGCCAAGAAGGCCGATGAAAAGGGACAAAAGACCATTGAAGAGACCATCGCTGGGTAAGTTGAGCTTATCCTCCCTTGAGATGCCATCTTCCTTTCTGACACGGCTGCAGTGAGAAGGGCCAGCAAAAAGAAGACGTAAAAGAAGAGAGCCCCGAGCCAAAGCAACAAAAGGCCGAGACAAAGAAGGAAGCAAAAGAGCTCCAGCCAGAAAAGGACGAACAGCCGGCAGAAAAGAAGAAGGAAGACGACGCAGAACCCAAAGAAGAAGCAAAGAAGCCCTCATCAACCAAGGACGACGCCTCCCCCTCCTCCATTCTCGAAAAAGGCATCATCTACTTCTTCCTTCGCGGCCGCGTCAACACCTCCTCCTCCCCTTCAGACATGTCCGACGTTGCCCGCAGCTACATCCTCCTCCGCCCCCTCCCCCCCAACACCAAACTTGGCTCCGGTCCCATCAGCGACGCTGGCACCAGCCGGGTCTGCCTCATCCCCAAAAAGACCCTGCCTCAAACTGGCCGCGACCGATGGATCGCCTTTGTCGAGAAGTCCGGGGCGTCATTTAAGGAGTTGAAAGAGGAGTTTCTGGAGGGGACGGAGTATGAGACCAAGACACAAGGGACGAGGCATGTGCCTGCTGCGACGCCCGTAGGGGAGGGGGTTTATGCGATTACGAGCACGGGACGCGAGAGTCATTTGGTGTATGTGCTGACGCTACCCGGGGAGTTAGGGGAGGTGCAGAGGGAGATGGGACTCAAGGAGAGGGGGAGTTGGATTGTGAGTACGAAGAATCCGGAGTACCCCGGTCCGGGGAATGCCAGGCTGCCCAAAGGGCCGGAGTACCCTAAGGAGTGAGTTTGTTCTGTTTATGTTGAGATGGTTTGGTAAGGCTGACTTGGATGATAGGCTGCTGGAGGGGTTCCGGTCTCTGCGATGGGTTCCAACCCAGCTGAAGCACCTTGACTATGTGAACACGCAGTTTCTCATGGTTGGGGAGTCTTCTGGAGTTGATAAAGCGTTGGAGCCGCAGAAGGAGGACGAGAAGGAAGGGAAGAAGCAGCCGGCGGAGGAGATGGAAGAGCTGGAGGATGAAGATGCCAAGCGGATGAAGGGTCTAAGTGACGATGACTCAAGTCGGATCTATGCAGATCTGCAAGTTGATGCGGAGGACTATCCAAAGTTGCAGACGACTTTCTAAGCAGAGAATACTTGACAATGGGGGACGAAGCGAGAAGGGGGAGGTCGCACACGCCTCCCTGTTGATGGTTTCTCCCCGTTGCCCCGACTGACAGGAAGAGATTCTATATTTCTGGTGTTTTCTTTCTTTGTCATGCCCACACATAGGCATAGCCAGACTTTGGTGTGTCCAGTGAATCGAGTGTCGGTGGTCATAAATCTGGACTTCATGCGTTGTTCTCTGTACTATGGACTCCCATGTGGCCCCATTTGATGTACCTATTGGGCTGGCCTCAATTCGTCTCAAGCGCCTACCCACGGCTGCAATTTATCTCCCCGCCGTGACTTCCCCCCTCATGCACACAACATCCCCCTTCTTAACAAGCAGCTCATACTTGGGCTGCTCCCCATCTTCAACCAAAGAGCTAGTTATCCTGTACTGCTCTCCCGTGTAAATGGGCGCCGTCGCTCTGTACTTGATCTCCTTGAGATGCAACCCTTGGTCCCTTGCCCCATGCACATCCCGCCAGTAGTCCAGCATGTTGATCAAGTTCAACGGCCCGTGGACCACCAGCCCGGGATGCCCCTCCACGTCCCGTGCCCAACTCTCATTGTAATGGATCATGTGCGGGTTGAACGTCAAAGCCGAGAACCCAAACAACGCAACGGGTGACCAGCTCAGGTGCCGCTCAGGGAACCCTTCTGGATTTTTACTGGGCACATCCAACCGCGTTGACTTGGCATGACTTGTTTTTCTCTGCTCCTCCACAAGCTGCTGCTGGCCACTCTTCCTCCCAGCCAACTGCTCAACCGGCGGCCGAAAGATCCACGACCTTATCACCTCGTTAGTATACCCTTCAACCTTCAAGCCTTAACCAGCCAACCCCTTGTTTGCAAACCCACACCCTTCCGTTCTGACCCCTCCTCAACCAAACCTCAACATCAAAGAAACCCAGCACTCACCTAACATCCCTCACCCCCCCGCCCCCCTCACCCCTCAACACCTTCTCAACCTCCACAACAACCATCCCCCCCCCACCCCTAGATTTCACCCCCCTCACCCCCAAAACCCTCGTCCTCTCCTCAACAACCTCCCCCACCCTCAATCCCCTCCCTCTAACCCACTCCATCCTGCCTCCCGCCCACATCCTGCGTGTGAAAGGGTGTGGTGCATTAAATGTCGTGTCTGTCCCGTCTGCGCCGAGGGAGGATTCGGGCTGGGAGGGGGTGAAGTAGATTAGGTGGTAGCCTTGGGGGAGGGGGGAGCCGGGGGGAGGGACGGGGTGGGGGGTATGGGGGGAGGGGGCGGGAGAAGGGGAGGGGGAAAGGGAGGGGGCCGAGGTAATTGGGGGGCGGGCGAGGAGGAGGAGGAGCTTTTGGAGGTGGTGGGCGTCGAGGGGTTGGGTAAGGGTTGGGAGGGTTGGGGGGAGGGAGGCGAGGAAGGTGGTGGCGGCTTGGGTGGCTGCGGCGGGGGAGGTGTCGGGTTGGGTTGGGGGTGAGGTCTTAAGGTGGCGGGTGGGTGGTGAACGGGGGCGGTGGTAAGCCGGTTGAGGAGGGAAGCCGGCGCGGGGCCGGAGACGGGGGAGACGGAGCCAGGCGGGCATGGCGGGTGGGTGGATAGTTGTCTGCCTAACGTCGTGATGAGTTTTGAACGCGAAAAAGGAGAGAGTGTATCAAGACCGGGACGTCATTCAAGTCACTTCTGGGATCTTTGTTTCCGGTTCCCGGCAGTGAGTCTCGGGCAAGAGATATCGTTGTCGGGACTGTGTCGATCATCTGTGGGGAGACAGTGGATTCGCTCCGGAAACCCCCTGTAATTCCCCGCCCTCGGTAACGGAACAGGGAAGCTTCGTGGCACCCCTGAGGGTTAAGGTTGTGTTCTTCCTGGAAACAACCCGACTCCATTGAGTCACATCTGTTCTACTCGAAAGGCGAGAGACTCTCATTCGTCTCCCATTCAACGGATACTTGGACCCTAAACAACAGAACTCAGGGAGACAACATGCAACGGCTAGCAACATTCACAACCCGCGCGCTTTCGCGGCAGACGCGGACAACAACCCTCAAGCTCACACATACCCCTCGCCGCCACCTCATGGCCACAGCAGGCTTCACCGACACCCAACTCACCGTGCGCGACGGCATTCAACAAATCTGCTCCCAGTTCCCCAACACCTACTGGCAAGAACACGACCAGCAAGAACAAGACCCAACCGACTTCCACGCGGCCCTCGCCAAAGACGGCTGGCTGGGCATCGCCCTCCCCGAATCCCTGGGCGGCTCTGGGCTGGGCATCTCGGAAGCAACCATCATGATGCAGACCATCGCCGAGTCCGGAGCCGGCATGGCCGGCGCGCAGTCCATCCACGCCAACGTCTACGCGACGCAGCCGCTGGCGCGGTTCGGGACGGCGGAGCAGCTGCGGGGGACGATTCCGAATATCATATCCGGGAAATGGAGGGTGTGTTTTGGTGTTACGGAGCCGAATTCGGGGTTGGATACACTGAGGCTCTCGACGGCGGCGGTGAGGGAGGGGGATGGGTCGTACAGAGTCACGGGACAGAAGATCTGGATTACCTGCGCGCAGGTGGCGGCGAAGATGATGTTGCTGGCAAGGACGACGCCGTTGGATGAGGTGAAGAAGCCGAGTGAGGGGCTGTCGCTGTTTTGTATTGATCTGGATCGGTCACGGCCGGGGCTGGAGATGCGGCGGATTAAGAAGATGGGTGGGAGGGCGGTGGATGCGAACGAGGTCTTCTTCGACGGCTACAGCATCCCGGCGGACTCGCTGATCGGGGCTGAGGGGCAGGGGTTCAAGATCATCCTGCACGGCATGAACGCGGAGCGGTGTCTGCTCGCCGGCGAGGCTCTCGGGCTAGGCTATGCGGCGCTGGGCAAGGCGGCGGCGTACGCGCGGGAGCGGACGGTCTTCCAGCGGCCCATCGGGCAGAACCAGGGCATCGCGCACCCGCTGGCAGATGCGTACATGCGGCTGGAGGCGGCCAAGCTGGCGACGTACCATGCCGCGCGGTTGTACGATCAGAGCACGACGGACTCGTCGATACGACAGGACGCGGTCGGCGTGGCCTGCAACAGCGCGAAGTATCTGGCGGCCGAGGCAGCGTTTGCGGCGTGTGAGAGGGCCGTCCTGACGCATGGAGGCATGGGGTATGCGCTCGAGTATGACGTCGAGCGGTACTTCCGCGAATGTCTGGTCCCGCGGATCGCCCCGATCAGTCGGGAGATGGTGCTGAACTACATCAGCGAGAAGGTTCTCGACTTGCCGCGGAGCTATTGAGCCATTGGCGGCTACTTCGACCCAACAGGACTGGGCCTGGCCTGATCAATTTTGGCTGGGTTTTGGTCGTTTCGGGAATTTGGTGCCAACAAAAAACGTCCTCTCCTGAGCACCATCATGGCCTGCTTGTTGCCCGTATCCAGAGTCCTCAAGCGCGGGTGGCTGTGCCGCAGGCGGCAGAAGGCGGCGGGCTGTTTCGTGTTGATCTGTTCTGGCGCCCTCAAGAACCAACGGCGGCGGTCCTCGAGTCAGGTTGACACATGTTGGTGGCCTGACACAAAAACGCGGTCATTTGGGGTCCGAGAGTTGCTGCAGGCAGCCTAGTTGACCCTGAGGGTTGAGCTCCTGGTCATGGTCATGAAGACGCTTTCAGGCAAATCTTGTGAGGCGCAATCACTTGGCCAAGTCAGCCGAAATTTGTGCCAACGGTTCTGCCCACGAGGCTTGTAAGACAGTGGACAAAGGGCCTGATATCGAGCCTGACAGGGGTGTTGAAATCGAACTGATTGGACGAAACTCAACTATCTGAAGTCTTGTGTGAGGTGGTGAAAACCATCTTCGCACGTGGGAAGGCACAAACGCGAGGGTGTCAGGGTGTTTGGGGCGGCGCCAAGCGCGCCCCGCTCCCCAGGTGGGTCCGCGGTTTTCTCGAAGGCCAAGGCTGTTGGATTGCGCCTGCCTTCATCGGGACTGCCTTGTGCTCTGCCTCACAACCTCGAGTGAGGTGAACCCCACCTTGCCGACCTCCATCCATGATCCCCCTCCTGAGCTCATGGTTCCTCTTTCAAAGATTGCGATCACTCCTTACTTTTGTGGCATACAACCTGCCCTCGTCATCATGGTTTTGATCTTTCAATAATTGTGGCAGGTTGCCCTCAGATTAACTCTTTCAAGTCACCTGTAACCGCCATGCGACCCTGGTCTGCTGCTTCTCGAGATCGCCTTTCTCTCCGTTCCTTGACCGTTCGAGGACAGGCTCCGCCCCGCCGTCGTTCTTGGAGTCATTTCCGGCCTTCATGCCGCTGTCAATCCACTGTTCGTTGGTTCCAGTCTTGTGACTCCGATTCCCATATCATCCAAGGCCCCAGGGGCCAGCCTGTGATTACTGAAGTCAGCAGTGAGGCGGGCCACAAAGACGCGGCTGAGCCGCGCGCTTGATCTCGTCTTGGTGTTGATCATGTCGATAAAGCGTCTTTATTCTGCCTTTCCGCTAGGCGGCCAACATTGCTGCATTCGCTCTCCTGTTTTCGTCTTTGTCTTGATCTCCTTGCATTAAATTCGTTATAAGAAGCCACCGAGCCACAGTGCCCCGTCACTAACCTGCTTCCCCCCAGGAACACTGTCCTGTGAGCACTTCAACGAACAGAGTTTCTCCAACCAGCACCCGTTCAACCCCGAGGACCCTCCGCAGGTCTGCCAGCAGCATCACCGAGTCTACCAAACCCCAAACTTTGTTGGCGCCGTCTTGGTTGTTAGCAGCTTCGGCCAGGTCTACCAGCACCCCAGCAGCCAGAACCCGCCAAATTCAAAGACACCTCTTGCAGCGCAGCACGATGGCAGGCAACCAGTCCAACCTCATTCCTTTCGATAAGGGCACGGTCGAGTACGGGCTCTACGAGAAGCTCCAAGACCTGGTCGCGAATCGCAACCCCGAGGACAAACCTCGAATCCTTCTTTACACCGACATCGAGCAGGACTACGATGACCTGCTGGCCGTCATTTTCCTTGCCGAGATGCACCACATGGGAGCGATCGAGCTTGCCGGGTGCATCGCCAACCACACTCCCGCTGAGAAACGCGCCAAGTTTTTACGGACCGTCCTTCGCCTTCTCGGTCTGCCAGAGGTCCCTGTTGCAAAAGGCACCGTGGGCACGGACAACGTGGATAAGCACGGGCAAGTCCCATTTTTCGGCCTCAAGAACGCAACATTTGAGAACCAGACTTGGAACAAGGACGACTTCGAGGAAGGGGCCGCTCTCGTGAAGCGTCTGGTCGATCCCAAGCGTCCACTGACGGTGCTTCTCATCTCCAGCTTGCAGGACATTGGCGAGTATTTCACCGCCCATGATCACGACCAAGGGGCTTTCTTGCGGACAAACTTCAGGAAGTTTGTCTCGCAAGGAGGGTACGAGTTTAAGGAGGAGGAGGGCAAGGGTGTCGTTCTGAAACCCGTTAAGCGTATGATGAACAATGAGTACAACATGGCCAAGGCTGACAAATATACCGACTGTCTTCAACGGTACGACCTGCCTTCGGACGCCTAGTCCAGGGCAGCCGCTACCAAGGCAAGGCTAGAGACCGCGTTCATGAAGAGCCTGTTCAGACTTGGGCCGATTGGCCACCACTTCGAGTGGTTGTGGCTGCGCCAGGAGTTCAAGTATTTCTGGGATCCGTTCAACTTGCCTTTCATGCCCCATCTACACAAGAAGTGGTACTTGAAGACTCGTCTAGGCCTGAGTGAAGGGGACGATGATTACAAGCGCTTGAACAACGATGCGACTTCTTTCGACATGGTCGAGCCACTCATCAAAGGAATCGCTTACGACTGTTGTGCTGCAGTTGGTGCCGTGGGGGACGACTTCATGAAGACGATGGGGGTTTTGGGCGATCTTCCCACATACAATCGGGAAGCACACCAGCACCGCGTATTCGGCAAAGAGCTCAACGATCTAGGTGGTATCAACGAGAAGGAACTTGCCAAAGTCATGCGGGTGTTCTTGCTCGGGAGTCTCAAGCACGCACACGAAGCGTTCTTGCTCGGCAGCCTCGAGCCAGCACACGAAACAACCGAGGGCAAATCCACGTTTGAAGAGCTGGGTAAGAAGCACAGTTACCACGACAACCTGGAGCAAGACCTCAACCTAGCGCGGTTCAAGCGCGAGTTTTACCCGCTCATGAAGCCGTTCCTGGACCATCAAGTCAAGATCAAGCAATTCGAAGATGAAGCCGAGGCGGCTAAACAAGAAAAGAACGAGCAAAGGGTCAAGGAGATGGAGGCAGAGGCAGAGCGTGAGAAGGAGGAGATGGACAGGAAGGAGCTCAAGGAGAAGCTGTTCCCCCTTCTCGGCCTGGGAAGCAAGGATCAAGTCATCAGAGACAAGTTCAAGATTCCTTACGAAGAGCTGTATCAAGAGGCGGTGCAGAAGGTTAAGGCAGCGCGGTGAGGCCAGGACTGGGAAAGCAGCTGAAGAAATCCGATGGCTGGTTTAGTTGCAGGGCAACTCAGCAAGAAACTGGGTCTAAACGGTGACTGGGGTAATCTTTGCCCTGGCTCTGCCCCTGGGAGAGGATTCTGTGCTTTTGGCTTGAGATAGATAGATGATCTTGCAGGCAGATAATGGATCACCTAATTCGCAATAGTGCATTTTATTCTTTTTGAAACCATAGTTAAAATGTGTAACTATAGAGCTCTAGCTAGCGTTTAACAAATTTATAAGCCTAGTATTTGCCGATAGAGGGCACGTCGTGTTTGCGTCGTAGTTGGTTGGCTATATTTTCTATGCTATATAGTCTTGGTAGAAAAGCTCGCGCAGATAACTCAATTATATACTGAACATCTGCCTTCTCTTCCAGATCTGTAAGCTTCCTCGAATTGGGCGTGGTATCGCATTGTACAGCCCTGCCCCTACGACGACGGCGGAGAGTTGTAGCCAGAACATTGTAGATCTTAGCTATGGTTCGAATACTAAGCTTTTCATTGGTTTGAAGAGCTTCGAGGGCCAAGTTTACCCTGGTTTCATTTGAAGTGGAAGGCATATTGAGTTAAGGAGAAAATCAGAGTTGAATGGAGAGGTAACGCGTCGCGTAGGAAAGTGCGCCGCTCGCTTATCCGCGCCGCTCGCTTATCAAACACGTTAGTTACTCATTGGGAGTGCTAAAACAAGGGATTCGCGACAATAAACCTCGTTCCACTTTCTGCGGCTCGGTAACTTCTTGTCGAGATCACTTCCTGGTATTTAAGTAGGTACCTAAATTCTCTGCCTGGGCTCCAATGTCTGTTTTTCTTAAGTCGCTTCGAAGCGAGCCTATCAAGTAGATTTCAGATGGCTAGATATACATAAGCGACAAGCCTCTGGCATACACTCTTCCCACCCTTGGTGAAGCTGACGACCAGTTCGTCAAGTGTGAGGCCACTCTCCACGCTCTATCGGGCCTGCTCTCCCAGTACAGCAATTTGTTCGGAGTCTTCCTTGCCCATGCTCACTGCCAGCTTGTTGAGGGCGAGATCATGCTGGCGCAGGGCAACGTCTCCCAGCCCGAGATGGCCCACGAGTCCCCGGCTTTCCATCCCGAGCGCTGGCTTTCCAACGGAGAGGCGTACGAGTTCACCGTCCGGGACACCAAGAGCCCTCCGACCAAGCTCGTGGAGGAGTTCCAGCGCATTGTGAAGGAGGTCGGCTTGGAGAACGTGTTCGGCCTGTACCACATCGAAGAGCCCAGCAAGAAAACTCCCGCCATCATCGAACGGACGGAAGGCCAGATGAACATCACCCAGACCATGACCGACGCGGACAAGGCGTTCAACCCTGTTCAGACAGCCTGGGACTTCGCCCGTGGCGACCTCGTCACCATGGCCTGCATGATCTACTGCGACGAGCGCACAACTCGTGCGTCGAGCACTCACAAGGGTAAGTTGGCCTTGGGCAAGCGTTACAGAACCAATGCTGACTTTATGATGGCACCCGCTCGCATACGAAGCAGTCTTAAGACTGGTCTCAACAACTTCTGGTACTGACGACCAAGTCTTCCTTTGTGGTATTGTGAAGATTTCCTGTGGTTTCTTTTTGCGTTCTGTTTTCCCCCACGCTCGTTTGTCTTTGGAAGCTGGTGGAACTTTGTTTCTTTTCTCTGAGTTTGGGTTGGCCTCTCGTCACTTTGTGGGCTGGGTGTCAACTTTAACTTGGGTCTGTTAGGAAACTTCTTGCCAGATGGATTGGAATATGGAGAGGGTCGGGTGGCATTCATGAAGTGTGACCCTTTGTCAACGCTCGTCGCCTTTGCACTTAGCCTAGTCGTTCATTTTGGTTGCTTTTGGATAGTTAGTTATTTAGATAGCGAGAAAATCTCACCCAAGTCATTCCTTTAAATCAAAGTCTCGCGGTTGAGCGCCGCTAGATGATTTCTTCTTTGTATGTTTTGTTTAACTACCAGTCCTGGTTGCTCTTACCGAAGTCTTCCAAAATTGCAGCCTAGGTTCAAGGTCGAATTTTGTGAGCTGGTTTCTTCCCCAAGCACTAACGTTAAACTTTGTGATTTTGACCGAGAAAATTGTTTCCCCAAGTTCAACTTCCAACAGTGATTTTTTTCTGGAAGTCCCCAAGATCTCTTTAGTTTTCCATCCTGCCACCAACCACGAACTCAACAAAATCACACAACAGGCTTCATCCATCTGCCCAAGCGCACGCCTGACTCCGCCACAATTCTTTTCCGAATTTATCCTTGTGAATACTATGCCACCCAGTCGGACTCAGGGCCAAGCCGCCAGACAGCGAAGGCGCCATGACCCCCTCGCTTCATCCAACCTTCGGCGGCAGAAGCTCCGTCTCCGCGCTTTTTTGCCCAAGGGGGGCATGGCTTATCTGTTTGAGCAGGTTTTGATGAAGCGCTCCCGGTGTGACGTGGCTCTCGCCGCGGCCCTGCGCAAGGACACGTCCTACCTAACCCGGCAGAGCTGCGGCAGAACATCGATCAGCGCTATACGCAGATGTTTGAGGAAGCCGCCATGCTGCTTTCGCAGTGCCAAGCGATGGATGGCCAACGACTCCGGCGACAGCATCAATCCTCTTGTTTTCCTGTCTTCCGTCCGAAGACGCGATGCCCTTAAGCAGGTGTTATCTCATCCCCCCAAGAGCAAGTCAACCAAAAACAATTAGTTATACGAATTGAGCGGTATAAATTTTCGTTGTACCTCGACTCGCGCCCAAGTAAGAATAACAGAATATTGGAACGTCTCGACTCGCTTCTAAGGGCGTGCGAGCACGATTGATTTGCAACTTCTCGACTGGTTTTGGGTGTTCGATACCCTATTGGGCACAATAAGATAGAAATCTAACCCCAAATTCTCTGTATTCATCTAATCAGCTGCCACTACATCCTGTCTCAAGACTCAAACCATTTCAACATCCGAGTCCGAGTCCGAATAATCTACAAACGGGTTTCCAGGTGTCTTCTTGCGCGCGGCAGCACAGCCCGCAATCCTTAGCTTCGCAAAAGCCTCCGTGACAGAGGCCTCGTCCGCCTCGATGTTTAAAAACCGCATGCCCGCCAGCACGTCGCCGACTGTTAACGTGGGTGCCATGCCAGTGCCCCGGCTAGTCTCGTTGGTATCCACCTCCATCCTAACCGTGTCTTCGGTCTCCATCTCCTGCGTATCCTGCGGCAGCTCGACGAGATAGTCCTGTTTCACAAACATGCCGTCATCCGAGTCACTCTCGTTGCCGCTCACATCTCCCTCATTACCGCTGTTTATGTCTTCATCCCTCTGCTCATCCTCCATCGTCTGATCCCTGTCCCCCTCCTCCATCACCTCGTCCCGTCCTTGCTTAAGACAGAACCTCAACCCACCACTTATAATCGACTCGACCATCTCAACGCTGTTTCAAGCGAGCATATTGACCTTGTCAAAGGCATCAATTGCGCGGGCCAGCTTGCCGTGCAGATTGAAGTCCATCAGGACCCGGGGGTTCTTCAGCCAGTGATGGCGGGCGGCGCGGAGGACGAGGAACAAGGTAGTGAAGACGTTGGGAGAGATGGCCGTCGCCCAGGGATGGATTGCGGAGCTGGTCCGGATCGTGTAAATGAACATGATGGGGTTGTTGCCGTCACCGGGGGTGTTGGACGTCGTTGTCTGGTACTGCGACAGCAGCACGACGGCTTTCTCGAACATCTGTGCCAGGCGCTGGTCGAGTCCCTGACAATTGATGTAATGCGTGTCCTTCCGAGAGCCGCAGCCAGGCACTGGTCGTGGCGATAGCGCCCCAGCAACACGTCCTCGAAGGGGTAGGCCATCCCAACCTTAGGCATGAGGGCGCAGAGGTGGAGGTTTTGTCGGGGCTTGGATGAAGACGTCGCGGGCGCTGGGGGGGCATGGCGCCTTCGCTGGCGCTTGTTGGCAGATCGACTCTTGGCTTGACGAGAGCTCATCTTGATATTTTTGAAGTCGGAAAATGTGATGTTGATCTTGAAAAGGCTGTGAGTTCCGAAAAGTCAGCCTTGATTGCTACGAAAATAATTGTCACACAAGATGAGGATTCTGTGTCAAACGATACTATTTCTTGACTTAAGAAATTTGAAAGAGGATAACTTTTGCGCAACGCAATCTGCAAAGCCAGTAAGTTTTGGAAGCGTGCGTTGCGCGGGGAAGAGATGTTTGGAAGAAAACTTGACTCGACCCGAGCCTCTAAGGCAAGCAGCAATCGGGGCTCAGTGGCTCAAATTTCGAAAGCTTTTTGCTTTCTTCATTCACTGCACTCTCAGTCCGCACCAATGGCACTTGCCTGTTTTCCTTGAACTTACTTCTTGCTCGCAGCGTCATAATGCAAGTAATCTGTTGATGAGGCAATCTATATTACCTGGAAGTGGTATTAGAACAGGATCTTTTACACCCCAGCACAGATCCTCTGAACCGTTCATTTACTGTAACGTGCATTAGTTATCAGCGAGTGGGCCACTTTCTACAACACTACAACACCTATTCGCAATAACAATACAACAACACTAGCAACCAACAATGATTACATCAGAAACAGCTGGGTCTGAGGCATCTGCAGCCTCCTGGCAAGTGCGTGCATTATGACCAGGCTTGCCGCACACACCATAGCACCAAACTTTCGTCCGACCCCCCCCTGCACCACTACCCTCAGGCTGCATTTCTGCACTCTCTCCACCCACCGCCCCCTGGCCTAGTACATCCTGTACATCTTGTATAGCAAGTGAATCTTCGAGCTGTACACGTGTTTTCTCGGCTCTCCGGCACTTGCTTAGTGCC
Source organism: Chloridium humicola (assembly GCA_027569505.1). Taxonomy (NCBI): domain Eukaryota; kingdom Fungi; phylum Ascomycota; class Sordariomycetes; order Chaetosphaeriales; family Chaetosphaeriaceae; genus Chloridium; species Chloridium humicola. The sequence goes on from JAPDFF010000020.1 coordinate 38,129, forward strand.
TCATTGGCTTTGCGAAGCGAAGAGACCTCTGACCGAAGAAGAACCACCTGGTGCATTAACGTTACAGCCGTTGTACCTTTAGTAAGCTGGTCCACAGCAGCTAGCATCGAAGTCGGAGACCTGTTTTGATTGACAATGCGAGTATTGATAAGCGTTGACTGCGACTCGCCCTCTCGGGGGTTGTGTGGTGTCTGGAAGACCCAAGAGTGTGAAGTGCCAGGTCGTGAATTCGGGGGTGTTGATGTTCGAAGCTTGACATCCAGCTTGGAAAGTACCCTTTCTGGATCGGATGGCAGAAGACCGGCTCCTGCAAAGCCACCACGTATATTCTTCTCCGTCATAGAGGCAAAGAAGCCCTCGCGGAAGGCACAGAGGAACTCGAGCTTGCTTACGTAGTTGATATGCGTATGTATCAAGTCCTCAATTTACCGACTATACGCCTGCTTCAGCAGCCCAAAGCGCATCGAGTGGCTGGAGGAGGTGCGAAGAATGCGGAGACATATAGAGCGTGATAATGTCGTTCTGCTGGCAATGGAGCTCGAATTCGGTCGAGTGGTGGCTCTCATAGCCGTCGAGGATCAACAACCTGTATTTAGCCTTCGTCCGAGGTGCTGTATAGAAATCGAAGTGCTCGAGCCAATCTAGGCCGACCGCATTGGTGGTCCAGCCGTTGTCGGTTGGTGCGATGTGCCAATCGGCCTCGAGGTTGCACTCTTGGTACCCGTTGGCGAGGTGGTACTTTGCGGCTAAGATGATGAACGGAGGGATGGCCCAGCCGAGGGCATTGACTCCCTGGATGACCGTTGCCCATTTTCGGTTGCCAGGCTGGGCCAGCTTTGCCTTGCTACGGCCATCCGAGGTTGTAACTACCATACCCGCGAAGATGATGCCCATCATAAACCCCGTCTCGTCAAAGTTGTAGATATCGTCGTCGACAATGCCGTATTGGCCTTAATGTTCCGTACGAGTGCAAACCACTCGCCAATGACCTTTGGATCCTCGCACTTGGCCCTCTGATTGAGTGAGCTTCTTCAAATTGGGCATTGTGTCGCGTCGTGCAGTATTGCCATCGCGTCGCCGCGTAAGAGTCGTACAGCTAACATTGTAGATCTTGGCTGCGTCTCGTAGGCCTAAATTTTTGTTGTTTTGAAGAGCTTCAGGGGCCAAGATCACCCTGCTTTCCTTTCACGTGGGAGGCATATTAGGTTGGTGAGGAAATGGGTGTTTGGTGTAGAGGTAACGTGTCGCGTTGGAAAGTGGCCCACTCGCTGATACGGCCCACTCTGGTAAACAGAAAGAACTGAGAGATCTTCACCGAGTCCGTGCCTTCAGGAGCAACACCGGGCTAACCCAAGCTCCAAAGCACTGTGAGCTGTTACAAGAGAGCCCACCCACCAATGTTGATGCTGTACTACCATGGGTTTTCATCAATCTGGTCAAGGTGCCCGGAATTTGGCATGGAGCAGACGGATCGGCGGGGAAAGTATTGTATGCTTGGCTCTTTCCTGAGTTCGTTCTCCCCATCATCTTCTATCCTTCCATCCTATCCAGCCGCTTTGGGTCGTTGTTCTCTTAGTCAGGTGCTTCCGGATCTTGACGCTTGTACTCGCTGTTGTCGTCGTGGAATCGCCCTCAGGGCTTGGACTTTCCGACAGCTGTTGGTATCGTGGGGGTGGCTAGTACCCATGACGATGTAATTTGTTCTGCTCTTAGTTCAAACGGTCGTTTGCTTTTTGGGAAGCGAATTGTGCTTACCAGGCAAGCAGGTCACAGAAAAGATGGTTGTGAAGGAGTTGGATGGCGTTGGAGAGGCAGAGGCAGCAAATTTGGGCTTGGAACGTCAGTCAGTTTGGTCAAATCAACCACAAAGAGTTGGCAATCATTTCGTTCCTGTATGTCAGTGTTCTTGACACTCTTTCATCCTCCATCAGCAACTAGAGTTTTGAGCTGGCGGGACAAGTGGTCAGCGGCTGGCCAGCGACACCAGAGATGTTTGTTCTTGATCTGAGCCCTCACCTCGCTTAACCTCATGATTCACTGGGGGACCTGTGGCTCCAAGGGTGGATGAAGGGTTGATGACCGACACGGGGCGGGAGGGAGCAAGAATGAGATGGAAAGAACGCGCTGGCCGCCAGCCACCTGGTAACTGCCAGCCTCCTTCCCACGGCCCACCCCGGGGCTATAGGTTTCTTTGTCCTCGACGGTTTCAACAAAACATTTGGGTAGTTGGTCTAACGGCCTACCGACACACGCTGTCGTCTGCGTCCCAACAGATCGTGGGTTTGATTCTCACCTCGCTCCATCGGCCTGCACTACTGGGGCTTTTCCTCGGTTTGCATGCCACTCATTCTCCGTTCGCAGGCTCCCGCTGGAGCGTTTAGTTTGTGGGTTCGAGGGTGACCGCTTGAGGGTTCTTGGGGCTTTACATACGCTGTCGATGAGGGTTTGGGGAATTTCAGATTGGTACGGTTGTTCACTCAACACGTGCCCATACGCTTTTGCAGTTTTGCTTTCTAGGTCGTGATCCCTCGGGTCATCAGCCCGCCATTATATCCAGTGTTTTTTTCCTCTGCTTTTGCCCTTTTCTTTACCCGCCCGTAAACTCACACTATATTTACAACCAGCTCTTGTTTCGTTTTAATGCCGCTTCGTCTGTTGTTAGGACCTTAGCTTGGTATTCCTCTGGCGCCAAATTTGTGATAGGCTGAGCGGGCGATGTTGTTGGATTTGGGTACGAGCGGGTTCCCAACTTCCCCCCACATTCCTTTGAGGCCGAGATTCCTCTCAGTCTCGTTGGCTCGAGTCCTCGATTGCCGCCCTCCAGGTTCCCAACATCTTCACTCACCATTGCTGCAGTTCATCAAGCCACAAGAACCGCAACACCTTCAACTCTTGTCCCCCAGAGATGGCCAACCTGCTGACCACGCTCCCTTTCGAGCTCATTTCGGAAATATGCCGCCACCTCTGCCCGCACTGTGAACGCGAACATGCCACCGGTTCCCAACTCGCAATCGAAACGCGCCTCAGCCTGCGGCATTGGGCCCCTGGAGACCAAAAGCACTTGCTGAATGCCAACCGCGTTTGTAGGGTTTTGCATGCAGCCGCGGAACCGGTCCTGTACCACGTCTTCCTCACAGCCGGCTCCCGGGGACTCCACCGCTTCCTCCGCACCCTCGTGGAACGTCCAGACCTTAGGCCGAGGGTCGTTGCCGTCAGCATCCCACATCTCAGTCGCCTTTACCCTCAAACATCGCACTCTGGAACAACACCACCGCGTGATCTGGTGCGGAGTAGCTTGCACGAGGCAGGCCTGGAGCGGTACCTAATTCCTGAGAGCGCTGGGCGCGGGAGCCAACATGTCTGGAACGTGATCTCCACCGAACATGCGATCTTGACCACATTCCTTCTGCGCCTCATCCCAAACCTGAAAACCGCCCACATTCTAGTCGTGCGATACACGCGCACCGAGCTCTTCCAGAATGCCAACGGCGCCGCCATGCCTCCGCTCCTCGCCCTCAAGGACCTGACCCTCAGCCGCTTCAGAGCGCCCTTCCGGGTCGGCCGCGTCACCCCTTTCATCCACCTCGCGCCCAACCTCACAACCATCCAGTTCCACGGCGGCACCCACAGCGACGACATCTTCCCCAACCTGCTCCCCGACCACAACGACGAGCCTCACCCAGCTGGGACCTCCCCACCCTCCCCCCTCCTCCTCCAACCCCTACGAGAACTCATCCTCACCAAATCCCACCTAACCCCCACCTCCTTCAACAACCTCCTCACCACCATTGGCCCCCACTTGACCAAAGTCACCATCCACCGAGCAGACCACGCCGAGCGCGGGCTGCCCAACGCCGACGTCGAGTTCCACCAGCTCGTCACCGTCCTGCAACCCTGGAAGACTACCCTCAAAGAACTTTCCTTCCTGCTCACGGAACCGGTGATAATCCGACGAACGCGCCGCCTCGACGGGACTCGCCTCCTTCGGCAATTTACCGCGCTTGAGGTGCTGCAGTTGCACGCGCTGGCGTTCGATTTTGTCCATGATTGGGAAGAAGGCGGGCGGGAGACGGCGCTGTCGGGGACGCTGCCACCGGGGCTGAGGAGGTTGTATGCGTATGGGATGTGCCATTTGGGGGTGGAGTTGAGGGGGTTGTGGGAGGTGATTGTTGGGGGGAGGGGGTTGTTTAAGGGGTTGAGGAGGGTGGAGATTGATGAGCAGGCGTATGACCTCCCGTATGCGGAGGAGATGATGAATGTGGCGGGGTTGTTTGGGGAGGTGGGGATTGAGTTTGTGGTGAGGGCGAGGAAGATGGATCAGGTTGGGGGTTCTTGAGGTTGGGAGGAATGGTTGTGAGGATGGTGTTGTTGAAGGAATGGAGAAAGATGAAGCTCTGGATTGAGGGGATAAAGACTTGAGCCAGGGTCATGAAGAGAAACAACGAGTGGTCAGGAGCTCGAATGTCTAAAGATCAAGACGAAACAGCTTCGACGGACCACGGTCATAAGACAAAGGGCGATATTACCACATAACATGCTTGCGTCTCCAACCCTTGTTACGCCTTTATTCTCACGACTTTGTCATGGTTCGAAACCCACTCCTCGGATTCGAAGAGCGGTTGGTACTGACACCCACCGCGACAGGATCACCGGCTCCGAGTCACATGTGAGAAGACGCTCCCCTCACAAACGGGTCTGACACCTCCCCTCTTCCATGGCCAGAGGCAGGGGTGAGGAACAATGCAACAAAAGCCCCTGTCGGCTCTTGGCATGTGGATGGAGGGAAACAGCAGAAGTCGATGACAGCTGTGTCTCAATGTAGGGAATGAATGTCATGCTTCAGCCCGCAGCATTTCGCAGCGGGCCGATATGTGCGGCATTTCGCTACGATCCCTTGGGCGTCAAGATTCCACTCCGTTGCAGGGAAACAGCAGGGCGGGGGATTGGATCCAGTTGAGTGTCAAGCTGAGCACTCCCGCGGCCGTGCCGGGTGGTTTGGGAGACCTTGATAGGTTCTCGTCTGGGAGATTGAAACAAGGTGTGAAAGCCGATCGATGCTAGCTTGACAGACGGAACCATCCTGTCAAAGGGCAAGGGGTGCTTGTTTGGTGGAGTGCCGGTGAAGTGCCAGTGGGCATGGGTTCATCACGGCAGCGAGGACTCAGTGACCAGGGGTTGGGAGGAGAAGCGAAAGTGGTAGGGAGACGAAATCCGGGAAGTTTTTTCTTGCTCGGCGCCGGCATCAGCACCAGCATTGTACGGTGAGCAGTGGTCCCAAAGCCGCGGGCGTGGGTGTGTTTTCCTCTCGCCATGGATGTCCATGATGAGGGTATTTTGAGAATTCCCTCAGATGCTCCATCAGGTGGATGAGACAGCGTGGTTGCATGGGTGTTTGTGAGTCTCGACTGGGCAGCTGTACGTGCTTTACGTTACTTACCTAACGTACAAGCGCTCGCCTTGTTCCTCATCATCTTGAAGTGCCGCCACATTCAGCTGGACGGACCCGGGTGATGGAGCCGGTGTTTAAGCATGTTGATGATTGAGCCGCCACGGTGGTACGTATCGAAATTCCGCTGGATGCGGTATAAACTAAAGTTGAGGTATAAACTACGATGGTCTCCATCAGGGAGGCAGCCAACGCGCTAAGAGACAAAAGGAGGGTCATTCTGGTCTCGGCGTGGGATGGCTGCCCGCTAACCATCCTCGGGGAAGTTCCTGAGTTCCGTTTGCTGCTTTTCGCTGAGCAGACCGGCCTTTCGTAGTTGCTGTGGTCAGTATTGGAACACCAACCAGCCCCCATCTTCGTTGATGCGATGCTGCAGAGTCGTGCTGAAGCGAGAGTGTCAGACAACCTGGAGCTGTGGTCTGTGGATGTTGGGTGATGATGCGTGAATTGGAGAAGTTGCACTGCCCCAAACTTCCCCAATTCTTTTGTGGGTCTCAGGAAGATGTTCCGGATTCCTGGCGGGACCCCACCTGCCTCATAGGGCTTAGCGCCTACAAACCCAAACGCCACTCCTTCCCGCTGTGAGAACGTTCGAGGAAGGAAGCTGGGAACTGCCCTGGAAGTTGAACCTGCAGGAACTGATCAAGGATCGACTTTCGATGGGGAAATTCCAGTCCGACAACTGGCGGCATCACTGCAACCCGACTTCATGATCCGATGGTCGAGTTTGGACAATGCCACCGCGGGTCCACGGTTTGGGTCTGGCTGTCAGCCAGCAGCCCAGCACCCTTTGGTCCCTTTCTCGCAATCCTCTCGAGTCACGACTCAACAATATCCTTTCTTCAAGCCCGACAGCGACGCCTTCAAATTCCAGGTGATCTCTGTATTACCGTGACATGGAGCTCCAACCAAAAAGAAGACGACGCCATCGGTTTTCGATCTGGCCCCGGCGCTCCTCGGGACATGGGACTGAACACTTGGTTGACAGGCTGCAGAGAAGAGCGCAGCTTGCGAGAATCCCCCGCCGGATCTGCAAGACGTGCAGGACCGTTTCGTTTCCGGCCAGCATCGACACCACCACTGCCAAGAATCGTCAGGGGGTGGTCGTGACCGTCGTGACATAAGAAGAGAGCTCTCACCGGGCGACTTTTGAAGTATATGTACCAAGATGCTTGTCCTCAGCCCCCGTCGAGCAGGGACAAGAGTGGACAAGGATGGTTGAGCTGGGCCCATCTCTCTCTCTCTCCAACTCCGGGGTTCCTCTGAGCTCCGGCTTGCTTTGGCGGTGGGCCACATCTCGTTCCCCCGCCGTCACGTCGTGGGCCACCATGACGGGGGCCATGGGCCCTGGGCGGGATACGAGAGATATAACGTTGACCCTTGGCCTGAGGTCGCAGCATGCCCCTTTCACTTTGGTACGTACGATAGGAAACCAGAACTGAGCCTTACCACAGACCCGTTTCTCTCACAAGACAGAGAGTTGCCATGACAATCACTCTCGCCCGCCCCCTACCACGCCCACGCTCGCGCCTCCTCAACCCGGTGCTTCCTCCCATGCCCCGCAGGCAATCATGCGACCGATGCCATGAACAAAAGGTCCGCTGCATCACCGAAGGTCCGGACGGGACTTTGATCACTGGAGGGATTGCGGAGGAGAGCGAAGCATACCCGGAGGGGCCGGTGGTTTCCTCTGTCCCTTGTGTAAGATGCAGGAAGGCCGGCGCAGTCTGCATTTACAGTCGTCAGTGTCAGCCCCCAGCAGCGTCTTCTTCCCAGTACTGACAACAACACCAGCCCAACTCCGGTCTGGTCGCCCCAGGCTACACCGAGATCCCAGCGTGCCTCCGCCGCGCAAGATGTCGAGGAGACCCTCACGATGCTCCTCTTCCTCGTCGCTGTCCCCTACATTATCTCAGTCTACGGCATCAGCCTCGTTGTCGCGGCCCTCGACCGCTGTTACATTTTCAAGCGAATTCGAGTTGGGAATCTTGGAGCACCCAGATGAGCACATCCAAGGACAATATCCGCCGCAAATGCCATCCCCTCTACCCTCACCTTCCATACCTCTGCCACAGGGCGAGAATGTGGACCAAGCGAGCACGGATTTGAACACACCTTCCGACTTCCTTCCGGACCCTTGGCTCGCATCGTCAAGGTCTGACGAAAGTCAATATCTCGCCGAGATGGATCAACTGTTGTCATTCCCTCACTGTCCACCTGCACCCACAATTCTCTTCCCTGATCTTATACCCGACATCTCGCCCGTCGGAAATGGAATGGGAGACTACCCGTGGGCATATTCAAGTCCTCTTAACTCCTCCCTTGAGGAGCTAGCCCAGATCAACTTGCGCATCCAACTCGCCGGCCGCGCGCTGACAACATCTTCACGGCCTCTGGCACCGATCTCGGCCCCAGCGGTCAACGACATCTTCGGTGCTGCGACCTCCTTGGTCAATTTTGTAGTCTGTTATGCATCACAAAGGCCGATGCCGCTCTTTAAGCCGCCAGATCACACAAAGGGAACCCCTGTCCCAAGCTGCTTTGAGGACTACTTTGCAGCAACTCCCAGCAGCTCTTTACCTGCCGCTTCGCCCGCGACTGCCAGTGCCCTTGACTCCTCGATTCACCTCACAATCCACGCCAGTCACCAAGCCCTCCTCGGGGTCTTCGAAAACCTGATCGCTTCCTCCCTCCTTCGGGTACCAAAATCCCAGCAATGGACACCACCGGGGACACCACCAACTGCATCATTTTACCCCCAGCACCCTCAGGCAATGGTCATGGTGAACCTCATCAACCAGCTTCTGGACCAGCTGGACCGGGCCCTTTTCAGGCTTTCAAGGGACTCGCTCTCCATACACCAGCAGCACTCCCTGGATTGCGGGAGGCAAGGAGACTTTGGCTGGCCATACGAATCTCCAGATCTCTACGCTGGAGGTCAGAACACGTGGGATGGGAGTGCCCTTCACTCCTTCTTCCAGGACATGGAGAATAGGCGGCTAAGGGTAAGGGACCATGTCAAAGTTGTTGAGAGGTTGCTGGGACAAACGAACGCGAGGTAACAGGGCTGGTTTTCCTCAATCATAAATAGTAAAAAGCTAAAAGAAAAGAAAAAAAGAAAGAAAGAACAAGTAGTTAGTCGATCTTTCTGAACTTTCCGGTGTGCCCAAAACAATCAAACCACTTAAAAACTTGCAAAACAACCGTGCTCGCACTTGGAAGCGACTCGAGGCGCGACGAAAGTCTGTGCGGTTCACTTTGCACAATTCTTTTTTTCCGGGAAGGCTCTTTACATAACGTATCTTATCAGCGAGTGCACCATATCACCGAGTGCACCACTTTTTACTACCCCACAACAACTATCTTCAATTGCAACGCATCAACGCTAGAAATCAACTATAATTACATCGGAAACAGCTGAATCAGATGCTTCTGCAACCTCCTGGCAAGTGCGGGCATTATCCAGGGTTGCCGCACGTACCACAGCACCGAACCTTCGTACGACCCACCCCCTGCACCGCCACCATCTAGCTACGTTCCTTGAGTTCCCTCACCACCTACGGCCCTCTGGCCTAGTATATTATGTGCATCCTGTACAGCAAGTGAACCCCCAAGCTGCACACGTGTTCTTTTAACTCTCCGGTGCTTGCTTAATGCCTCGTTGGCCTTGCGGAGCGAAGCGTTCTCTGATCGAAGGAGGGCCACCTAGTGCATCATAGCCATCGTACCCTTGGTAAGCTGGTCCACAGCAGCCAACATCAAAGTTAGTGAGCTATTTTGATGGTTGATAATACGAGTCTTGATGAGCGTTAATAAATACTGATACAGGGCTCTTTCGGGTCTTGTAATTGGAATGAGTACAATTTAAATCCCTTAACGAGGAACAATTGGAGGGCAAGTCTGGTGCCAGCAGCCGCGGTAATTCCAGCTCCAATAGCGTATATTAAAGTTGTTGAGGTTAAAAAGCTGCGAGTTAGCTTCTTGGGGGTTATGTCTGGAAGACCTAAAAGTGTGTAGTGCCGGGCCGTGAGTTTGCGGGTGTTCCGTACGAGGGCAAAGCACTCGCCAATGACCTTTGGATCCTCAAATTTGGCCCTCTGATAGTCGTATCTACGCGTATAACGCGTTCGGAGCTCTGGCTGGCGTTTGACAAAGTTATATGCCCAGCGTTTGCCAACAGGGGGCGCGTCGCGTTCGCGCAGCAGTTGGTTGGCCATATCTTCCACACCACCCAGTCTAGGGGGAAATGCGCGGGTATATAGCTCAATCACATACTGGACTATTGTCTGCTCTTTCAGGTCCGTTAGATTACGTGAGTTGGCTGGAATATCGCGTCGTGCGGGCCGGCCCGTACGTCGGTAGGAGAGTGTTGAGACCGGTACATTATAGAGCTTGGCTGCAGCTCGGAGACTTAGATTTTTGTTGTTTTCAAGAGCTTCGAAGGCCAGAACAATCCTGGCTTCCTTTAAAGTAGGAGGCATTTGGGTGGTTAAGAAAATTAGTGTTGAGCGTGGAGGTGTCGCGTCGCGTGGAAAAGTGTTCCGCTCGCCTATCTGTTCCGCTCGCTTATCATGTACGTTATTCTTTACCTAGGTAGGTATTGTGATCTTCCCAACTCGAGTCCTCAACCCAGTCCTCTTTTTAACGGATGTCTCTTTCAAGCCTTCCCAGCAACTTGAACCCTCTCTGGTTCCGCAATCCCTTTTCCCTGGGCCATACTGTTTCAGTTCTTGTGTCCAATCACCCTTATTCTCGACCTTGCCTTACCCGTCCGTCGTTTCCCAGCCCCTTCCACACTAACCTCCGCCTCTCGCCCGGCGCTTCTTCTTCTCTCGCGCGCTTAATAATTACCTTCCATTCTCCCTACGATTTTCCATCTCAACTACATTTTCTTGCCATGGGTACCAGCCGCGAGAAGAGCCCCCAGGCTAAGAAGACCATTGCTGCGACCGCCGCGAGGCTCCACAAGCATCGCAATGACACGCCCGGCCTCGCTCTTACCACGCCTCCGGCGCCCACAAGCCAATTTCGCGGAGGGTAGTGCCTGGGGCCGGCATGATTTACTCGTTGGGGTTTGGTCTCAAGGCAGATGATGGTCTTTGGGATCTCGTGGACCCGTGCTGTTATCCCTCCCTTGAGGTTGTAATGGAGGCGGCGATAGTCATGAATGTATCTGTGCTAGTGGTTGGACCACAATCGATATCTCTGGCCGGTCAACAGACATGCGGGTAACCTTTCAGGTGTCTGAATTGAAGCCCGTGCGCTTGAGGATGTAGTCTTGGTTGTCTCGGTCGAATTGGACTTGCTGTATAGGGGAGCAATTACCAGATGTTGTAATTAAAGATACGAGGTATGTAAACTCGAGGCGGAAGTTCCTCCATTCGCCCATAATGTAAAGCTTGCCGGTGGTCCAATTTCGTTGCAGAACTCGGGGTTTCTTAGGATGGCTTTTAACTTTGGGTTGCTGACTTGTTCGGGGCTCAGCAGCACATGGGAAACCTGATCGCTATTGCGGACTTGTTTCCATCTCTTCGGGAATTCTATTGCTCTTGATGTCAGTACCGGTCGATCAAACGACCCTCCGTCACGCCCCTCAATAACTCTTCCGTCAAAGCTTGGATTGAGGTGAGCATGCACTAAGCATCTTCATCGAACATTAGCATCCTGATCTAAGCGCTTGAGGAGTCTCGACGGCCCAAAGGCCCGCGTCCACAGAATTGGGTTCCCTTTTAACATTCATGGGCAAGGATTAGGGCCTATGATAACAAGGATAGTTAATAACAATACGGTCAAGCTTTTTCTTTGATCCTAATCTCTTGTTGCGGCAACCAAAGAATCAAGGTTAAATGTTGCGGTCCTTAGCAGAAATGTGAAGATGGTCTTGTCTTCTCTATTACAACCTAGCATACAAACTTGTTCGCCTCAATTCCCCAGACCAGTCCTTCCATCCTCCCACCCAGAACGCCAAAGGCCCAACCCCAATCCCAGCCGTACCGTCTCCTTCAAGACATATCAATGTCCCCGTCAGAATCCTCATCAATGAACGGATTTCCCATCCTGCGCGGGCGCGGGGCGTGGTACTCGACGCTCAGCATGTCAAGTGCCTCTGCCAAAACACCAAAATTGACAACAATGTTGAGGCGGCGCATGTTCGCCTCAATTCTGCGGCGGGAGGCCTCAATGGCCGTGGCGATGGCGTTTTTCTCGGCCTCGCTGAGAGGCTCCCTGGCCGCCTCAGGCGCAGGGGGGGCGGTGGTCTGCTCGACGAAGAGGGTCATCTCCACGTCCTCATCGCTGTCATCGACGTCCATGTCGTGGCCCCGCTCGCTGTCCTCGGCGTCCGCGTCGTGGTCGCCGTCGCTCCCCGCGTCTTTCATCTCAACATCGCCGTTGCGATCCCGGCGGTGGCTGCTGACTTTGCCGAGACCCCCGCGTCCAATCCACACCGCGAGCTTTATCGTGCCCCAGTTGACCTGTTCGTCAACCGCCAGGAAGGTGTCGATGGCGTGGGCGAGCTTGCAGTGCCCCTCGATGTTGAAGGGTGGCTGGGGGCGGGCGTGCCAGTTCTTGCGGGCCGCGCGGAGGCTCAGAAAGAAGTTGAGAAGCAGGTCGGGTGCGCGGCGGTTCCAGGCTCGGAGGGAAGGGAGGGCGCGGAGGGAGCGAATCAGCTCGAGGGGGTTCTCGGTGAACTTGCCACCCTTGTCTTGCTTCACCAGCTCTGTGGCCTCCTTGAAGATGAGGCAGACGGCGTCGTTTAGCATGGCGGGACTCATCTTGGAGGCGCCCATCATTGTCTTGAGCACCTCGGACACCGCGACGTCGACGCGCAGTCGGTTCATCACCGTGTGCGGGGCGAGGTACTTCATCCCCTGGCTTGGGATAAATCTTCGCATGAAGGACTTTTCATCACGAGGAACACCCCTGTTGCGCTGCTTCTTGGTAGCGTGAGCGCCTCGGGCGGATTGGGTTGTGTTGCCTTCGGTAGGCATAATGAAGATGTCGCAATTGATCGGGGGTTGTGGTGTTGACGGTGTTGAAGATGGGGAATGAAGGCTGTCGCGGGATCGTTTTCAGGGAGGCGGTTGACTCGAGAAAAGATTTGAGTGTACAAGCTCGATGTTAAGGTGAGAAATGAGAGGAAGAAGGGGGAAACTCGGAAAGATGTGTTGAGGGTTTAAAGTTGGTAGACACCGCAGGGGAGGAAAAAGATGAAGTCGGCGTGGGAAAAAGCTGGGTTGGGATGAACCGACTGTTTAAACCGACTTTCGAAATGAAGAGTTAGCGAGGTGGTGGGAAGAACTGGTCGAATGGCAGCAAAAAAGTCAAGACCACAAAAAGGCAAAATGTCATCACAGGCAGCTCAAGAAACAAACTCCGAAAACGATCAAAAACAACACGCAGTGGTCCCTCGGCCGCCTTTAAGTAATGTTTCCCATTTCTCAGCTTTACGCCGACACACTTGATAGGAATAGATCAACAGACCATAATTTGCAGTAATGATTATGGGCTGTCTGGGAAATGATCAAGAAGGGAAACAAAGGCCGAAATATTATTTTGAAGCATCGTCTTTCACCAGCTTATGGGGAGAGAGAAGGGAATGTCTTGGGAAAAGAAACGAAACCGAAGAGTTTTTTTTGGTCGTAGCTTCAATCCTTCGATCTGTCAAAAATGATGATGATAGCAAAAGCGTATGGGCTCATGTTGAGCGATCAACCGTGCCAATCTAAGATCCATCTTGCCCTCTCGAGTGTGTATGGGTACATGTTGAGCGAACAACCGTACAAGCCCCCAGATCGTACCAGTCCCCAGAACCGTCTTGTAACAACTGCACACTGACTAGTCTCCCCTTCAGGTACGAAAGGTGGACCGTGTCAACACAGTTTCCTGAAGCCTTGGTTTGAGTATTAGAATGGGTCAGGAAGGGAGGTCAGCCAGTGTGCTAAGCAGGAATCGAACCCGCAGCCTGTTGGGGTGACAGAACAAGCGTGTGTCGGTTGAACAGTGAGCCAACCAGCCCCAAATGTTGTTGGAAACCGGAAGCAGAAGGGTGTTCTTTATTCTCGGTGCTGGCGGGGCTGGGGCGGCTGTTGCCAGGTGTGGCGGGTGGTCTAGCTTTCAATCCCGAGTTCTGGCACCTTCCCGGGCCGCTGGGAGGCTGGGGAGCTCCCCACGAGGCGACGCGACTGGCTAGTTTAAGCTCAAGCTCTGGGGCAACACCTCTAAGCGACACAGGTCCATGTGGTGAACAGTAACATCATATTCCACATACCATACCTTGCTCATCGGAGCTAACATGGTGTCACAGATTTACAGAACATGGGATGCTCCTCCAACTACAGGTATTTCAACTTCTCTGGTCTGCGTTATCTGCCCAAGCTAAGATCCAAATAGCATTCGAGTCTCGTGTTGTTTTTGAGACGCGACTTGAGCCAAGTCGACTTCCAGCGACCAACCTTAAACCCTCTTCCACGCTACAAGCGTTGATTTCCGTTGGGCAAGGACGACAAAGAAAGGGATAACGACAAAGAAGAACAGGGGGGACAAGAGAAACGAGAGAGAAAAAAAGGAAGAGGGAGATAATGAATGCCAACATCTCTCCCTCAACACGGCTCAACAGGTCTTGCCTAAGCAAACGACTCGATAAGGAAGAAGGGATAGAGTTGCTTAGAAAACCAAGAGAAAGTTCAAGATCTGGTTTCTAGGCCTTCGTTACGTGAAAGAATTACTACGGATAAAGACCCCAATCAAGGATGGACAGAACAAAAAGTATGATAACTGGCAAGGCACCTTGAATGTAATGAACAACACATGCTCGTTGTTCAGCGCGAATCTGAAGTTCAGGAGGCCGTCCCCTGAGACGCGGAGTCAACAATATCCGGGAGCCATGTAAAGGACAATCATGACTCAAGCTTGTCATGTCTCCTTCCCTGAGATCTCGTGTCTTTGGGCGCTGAGAAGGCGGAGATCAACGACAAGCTAAGCAGACTTGGTGAAGCGTGGCCGGGAGCCTGATGTCACGAGCAGGATGGTTCTCTCGTATCTGCCGCGCTGACACGCCGGTGAGAGGGATTCTTGGCAGGGAGGTTGGGGATGTTGCAGGGGACGACTTGGGAGACATGAAGGTGTGTTGTCGTCGTGGATGTGGAGAGGGCGCCAAGCTTCGTGGATCGTGCCAAGTGTGGTTTAGATCCAGACCCATGAGTTGCCTTCTGCAGATCGACGGGTGAGTCAAATGCTTGAAGGGGATACGAACTGATGTCAGACAGAACTCCCAATGAACGGCTTCTTTTCAGTGTCAGACCTCTCGATGCTTGACGCAGACCAGGCACGAGCTGTAAGCCAAAACGGTTGTCGTTGTCGCTTCCAGGAACAAAGACTTGAAAGTTCAGCCCTGCAGAATCGGGCGGTGGGGGTGTGGAGACGCCACCGTTCCTGGACGCCTTAACAGCGCTAGTCATGCTTCACGGCGAAAGCTGTTAGCAAGGCAGTAGTGGACCCCTGCCAGGCAGGCGGTCCACAATGGACAGACCACCCGCCCCTGCAGTCACGATGCAACCACTGCAGAAGCGTGCTTTTCTCATCGAAGCGCGCCCAGTCAAGCGACGGCAGGATCGATTGGAGGCTTAGCTAAGCCTGAAATGGCAAGCCTGGGGAGGGTCGCCCCCCACTCAGCGTGAGCGCGCCGAGGCAGTGCCAGTTGGCGGCCGCCTCGCTTGACATATTGCACTGGCAGAACCCTTGCGTGTTCCCTTCCAGGGACCGCCAGCGCCAAACCGATCAGCCGTTGTCGGGTCTGCCTCGCCGACCAGGAGCCAGAAACGTGACAGTCTCTTCGCCGGTGGTCTTGTGCCGACTCTGCTCGTCAGTTCTGCGCCTAAATCTATTTTTTTTCCTGATGCCACCGGGCGGAGAGCGATGGGTTGACGGATTTTTGATGATATTGAGACGACGCCCATGACCATTCGTCCAGTGGCCCGCTTCCTCGTGGCAGTGGACTCGTCGGCCGACCCCACCCTGCCCTCTGCGTTCTGCGACAGCGACCGCGCAAAACGGCCCGCGCCGGGCCTTGCATGCTGAAACGATGGGTGAGTTCCCCGAGCACACGACCGAATGAGCCCGACTGTCAATCACGGCGCTTTCGATGCCGTGCTTTTCGGGCCGTTCGTTGCCATCATGTCCGCGTTGAAGATGCTGACCTGGCCACAGACGCAACCTTCCATGTTGGTGTTCCCGGACGAATCGATGTGAACGGGAACACCGCCAGCCATGGCCATGAGTCCAATGCTTCCTTCAATCCTGTCTCATATAACCCGGACCTGGGCGCCCTCGGTCACGGTGCCGCCGCCACCCAACCGCTCGGAGACCCCATGGATGTCGACTTCGACTTCGATGTAGCGTTGTGGGCTTGGGATTTGGACCATTCGGCGAACCGCCTCGAACCCGATCTGGATCTCAACCACTGTTCACCACA
The DNA here is from genome assembly GCA_027569505.1 of Chloridium humicola. NCBI lineage: Eukaryota > Fungi > Ascomycota > Sordariomycetes > Chaetosphaeriales > Chaetosphaeriaceae > Chloridium > Chloridium humicola. The sequence goes on from JAPDFF010000020.1 coordinate 54,046, forward strand.
CACTGGCCCTCCCGGGGACCTGCTCTTCGCCGAGGACGAGAGTGTCTTCCCGACAGCTCCATGCTACAATGGCCAAGCGTTTACGACTGGCATGCCGTTGCCCCAGCCCGTCAACCCGTCTCCCACGCGCACCATGTTCTCGACGACGCGCTCCGATATGGCCGCCGGGGATTCTCACTCGATGCATTCCGACGATAGCTCAAACGAGCAGGGAGTCGCCCGCCAGCGCCTGCGCAGGCAGCTGTCGCTTCTCTCCAAGGGCTGGGCGGGAGACGAGATCAAGTTCAAGAACTGCGACCCGTCCAAGGCCGTCGTCTTGCACAACCTCGCCATGGAACTCGGGCTTGGCTACAATCACGACGTAAGGAGCCGGGAAGTTTCTATGTCCCGTCTTGAGCCCGTTCAAGCGCCATCAAGACCGCAGCTACCATCAGGAGGGCGTCTATCCTCATCACCCCCTCGCTCCTCAACGGAACTGGACTCGACTCGTTGTCTGCCAGGCATGCCCATGCTTCCAGATGTTCCAGAGTATCAAATACCGGACTTCACCCAAACATCCACCGACCAGTATACCCAGGCAGCTCAGTCTGGTGCTGTCACTCACGACCAATCCTTGAAGCGACGGCTCAGCCGCACCGAGCGCATCAGTGACTCCATCAGCAAACACGTGTCGACCTTGAAGACATCTATTGCCAAAGGTGGTCGGCGGGGCCCCCTTACTGAGAATGGGAGGCGGGATATGAGAGCGCTGGAGGGCGCCGGCGGAGCTTGTTGGAGATGCAAGGTTCTTCGTCGCAAAGTGAGCTTCACTCCGTTTCCAAGGTGACCGCTAGATGCAAGACTAATACTTCTCCCAGTGTGACCTCGGCAGCCCGTGTAGGTGTTGTCTGCAGAGCGTTCCCATGCCGCATCTCGGGGAAGATGCCCCGTTATGGCCCTTGATCGGTTGCCGACGAGGACCACTCCGCGATTCGATGCCCCAGCAGCTGCTCTGCCCCAGATCTAACCGCCCACAATCCGGAGGGATGTCCGATTCGAGGCGATGCCATTCAGTTGACACTGCCGGGCGGTGCCTGCTCGCTGCTGAAAGCCAGCGGTTTGCCGACATGAAGGCCGTTCTCGAAGGCTCTACGTACAAGCTGTCGATCGCAGATCCGGCACTAAACAGCTCCTTCTGCGCGTTTGTCGAAGCCGGACGATACCGCGACCGCGACTCGCTCCACAGGAGCTGGTCTCCAGGCGGCAAGACGGTCACATATACCGAGTTGATCGCCACGATTGCGTGGGAGGTAGCAGAAAACCAGGCACTCTTGCCATTGCTCGAGATCAAGTGCTGGGAAAGCTTTATGGGCATGCTGGAGACGGCGTGCGTTTACGAGTCAGAGGTCGGCCAGGTATGCTGGGAACAATCACCATTGACGCACGCAACGCTAACACCGTGTAGACCTCGCTCGTGATTCTGTCTATGGTCTGTTTAAGACACTGCCTCGAGGCGTTGCGCCTTCACTCGGCCGGCCTTCTCACACCCGGAGCTCATGAAGATTGTGGCGGCGGCCACTGCCAGGTCGAATGCATCCGCAATCTCAGTTCTCATCTTGCAACATACATCGACGAGCTCTCGTCTGTTATCTTCAACAAGGAAAATATGCGAGACAGGAGGTGGTGGTTGTCGACCTTCTACAGCCTGTTCATCCAGAGCTATGTACGGCACGCCTTGGTCGCCATCGAGAAGCATCTTCGGTTCCGGTCTCCCGACGACGTCCCCCTTGAGGACCTCACCGCCACCCAATACCTTCATCTTCCAGCTGTCTTGTTCATGGCGGCGTCTGCCAAGTACGATCCCCTGCTTGATGGGCGGCTTCAGTACGCATTAACAGAGAACTCCGTCGTCACCGAGACATCGGTCCCCGAGCTCCACCACGCATCTGCCCGGGTGGCCTGCGAGGTCGACAAGTGGCCCGAATTCGGCATCAGGACGCCTTATCAGTTCCTCAGAAGGCTGCTGCAGATCGGCTCTCTCGACTTCTCCATGCCCAGCCCTGATGCGGCGGGGGCGAGATCCTCTATGGGCTTCGGCACCCCATCTTCCGTTCGAGGTCAGATTAGCTCTCCAATCTTCTCGAGCCCTGGATCTGCCGACAGCCCCTTTGCCCCCCCTCGGCCCCATTACCTGGGCCGTAGCAAGCGGGACTCGCTCGACAGCCGCTATTCGGCCGAGCCTTCGACCATCTTCTCAAACCAGAGCTCAGACAGCTTGGCGAGGACCATGTCGACGGATATGACGAGCTTGTACGAGTCGTCAATCTTCACCGGCGTGGCCTTCTCAGACAGCGTGGCGGACCTGAACAACCGCATGTCTATTGATGTTGGAACCATCAACCCAACCGCGCTGTTCTCGGCCAAACACAATGGCTCGATGCAGTCGCTTGACCATCTCGTGGCGGAAAGTTCTGTCCAAAGCCAGAGTCAGGGGCCGGGACCACCAGCCTCTGCTGAGCCCTGCTTCGTCTGCAACTGCTGCCCCAGAGCACCGCGGTACTTCCACACAGACGGGGAGCTAGCGTAATCCTCCCCTCTCATCCCTCCTCTAACACCCATCACTAACCTCGGCACAGAAACCACGAATCCGAAAAACCCCATCCCTGCACCCAATGCAAAAAGCGCTTCAAATCCCCCACCGAAGCCGAGCGGCACATCAACGCGATCCACCTCAAATCCGACTTCTGGTCGTGCAAGGCGCTCGAGGACCCGATGCTTGCCTTCCACGCGCGGACCTACCACGGCGCCATGTGGGACGTGTGCGGGTTCTGTGGCGGGGAGTTCCCCCGGGGCGCGGACGGACTAGCGAACAGGGTTGAGATGGTCACACATGTCCAGACGACGCATAGGATTGGGGAATGTGATCATGGGAAGAAGTTTTATCGGGCGGATAATTTTAGGCAGCATTTGAAGAATACTCATGTGGCGTTGCCGGGGAAGTGGTTGAAGGTGCTGGAGGGGGCTTGTAGGAGTTCGAGGGGTGGAGTGGGAGGGGGGGTTGTATGATGATGAGGGATGAGGTGTCTGGGTGTTGATATGGTTTGATATTTGGGTTATTTGGGTTCTTGGAAAGGGGCGAGGCGTTCTTGGGTATAGAGGGTGTCATCAGAGGGTTGGGGAACTGCGGACTGGTTTCCATGCCATGGATATATTCGGCGCATCTGCAGCGTTATCTTAATGTCGATAGGACGGAGAGTCCTGGTAATGAATACTCATCTCACACTCCTCGCTTTCCTCACCCCAGCAGCCACTCAACTCACACAGCAAGCAAACAGCAAGCAATTTAAACAAGCGACAACAACCGAACTTATCTCCCGACACCAATGTCTGTCCTTACCTTGTTCAAGCAGGGAGAATGGCAAATGGGCGTACCACTTCCAGTCGTCAAGAACAATGCTCGCTCTCTGCCCGGTTTGAAGGATGCCGCTGGTGGAGGGCCGGCGACATCCCATTTAGCCGAGCGGCCGTCTATGGGATGGGGTTGTGTGGGGTGTGATCGAAAAAAACAAAAGGGGGAGCAGATGATCTCAAGCCTTGCGAAGTGAAACATGCTGAAATTGAGTTCGGCATTGGTTGAACCTTGCACATACAAGGGAGCATACCGTCAACCTTCTTGGCTGTCGGTCTGTCCAGGGGCTGCAGATGCAAGACGGCAACGCGCGCTCCCAAGGAACTGACAGCTTAGGTCCAGATAGAGACTTTAAGATATGGGATGAAAATGATGAATCAATGATTGACTTAGGCTCGAACAGTTCGTCTCATCCAGCCGGGCAGTGCTCGGGCGAAGCCACGAATGGAGGGAAGCAGAGAAGAGATGGTGCTCGAGGGCGAGAATGGAAGTTTTTGGGATGAGGAACAAAGGGTGATGGAGTTGTTGGAAGTTCGGTCGGATGTCAGAGTTCGCATGACTCAATCAGGAGAAGTTGGCAGTGGGCAAACGGTTGCTCCGGAGAGGGAAGTGACGATCGTCCGTTTGATGGAGCATTTGATAAGGGGTTCAAGTTCCCGAAGGTGCGTTCCCGACACCACTTTAGATGAACGGGCGGAACTGTTAGTTAGGCAAGTTGCAAAAACCTTGACAAGTTTCCTCACTTTAGACATTTCTCACTCTCATGGTGGAATCCACCGGTTTCCGGTCAAAGAGAAAATTCCTTGAGGCAAAGGTCTCTTGAAGACTGCTAACATTGCGTTACTCTGGTTCAACGGGTAGATTTATCCATGGAGAAGAAACTTGAAGGAAGTGACAAAGAGAAGTAGGTAGAGAGAAGAGGAAAACTGAAGAAGAAAGACCGAAAAGGGGGAAGAAGTTGGGATTCGAGGGTTGAGTCGGAACGTTAGGGACACGACAGCAACGAGGTTCTCAAAATTTACAACATCGTTCCATCGCCTTGTATCTACAACCTTCAAGTTCGCATGCTAACTGCCAACAACCTAAGCTATCGCTCAAGCTCTCTGCCGTTTATCTTGTCGGAGCTCTTCCAAGTCGTTCTGGATGTATTCCTTCGACAACATCGGAGAAGAAGACGATGACTGGAGTTTCCAAATCACATTTTCGGCCCGCTCCTCGCAATGACGGCCGATCGACCCGATCTGATGTCGCATAACACAGCCCTGGGTATTACCACGGGACCCAGGCTTGGATAGTGTCGTGCCATCTATGAAACCCGGTTGCGGGGTGCATCTCCGTACGTCGAACATATCTTCCTGACCGGCTAAATACCCAACCGGCGGGCTTCACAGACAATTGGTCAAAACACCGAGCCCTTTTACTATTTAAGCATCGGACGACAGACGTCCGTGGCATCCCGGGTTTATGGATTTCTCCCCTTGGTCAGGAGACACCCAAAAAGCTTCGGTAGACGGGCCGCTTGGCGATGGTTGTAGGTGATGAGTGACCAACGGTTGCTCGCACTTGCGAATTTGGGTGACGGAGGCTCCCCCCCCCCCCGCCCCCCGGATGTATGATGTTCATGGAGAGCAATAATATGCCCGGCTGAAAGCGAGTTTGGGGTTGGACAGATGGTATATGTAAATGGCTGATACCTCGCTTACCGTTCCGTAACCCAGGAACACCCCGTAGATCCATCAACACCCTACACTCCAACCATGAAGGGCCTCCTCGGGGCTGCCGCGCTCTCGCTAGCAATCAGCGACGTCTCGGCCCACTACATCTTTCAGCAGCTCACCACAGGCGGAACCAAGCATGATGTGTACAAGTATATCCGCAAGAACAGCAACCTCAACCACCCCGTTACCGAGCTCGACTCCAATGACCTGAGATGCAACGTTGGCGCGGACGGTGCTTCGACCGAGACCGTCACCGTCACGGCTGGTGACGCGTTCACTTTCACCCTCGACACGCCCGTGTATCACCAGGGCCCGGTCTCGATGTGTGTTCATTGTCGTTTTGCAATGAAGATGGGCTAAATCCTTCCAGATACATGTCAAAAGCTCCTGGCGCGGCATCAGACTATGATGGCAGCGGAGGCTGGTTCAAGATCAAGGACTGGGGTTAGCAGTATCCCCCCGTGCTTCCCCCCAACCCTTCCTAACAAAACCACAGGTCCGACCTTCAGCGGCGGTTCTGCGACCTGGACTCTCGGTGGTATGCTTCTCTTCCCCCTTTTTCCCCCAAATCTAACACCTTTTGTCAGACTCCTACACTGCCACCATCCCAACTTGCATCCCCTCGGGCGACTACCTTCTCCGCATCCAGTCCCTCGGCATTCACAACCCCTGGCCAGCAGGCATCCCACAATTCTATGTCTCCTGCGCACAAATCACTGTCACTGATGGTGGTAGCGGCAACCCCGGCCCGACTGTTTCCATCCCAGGAGCTTTCAAGGACACTGACCCCGGTTACACCGTAAACGTAAGACGTTTTCTCCCCCGAATTTCCCATCTAGTCTTCCCATTCCGCCTTTCTTCCTACTTAGTACCATCAGGCATTGGCTAACACTCACCACACAACAGATCTACTCCAACTTCGCCAACTACACCGTCCCGGGCCCAGCGATCTTCTCCTGCAACGGGGGCGGCCCAAACCCTTCTCCATCTTCCGCACCACCCTCAACTTCAAGCAAACCTCCCGCAACAACTATTATCACATCTACCACCACAAAAGCAACCACCTCCTTCATCTCCGTTACAACCACTACTGCCTCGCTCGGCAGTGGTTGTACGGTATCCAAATGGAGCCAGTGCGGCGGGCTGAACTGGATGGGATGTATCGTGTGTGCGGCGGGGAGCACGTGTAGTAAGAACAATGACTATTACTGGCAGTGTGTTTAGGCTGGAGGTCAACTCCGCCCGAGGTGAAGATTAGGGTCCTGGTTTCATGGGTGAGATCAGGCGTTGAGGGTTGCAACGGGGGTGCAGTGGGAGGGTATGACGAAGAGTGAAGGACAGGGAAGCTAGAAAGGAAGGGTCAGTGAGGTTTGTGGGGAAGATCAGAGAACAGAAAATTGTGGCGTGGGCCACTGGGCCCTCACTGATGTGGTGGCTACCAGGTTGCGTTCTGCGATGCTCAGACGCCACAGTTGCAGGCTGGTCGTCAGCTGGCCGGTGGACCAGGAACAGGAGGAGGATCTTGTCAACTTTGCACTGACCAGCCTGCGGCCGGCTTGCAACCCAGCTCCCGCCCAACCAACCACGGCTCGTCCGCGCCCACCACAGGCCAAGAAGAAAATTCGCAAACACGTTTCGCAAGGCGATGTTAGAATCACACCACGATGGAGTTGAGAAACGGGTAATCAGAAATTGCGTGGGACGACGCCTGCCGTTTCATGCACGTGACCTAGGTTCTGCTGAGTTAGCAACTTGCCCCAAAAAAGAAGTGAACTCCCAAGTCCAGAACACGTTTTCGCCGTCCCAATAATAGCGATAGCTTCTGGTCTTCGTTGTTGTTCACAAGGTGCGGTTTCTTGTCCTCAAAGCTACTGGTTTCGGACCTTTCTGAGCAGACAGGAATCTTTTATGGGCAAAAGAATGGCAAGATTTGAGAACAGGCAAAAGTACAAAAATAAGCTCCTTCGGAAAGGCTCGAACTTTCAACCTCCTGATTAACAGTCAGACGCGCTAGCCAATTGCGCCACGAAGGACCCCACTTGTTGTGTGAAAACAGCATGCAAACAGACACATTATGTTGCCAAACATTGCTCCACTGTTTGGTCATTCATTGCCCCACATCAACTTCTCCTCACAAATTCCCATTTCAACCCCATGTCTCACTGTGCTCGATCCCACAGCATCACCACGTTTTCTGTCCCTCGTCTCACCACCTACCCAAGGAAAAGGCCCCTTCCGAATAGGTCACCGCATTTTCTGAAGTTACCTAAGGCCGAAATACTGCTGCTCGTGTGCAATACTTCTGTCATATCAGACACGTCATGGAACTCCACTTTGGAAGGTCACGAATCGCGATCAATTGCGCCTTGATCAGGGTAACGTTATCTTCATCATTTCCCCCAACCCTGTGACATCTGGTTCCTGAAATTAAGGCCAAAAGCTTATATCAATTAAATGCTGACGTATCTAGGTAATTAGAGCATGAGATTTCAAAGGCCAGCATGCAGAATGGCCACAACAACTTGAACAACTTGAAGGCTGCCTGCCGCGTTGGACTTCCAGTCCATACCTCGCGACACATTCCCGTTTCGGATGACAGACCGGCAGAGAAACTCTTCTTGGCTGTGCAACCTGCTTCCACGGAGCTTCGAGCGACTCCGCGGCCTGGATGAGCGGGACCCCTTCACCATCCGAACCGTGAGCAACGAACCTCAACTCCTCCCTCACTGGGTCACCATACCGTATGATCTCGTGAATAAGGGAAATTGCTGTGGGCCTGTCCAGGCCAGCCAAACTATCTCGGGGCAGATTTATGAGCTTGATCAGTCCAGAGATAATGATCTCAGCCAACGATATGGCTCACTGCGCTAGCAATTCGGTTTTAGCTGTGGCAATGGCATCGTCAAACTGCCCGCAGATGGCTTAGGTGGTCTGGGCAGGCCCCCACAGCAATTTCCCTTATTCACGAGATTATCCGGTATCTAAAACCGTGCCATCCCATCCTCTAATTACCCTCTAAGCCCTCCAACCCTCCCCAACCCCCCAAGATACACCTGCGCCCTCTCCCAATAGGGCTGATACCACGCCCACCCCCCCTCCTCCCCCTCCCCATCAATAATAATATTATTCCCAAGGCCCGAGCGTAGTCAACTCCTGTCCTCAGCCGCCTCATACAACCTCCTAATATCCCTCCTCCACTGCTCCACATCCACCCTCACCACCCTCCGATCATACGTCATCAACCCATTCACCTCCCCCTCCACATCCGTCGTCTGCGTGTACACGGCGCCGCTGCACGCGTAGCGGTCGACCTGCTGGCGCAGGAGATCTAGGAGTACGTGCGCCCGGTAGTGGTAGGATTCGAGGGTGGAGTGGATTTCGTAAGTCTCGTTGATGGATTTGACGGCTGCTTCGATGGGCCAGAGGTTGGCGTCCGCTGGGCGGTGGCCGATGCCGCCGAATTCGCCTTGGAAGCCGATTCGCGCGGGGTCGTAGAGGGTGTTGGGGAGGGAGAAGAAGGGGGTGCCGCATTGGGGGTCGGCGTAGTGGTGGTTGTCCTGGGGGGGTGGTTAGGATTAAGGCGTGGATGGGGGGTGGGGGGAGAGGGCTTACGTGGTAGTCGCCTGCGCCATGATCATGCCAGCCCGTGACGGCGTCGATCAGCCGGGTCGGGTCAATCTCGCGGATGCGGTCGGCGATGCCGAACTCGGGGAACCGAGTGGTGATCTGGCCCCAGCCTTCGTTGTAGATGACCCAGGTGATGATGCTGGGGTAGCTCTTGTGCTCGTGGATCATGATCTCGAGCTGGCGCTCGAACTCCTTAGTGTCTTCCTCGGTGGTGCGGGTGTAGGCACGCATTGAGGGCATGTCTTGGATGACGAGGAGGCCGAGGCGGTCGCAGGCTTCGTAGAAGAGGTCGGGTTCGATTTTGATCTGGTGGGGTGTAAATAGGGGAGAGTGGGGAGGTGGGAAAGGGGGCAGGCTTACGTGTTTGCGAACCATGTTCATCCCCAGCTTCTTGATAATCTCAAGATCGTACACCATTGCTTCCAGAGTCGGCGGGGTATGAAGGCCGTCCGGCCAGTACCCCTGATCGAGAGGACCAAAGATGAACTCAAACTTCCCGTTTACCAGCGGGCGTTTGATGCCATTCACGATACCCGAGGAAATGGTGCGGAAACCGGTGTAGCTCTTGACTTCGTCGGACCCCATCGTCACGGTGACGTTGTAAAGGGTCGGCGAATTAGGAGACCAAAGCTTAGGCGAATCGACGGTAAAGGTAAACGGCTTGTCGGACACATGCTGGTGCTTCGCGGAGATCTTACCGCAGGTGTCGCCCCCTTGCATGCCCTCTACGTGGATGTTCACTGGAGTGCCCTCCTTCTTGTGGCTGTTGACGGTGACAGTAACTTCCAGTGTGTTAAAAGAGCTCTTACACGGAACACGGGGTACATACCTTTGCCGTGCATGTCAGCTGAGATGTCGACGTTCTTGATGTAGTTCTCTGGGACGCTCTCGAGCCAGACTGTCTGCCAGATTCCCGTGCAGGGCGTGTAGAAGATGTGGGAAGGGCGTCTGGTCTGCTTCCCCAGGGGAATGCCCTGATCATCAGTGGGGTCGAAAACGAAGACATGCCTTCCGGTGTTAGCAAATCCCTCTCTAACGTGGAGACAGCATTTCACTTACAAGTCATTCTCCCCCTTCTTAAGATGATCCGTAACATCCAAGCTGAAGCGATTGTACCCCCCGCGGTTAAACCCAACCTTGACCCCATTCACATACACCGTAGCCTCATAATCAACCGCCTCAAAGTTCATCAAAACCCGCTGGCCCTCCTTCCAGCCCTTTGGAACGCTAAACTTTGTCCCAAACCACATATGGGTCACATCCATGACCATCAAGCCCGAAATGCCGCTCTCGATGCATGACGGGATCAAAACTTCCTGTCCGAGGGGAAGTGTCGGGACGCTGGTGCCATTGTTTGCGCCCTTGGAGGGCTGGTAGGTCCAGATGCCGTTGAGAGAGTGCCAGGCATCGCGACGGAGCTGCGGACGGGGGTACTGTGGCCAGGGGCTGGTGCCGACCTTGCTGGTCCAGGGCGTGTCGAGGGGCGGTTTGCGGAGCTGGTAAGGGGTTGTGGCTTCGAGGCCAGGGGCTAGGGCCGAGAGCAAAGGGAGGAGCGTGAGGAGACGCATGGTGTTGGTTATGCGTTGCTTGCGCAGGCGGGTGGTGGATATGTACTGCTGGAGGAGGATATCGACCAACGTTCCCCTCGTGCTAGATTTGTTGCTGGGGAATGCGGATAAGTGCACAGACAGAGCTGTGGGATCAACGCAAGATCACAACTGCCAACAAGATATGTGTATGGACCTCCGATGAATGGAGGGACCTTCCCTGCACAGCCCTGAGATCGGTGGAGGAGGTGTTGGGGAATGGGGAGAAACCGAGCTATTTGAATCCCCAACTTTCCCATGTCGTCCCGTCAGACCGCCACGCCGGGGAAGCGCAGTGATGTTCTGCCGAGATGCATCCCTGCACAATGATCAGCTCAGTCATGGGGTCGCCTTGCTGTTTCTGGGATCGGCCGGGACAGCCAAGTTGAGCCAACTGCAGATGGTGCATCCTCCGTGAGGGGTAAGTCTGGGGAACATGCTTTGGGACGACACCGCATGCAGGTCCTTGAGCCAGCCGATGCAGCTTCCGAATTGAGAGGGCATGTGACGACATGAGGGTCGATAATGTTCAAGGGTTTTGAGCTTTGGGTTAAATGGGGATAGTAGGTGCAGAGGTTGAAGTTGGACAGCGCATGGTCAGCGGCTTCGTCGTGTGACCGCCAAGGTGCGGGCGCGAGAATATTTGATGCTGTGAGAGCTTTGACTCTGCAATTGCTCTCTAAAAGAATCAATGAAAGAAAAAGGCTCACTGTGAGTTGTGGGGAAGGTAGCGCAGCGAAGACTAATAGCCTGCTGAGACACTGCAGCTGTACCCAGCCTCCCCGGTCAATACCACTGGCTGAACTAACAGACAGTGTGTGACGACTCTAGGCTGTCGGCATGGTTTGTTCCATTCTATGATCTTGGCTAGCAAGAAGAGGAAGGCAACAATCTGCAGTATTGAGGCTTTTTTTTTCTAGCGAGTAAGAGTCATGCCAACTGGGATGTGTTGAGCGGAACTGATATTAGGGAGTTTATGTCTCACTGTAGGACATGCTGTCTTTTTAATCAGATTGAGGATATTACCGTAGGGCGTGGTTTGCACTGCCTGGCACTCCTCCACGTAGATAGGTACTTTATTCAATTCAAGCACCGCCCCGTCTTCTGTCTTTATTTCTTGAAAGGAAAGGCAAGTCGCCGTCCTCATCCTCACCCCCCAAACCCACCAAACAACTCACCCGGACTAATCCGATACGCCTTACCCGGCCCATCAAGCAACTCCTTCCACTCCGCCCGATAGTTATTCTCCGTCCTCACCTGCTCTTGTCGAACAGCCTGGAGCATGTCACTCCAGTTCTGGTTGGACGCCCCCTGACCCTCATTATCAATCCAGCTCATCGTATCGTCGATAATGTCGAGGTAGGCTTCTGCTTGGTTGCGAAGGTTGAACGTCCAGATTTTGAGGAAGGCTCGCATCTCGATGCGTTCGCAGGCGTCGCTGGCTTCCTGGTGGGGGAGGGATAGGAATTTGTAGATGGCCTCTCTTTGTTCTGACTTGCCTCCTGAAACTGTAGAGTCTTCATGTTCGGAAAGGTTTTGTTTCATTCCCGCTGGCTCGGCTGAGTGGTTCTTACATCTTTTGATGGGTCTGGGATGCAGTTGAGAAGCCGATGGTCGCTTTTTTGACCGTCCATGCCTCGCATTTTTTTGTTCAACGCTGGGTAGTATTGAGCTAGGTGTTGGACGTTTTATGTTTTTCATGTTGTTGATATTTGAAATCGTGGTTTTGTTCGGATTACCAGCAGGCTGTAAGGAAAACAGTGACTTAGTTGCAGAGAGACTTAGGTGAGAAAGGAGACAGAGTCAGGCTTATCTAGAGTCTCCCCTTTTTTTGAGCATGATAAACCTAGAAAGAGAACAATGTCTTTGTTCACTCCAAAACTAGAGACAAATAACCCCTTACAAGCCCTGTACTGCAGGTAGCTTTCGCCTTCTCCAACTCCCAAGGAACAAAGGGCAACTGACCTTAAGATTCGCCTTGAATGACCATGTTTGAGACCGCAAGTCTAGAATAGAACCAGATGAGAATACCATGATCTTCCGGTTTCTGATTACCCTACTGCCTCTGACACACTAGCGAGCTTATGGCTGGTGCCCCTTCCCAGCTTCGACGTCCAGCGTTCCAGCAACACAAGTCAGGAGGCACTTCACTTCATTGCCAACTTCCCATTTTTTTACGTTTTGTAATACCTCCAGCTGGGAAAGTGGTTCTCCGTTTTAAGCCACCAGCCCCAAGGGGATACTTGAAGGCCAAGCTAAGCATGTTCAAGACAGTTTTGTCACTTTCCAGACACCGCAATATTATCAGGCAAATTGAGACATTGGAAACGTGCATTGTGGTCTACCTAGGTAAGAAAAGACAATGGATTCGGTAGGAAGATCCAAAAACAACGTCCACCATAGCTACAAACCTGGCTCCTGCACCTTAACATCGCTAACTCACTGATAAGAAATCCAACTTCAACAGAACCAAAGTACAGATCCAAAACAATACACTAGACGATCATCCATCAACCCTATCCCGATGCAATCCCCCCTCACAAAAGCTTCTTAACCTCCTCCAAATACGCCTCCAGCCCCATCCCCTTCTTACCCTTCATCAGCTGCTCCTCCAACCACCCCTTCGCCTTCTCAACCATCATATCCCACTCATCCTCCTTCTCCGTCATCCTCTCCACCAAAAACACCACCACCAGCGCGGTCGCCAACACACCCCCCTCCCCACCCAGCCCCTTCACAACAGCCCCCTTCTCCTTCACCACCTTCTTCCCCACCCCAACAGCATCCAAAACCTTCACCTCCCACTTCCAGGCCCCCTCGAAACCCTGCAACCCCACCAACACAGCCAGCCTCTCCCCCACCGTCATCTTCACCTCCACCTTCTCCTTCTCCCTCCCCGCCACAACCCCACCCTTCCCCTTCCTCTTCTTACTCACCGGCACCCCCGTCCTCTCCGCCACCACCTCCTCCACAACCCCAGACCCCCCAAACATATCATCATCATCCTCATCCGGCAACGGCATCGCGCACGAATCCTCCATCTCCATCTCATACTGCCTCAACAACCCCACATCCACACCCCCCAAATCCGCCTTCCCCTTCAGCTGCAAATCTCCCTCATCGTCATCAAGCATGAACCCACACTCCCCCTCATCCTCCTCCTCCTCCTCATCCTCAACCTCAGCTTCCACATCAAAGGACGCGGCCCGATTCCGCCGCACCGTCCCGGCTATAGAGAACCTCTGCTCACTGGATACGCCGGGCGGAAGGGTGGGAGGGGCACGAGCGCGGCGCGCTGTCGACATGAAGGCCGGGCCTGGGGCAGCAGCAGCAGGGGGAGGAGGAGGAGGAGGAGGAGGTGCAGCGGCAGCTTGCTGGCTGAGGCGGCTGCTCCGGCTGCGGGTGGCGGGGGCGGGAGCGGGAGGGGCGGACGGGGCGGATTTGCGCGCCGCTTTGGCTGCGAGCTGTTTGCGTGGGGCCTTGCCACCGGTGGATTTACGGGCGTTTTGGTGGGTTCTTGTGCTGGTGTGAACGGGGGCTGGGGCGGGCGTCTCCTCCTCTGCGGAAGGGGTGTCCTCTGGGGAAGGCGAGTCGTTGGCCTCGACCGCCACAAAGCTGCACCACTTGCCGCCGACCTGGTAGGTGACACCCAGGCGGACGGCCTCGCGCTCGACCATGTCCTGGAAGCGGCCGGGGTAGGTGGTCTTGAGCAGGGCGCTGGCCGTGTCCTTGGCGTGGTAGATCCAGCCACGACCCTCTTCTAGCTCTTTGACGGCCTTGCGGGCGGCCAGCTGGTGGATGGTCTCGGCCTCTTCGGCGAGCACAGTGACGGGGATCTCCAGCTCCACTGGGCCGTGCGGAGAGGTGCCGCGGAGGATGACCGACTTGGGCTGTCTCTGGGCGGTCTCAGGCGAGAGGAGAAGGTAGACGCTGGTGCGGCTGAAGGGGTAGAGCGGAGGGATGGCGAAGGGGGCCTGAAGCATCTTCGGCTCGGAAACGGGCGGCACGTGGGAGTACTTGCCACCTGCAGAGGTGTCCAGCGAAGCATCGGTCATCTCGACATCTGGGTCGGCAGATGGATCGAAAAGCGAGATGGGCTTCTTGGCGGCTGCCTCCTTCTCCGGCTCCGGCTCCTGGACATCGATGGTCAAGGCGTCCATGACCTTCTCGACAATCTCAAAGTCGTCGTCGGGGAGCGTCTCGGTGTCGCTGTCAGGGGCGAGGTCCTTGCCGTACTTGACCTCGAGTGTGTAGTCGGTGATGTGCGGCGTCAAGGAAGCCTTCAGCATGCGCACCACCTTGCTGTTCATGTTCTCGTTGTCGCCAACAGTCTGCGAGAAGCCGTTGCCAGCAGCTGCGACGCCCTCAATGAGCGAGTGGCTGACGCCGCGGCCGATTCCCAGAGTGAAGACGCGGATCCTGCCGTTGCTCGAGGCAATGTTCTGGTTCAGCAAATTGAACAGCGCGCTCTGGTCCCAGATCTCGCCGTCGGTGAGCAGGAAAACCTCCAGGTCCATGTCGGTGTAGCGCTTCTTGAAGATTTCGGACATGGGGTTGAAGATGTCGGTGCCGCCAAAGTTCGCCTGGAATGTGTTGACGTACTTGGTTGCCTTTCCGAGACTGGAGGCATCATACGTCTGCGAGCCCTTGGGAAAAAGGAACTCGTGATGCGAGCCAAAGGAGCAGATGTTGAACTTGACGCCCACTGGAAGCGACTTGAGGAAGACGTGCAGGGCGCTCTGCATATTGGGAATGTTGCTGCCGCTCATGGAGCCGGAGCGGTCGCACAGGAAGACAACCTCGGGGCGGGAAGATGGGAGCGAGAACTTGGGCACAAGAGTGGCCATCAGGGCGCGGTGGTTGGTAAGGGTTGGGTGAGTCTCAAGGACAGCGATAGGGTTGCCGGTGTTGGTCGCCACAACCTGCAGGACGAAGTCGTCGCCAAGCTCGGTCGTGGACAGGGCAAGCGTGGCAGAGGCCTTCTGGAGCGACATGTCGGCGCCGCTGGCAGCGCCGGCGGAAGTGTTGCCCACGGTGACGGAGATGGGGTGCGAAGGGGACTGGACGCTCTTGATGTTGGAGCCGTTGGGCATCTCAACATCGACAACAATGCTGATCCCGCCCTTGGTGTCGACAGCGCGGGTCGGAATCATCTCCCCAGGGTAGCTGCCATAACGGGGGGCGATGGTGGTGGGGATGGTGTAGCGGATGCCATCAACCTCGGCGTCGTGCTTCAGCTCACCCAGATAGGTGATCTCGACCTCCAGGATTGCGTTGGCCGGGACGTTGCCGATAGTGGTAGTGAAGACGTCGCTGGCGTCAGGCAGCTGCTCCAGCAGGCCAGCGGTCTCGCCACGGTCGACGGCCTCCTGGTACGTCTTCCGGGCCTGGGCGCGCTCCTTGACGATACCCCGGATGACGCGGTCATCGTTGATGGTGCAGACGAAGCCGACGACGGAAACACCATCGTAGAGAGGGAAGGTGTACCTCAGCTCAGGGATGGCCTCCGCCTTGGGGTTGACAAAAGTCTGGGTGAGGACGGTCCGGCTGGTGGACGCGACGATGGTGGCACGGGCAGAGAGGGTTAGCTGCGGGAGGTAGTGGCGGATGGTGGGTGGGTAGTTGAGAGTTGGCTGGGTGTAATACAGCCCGCAGATATGAGGCGGCATGCCGACGACGTAAGGCGGTACACAACGGCGCGTGGTTTGCCTCGTGCGAGCCATACAATTAGGCTCTGGGGGGTCTGGGTTCCTTTATGGCGGAACAAGGCGCTGGGGAGGAGGATGATTATTTGGACTGCTCGAACCAAGACGAAGAAAGAAGCGCGGTAACTGCAAAGATTGGTGATAGAGGCAAAGGCAGGCTGAACCCTTGAGAGGATAACACCCTTGTCGTTGGGCGGGTTGTTGTTTGTCGATGAAGATGGATCTCAACCCGTGGATGTTGGAGTGAGAGTCCTTGGTGTTGGATGAAGAGGAGATGGACAGGCAACCTGAACCGCCCGACAAGCGTCTTTTATCATCATGCTGGTCTGTTAGATGAGGACATCCTCAACGGCTGTTGAACCAGTCAGAGCCTCGCAGTCTAGCCCTACGCCAGGCAGCAGCAGGGGATTGAGTGGTGGTGAGAGAAAGAAGTGAGGGGAGCGAATCAGGATGGACTGTGGTGCGACTGCCCCACTTTCTCCCTCCACGACAGGCGAATTGCACAGTTGAGCAGAACTCCCAGAGTGCAGTTGCGATTGACCCCGCTCTTCCTGTTCCAAGCCAGCCTTCAGACTTGGCAAGGCGAGAGAGAGACTTGGCATTTCTTTTTCCATTTGCAACAACTGAACAACCTGGAAGATTTCAGGAGATTGAAGATGAGACTCTTTTCAGCCATGCCCTTCCACAAACTTCAACTGAACCCTGTTGCTCAGTTAAAAATAGGTAAATGATTAAAAATCGCTGTTCGGGAATCTACTGTGTATATGCCCATCCCTTGAGCCCATGCCATGATATCTGACCTTTCAATGTGCCCTCTGGACCCATGCGTCCAAATCATCGCCCAGAGATTAATGCCATCCCAATCTTACACCATGTTCAACATTACATGCGCCCCATCGACGCAAAACTCCTTTCCCAAACCCCCTCCATCCCCTCAAGGCTTATGTATCCTGAGCAGCGCCAGAAAATAATCCTCCAGCGGCAGGAAGTTAAGCAGGAAGTCGTTCAAGTTCCACGCCAAGATGCACGCGCAAGCGCCCGCCACCGCGTCCAGGACGAAGTGGTTCGCCGTCGCAACAATGGCCGTCAGGATGACAAACGGGTAGATCATGCCGACGCCCACAATCGCCAGCCGCCTCCATCCCAGCCTTCCGCGCCGCCGCAGGGGCACCGTAGCGATCGTCAACCCGACGAGGAACGAATACCCAAAATGAAGCGAGGGCATAGCCGCTAGCGTCTGTCAGCACCTTATCCCAACAACCTCTCTCACCCGGGGTAGTAAAAAGGCAAACTCACCATACTGGTTACAAAACCGATTCGTCGTCCACACACTACTATCCCCATCCTTCCCATGGACCGTATCCACAAACCCATACCCCTTCGCCTCCTTCGCCCACTCCCCCTTATACGCCGGATCACTCAACAGCCTCGGCGGCATGCACGGCCAGAACGTAAAAACCACAAACGCAAGCAAATTACACATCGCCATCGTCCTCCTCCGCCTCTCATAAACCGCGGGCCCAAAAGCCGGCGCCCTCTCGCGCCACTTATCCCCCATCTTCCCCACCGCGTCGACGCCCTGTTCGGCCTGGATCTGTTCGCGCGGCCGGGCGGTGGTGACGTGGTAGAGCACGATCAGGAAGAGGATGGTGCCGGGGATGTGGATGAAGGAGTAGGTGCGGTTGGTCCAGCGCATGAGGAGGGGGTGCGTGAGGAACCAGCGCTGGATGGCGGGTTCGAGGAAGAGGCCGAGGCGTTGCTCGATGTGGATTACTTGCAGGGCGTGGTGGCGCGCGGTGTTGACGGTTGAGGCTTGCAGGGTGACGGCTGTGAAGGCGCGGCCGAGTTGGTAGACCTGGGAAAGGGGGTGGGGGGTTAGATGGGGGGTCTTGAAGGGTTGCTTGAACGGGAGAGAGGATAAAGGGGAGTGGATGGGAGAGCATACCCAGTAGATCAGCGCCCAGTACCAGACCTCAACGAGGAAGGGAAACCGCTGGAGCACGCGGCTGAGGAAGCGGTCGCGGAAGACCTCGGTGTTGGGCGTCGTGACCTCCTTCTCCCAGCTCAGGAACTTGAGCCTGCGCTGGCGGTACTTGGAGACCGGGGGGGCGTCGCCGGTCAGGGTGTTGCTGGAGGAGCTGCTGGAGCGGCTTGGTGATGTCGGGAGGAGGGCGAGCCCGTCCTCTTTCGTCCTGCCGCGCTCGACATCGTCGTCGTCGGGGGTGTACTTGAGGTGCTGCCACGGCTCGGGCCGGGTCGAGGTGAAGGGGCTCCGGGGCGAGGAGCGCGCCTTGTTGCGGTTGACGATGGTGCCGAAGGCCAGGAAGCTGACCACGACCAGCGGTTCGAGGACCGCGCCGATCGCCATTTTGGAGGGAGGGAGAGGGAGAGCGCGCGGCTGGGGGCGGCAGACGGTTTCGGTGTTCCGTCTGTCTGAGTGCTGTGTAAAGGGGGCGGCGGGCTGGGAGGCGGCGGCTCGGATCACACAAGGCAAGATGCGAGGATCCGGCGAGACAACAGCAGAGACATCAGATGGCAAGGTCGCCGAGAAGCACTTGCAGCTGGGCGGCGGGCCTGGGGAATATCAAGGTGGATGGTGCATGGCAGGCACGGCGTCTGGCCAGCGTAGGGCTTGCAACCCGGACGGGTTCCTCCTTGATCTGCTCCCAGGGCTTCCACAATTCTTCTCGCATCATGCTGTCCCCGGCCCCACCCCGACCGTGCTTCTGGCCCATGTTAAGGAGGCCATTTCCAGGGAAGCTGCCTGGACGTGAACTCTCAGTGGCCCGCGGGCAAAGGCTGCGTGGCCTGGCGGGAGCCTTCCACAGTGATATTCCGAGGCAAGCGGGGCACGAGGGTTTGCAAGGGCTGCAATCTGCTCGACAACAACAAGGAATGGCCTCAAGCAGCCAATGTGGTGGGAGTTTGCGATGTGCCCGGATAAGTCGGAACGATGTGAGGTCTGAGGGTGGGGTCCGTCACCAGCGGATGGGGGGTCGAAGCTTGGAATCCCTCCGCAGCTTCGGGGATCTGGTAACCTCCGG
This sequence comes from Chloridium humicola, assembly GCA_027569505.1. NCBI lineage: Eukaryota > Fungi > Ascomycota > Sordariomycetes > Chaetosphaeriales > Chaetosphaeriaceae > Chloridium > Chloridium humicola. Next base: position 73,114 of record JAPDFF010000020.1, read on the forward strand.
CGTGCCAGGGCTCTCATGCTGCACGCGACCTGTGTTCCGCGTATTGCCGGGACCAACCCGCTCAGCAGTCCGCAGTCAAGAGATCTTGGGCCGTCCGTCTACGCGACTGATGGTTGGTTTTGAACCCAACTATCGGTAATAAGCGAAGAAGCACCATCTGCCACCTGTGTCGGACTGGACGTAGTGGAGAAGCCAGTGATCAGTGATCAGATCAGTGATCACCAACATCCGAGACATGGACGTTGGGACACCGGCTGCCGGGGACTTTGCACAAATCGGAGAGTCGGTGTCAGGTTCGCCCGACGCAGGGTCAGTGTCAAAGCTGGATCATGAAAAAAGTCACACGCTCACAACAGCGCAGGAAAAATTGATGAAACGGGGAAATGCATGGACCACGTCATTGGTGCTGGGTGAGTTTGGGTTCCATGACATCGAGCGTCCGACCCCACAATTTTCAAGCCACGATTTCCACTGCCGCTGCGCATGTCATGCTTCCCTGGTCTGCGCCTCCGTCAGCACTCTAACAACTTAATTTGTACGGGTCAGCATTGCTTCTGTTGTCTTTCGAAACACCATTTGTTGACGGTCACAGCTAGCAACCCTCTCCAGGGAAAAACATCATCAAAAACTTGCCCAAGGCCCTCCGCCAAGAACAACCACGACGCTCCACGTCATAGGAGTCCAATCCTGGACTGGCCACAAACGCCCAGCCCAACCTGACCCACCCGCACCACACCACATCCAGCCTCGCTCCCATCAAGGCTCGCCTGACTTCGCCTGTTGCTTGTCTCCCAGCAGATTCCCCATCCCACATGCGCCGGCCGGAATGGGGTTCATAAAACCGGCCGATTTCCGATCTGCATCCCTGGCCAAACCTGGCTCGCCAGTGGATCCCCTGCTACCCGCCCCCAAGCATCGGGAGTGCCGGCATATTGCCTGCTTCCTGCCAGTCCCCCTGAATTGCTCGAAATGGGCGCCTGTGTCCTGTCCTGTCAGTGTCGCCTGACTTTTCTCCTGGTTTGCACTTCTCAGGGCATTGCTCATGCAAACACCCTTTTCGCCGAGGATGATCTTTGAAGTTGTAAATGATCTGGGAGAGCATCGTGATGGACTCAAATGACCAAAACAGACATGCATGGTCTCTTTTGCTGGAGATGGGAATGACCCACACGGCTCCTATTTGGGTGAGCAGGAGTGGCAATCTCGCGTGACAGCAGGACGCGTCATGTTGTAAAGCGCGGCAGGGTTCTTTCAGAACAGCGGCCTGACTGAAGCCGTTGCCTGCCGCAAGTCTCGCGTGGTCATCGAGCGGCAGGCAAAGGGGCGGATTGCTTGAGCTCTGCAGTCGTCGAGGGTGTTGGCTTTGTCTGTCTACAAAGGGGCCTGTAGTCTGCACACTGTGCAGCGCCTCAAGCCATCACCAATTACCAACATCTTTGTTGCGCTGTTTTGTTCAGGATCACAGACACAGGTCACCCGTGATGGTTGGCACCAACTGCTAGTCCGGTGAAAGTATGGTGAAAGAATCTTGGACCGAGTCCGTTGTAACCCGGGAGGCACTGGATATGCCGCTTGCTTCCAGTGGATGTATATAAGGGGCGGACATCTCCAGCCATAATGAGTTTCCAGTTCCCATCACTCCCTCACCCACGAACCCCAACACGCAAACGAGTTACAAACCGAAACAAGACACCTCAAATCCAACCTCACTCCACCAGGACACACAACACAGCTTTCCGCGGGACATACAAGAGCTTCCGTTAGCCAGTATGGATTACATGTCGCCACATAGCTTCACACCCGTGAGGCCTGGGCCTGAGCCGCCTGAAGACCTTGTACTAGTCGGCGAGGGACCGCTGGTGCTGAAAGCGGTGCTGTCCGACAAGCACATCATCGGGCTCCACGCATATCTCAACAACGAACTTCGATCCAAGGGCCCAGCTGAGAGACGGCGGCTGATTGATGAACCGGGACTGGTCAGATATAAGCGCCTTGCTGACTCTGCATCGGTCTTGGTTTTAGCTTCACAGTGGGAGGAGCAGACTCCCCCGAACCCTCTGCCAAAATCGCACGTAGCTGCCCAGATGCCAGGCAACAAGCCTCGACCGGGGCCTGATGAACATTTCTTCATATCGCCTCTGGGTGCAACAATCTTCAATGGCCACCTAGGGATCGTCAAGCTTTTGACCGAGCACCGAACCTTCGTACGAGCCCCCCTGCACTACCACTATCCTCCTGTATTTCTTGTCCTCCTTCACTACCTACCGCTTTCTGCCCCAGCAAATCCTGTGCATCTTGTACAGAAGCGAACCTCCAAGTCGTACGCGTGTTCTTTAGGCTCTCCGGTGCTTGCCTAGTGCCTCGTTGGCCTTGCGAAGCCAAGATACCTCTGCCTGGAGTAGAGCCGCCTGGTGCATTATCGCCGTTATACTCTTTGTAAGCTGGTCGACAGTAGCTAACATCGAAATCGGTGAGCTATTTTGATGATTGGCAATGCGAGTTTTGATGAGCGTTGACTGCGACTCGGCTTCTCGGGGGGTTGTGTGATGTCTGGAAGACCCAAGAGTGTGAGGTGCCAGGTCGTGAATCCGGGGGTGTTGGCGTACGAAGCCTGATATCGAGCTTGGAAAGCACCCTCTCTGGATCGTACGGCATAAGGCTAGACCCTGCAAAGCCGCCCTGAATATTCCTCTCGGTAATAGAGGCGAAGAAGGCCTCGCGAAAGGCGCAGAGGAACTTAAGCTTGCTAATGTAGTTGATATACATCCGTATCAAGTCCTCAACCTGGCGATTATACGCCCGCTTCAGCGGCCCAAAGCAGCTAATATCGAGTGGCTGGAGGAGGTACGAAGAATACGGAGGTATATAGAGCGTAATGATATTGTGCTACTGGCAATAGAGCTCACATTCAGTCGAGTAGTGGCTTTCGTGGCCGTCGAGGACCAACAACCGGTATTTGCCTTATGTCCGAGGCGCTATATGGTAGTCAAAGTGCTTGATCTAATCTGGGCCTACCGCATTAGTAGTCCAGCCGTTCTCGGTAGTTACGATACGCCAGTCGGCCAGGAGGTTATGTTCAGTGTACCAGTTAGCGGGGTAGTATTGCCCAGCCAGGATAATAAAGGGAGGGATCGCCTAGCCAAGGGCATTAACTCCCTGAATCACCGTTGCACATTCGCGGTTGCTAGGCTGGGCTAGCTTTGCCTTGCTAAAGACATCCGATGTTATAACTACTATACCCGCGAAGATGATGCCTATTATGAACCCGGTCTCGTTAAAGTTGTAGATATCGTCATCCACGGTGCAGTATTTAGCCTTGATATTCCGCACGAGGGTAAACCACTCTTTAATAACCTTTGAACCCTCGTACTTGACTCTCTGGTAGTCGTATCTACGCGTATAATGCGTACAGAGCTCTGGCTGGCGTTTGACAAAGTTGTGAGCCCAGAGCTTACCGACAGGGGGCACGGCGCGTGTATACAGCAGTTGGTTGGCCATATCTTCCACACCACGTAGTCTGGGTAGAAAACATCGCATAAAGAGCTCAATAATATATTGAACAAGTGCCTTCTCTTCGGAATCGGTGAACCGGCGTGAGTTGGGCGTGGCATCGCGTCGTGCAGGTTGGCCAGCGCGTCGGTCACGGAGGGTTGAAGCTGGTACGTTGTAGAGCTTAGCTACGGCTTCAAGCCTTAGTCGCTTGTCGTTTTGAAGAGCTTCAAGGGCTAAGATTACCCTGGCTTTCTTTGAAGGAGGCGTCATCGCGAGTTGTAAAGAGAAAATTGATGCTGGGTGGAAAAGTGACGCGTCGCGCTAAGAAAGCCACGACCCGCTTATACCCACGACTTGCTTATAATGTACGTTAGGATTGTCGGGTGCAAGAAATGTTTTGGCGAGGTCTCAAGCGTACAGTACCGATAAGCGCCTGTCTAAGCTCCGGCAGTTCAGCCCAATGGTTTGCTCCAGAAGCTTCTCTTCAACCATGACAACGAACCCATCCTCTTCCAGTACCCTCTGTTTTCCCTTACCAGGAGCTAGAAGTAACAAAACTGACCTCCAGGCTCTGCCAATCGAACTGGTACTTGTCATTACACAGCAACTCACCAGCTGCCGTGATGTGCGAAGTCTAATGCTAGCATATTTGAAACCAGGTCCACATGGGGACACAATTCGGGAGTTTCAGAAAATCATGTTCAGCATTGATGCTAAGAAAGTCCCCCAAGACGTCAAACCAACGCTTGATCAACAAGAGCGGCCCCTCCCGGGACCCCTCTGGGTGATTCTTCAGGGACAATTGGACGCTGCTGAAATAGCACTGATTGAATACAAACGTCATGATGCTATCGATCTACTACACCAACGCGTCTTCAAGAACAGACCGGTTCACTTTTACCGCCTCGAACCATCCACCGCTGGAGCAAATCCAGGAATAATAAATGATCCGATACCAGCTATAATGGCTGTCTTGTCCGGCAGCATTAAAATGCTAGAGCTTGTGCTTAATAGGTATTACTCCGACGGAGCCAGTGGTATAAACCGTACTACTCTGCTCAACAGCACTCGACAGGCTAGGCTTCTTTTCGAAAGCGATGAATCTTCAAACATACTGTTTGGACGCCCTTCGTTCAATGTAACAGCCGTCTCTCTCGCTGCCTACCAAGGCCGGTTGGACATGATCAAGGTGTTGGAACCCGCCGGAGCCACCGTACACTGGATACCGCATAAGGATTCAAACTGGACTCGATGGAACGATATTATCACCAGTGTCTGTGACTGCGGGATGGACTTGGAAGTCTTGAGGAAGCAGCAAGCCGGGCGAATTGAGACCCTACAGTACTTCCTCGAGAAAGGAAATGATATTGATGCGGCAAGCACCAACACATTTCCGGGATCATTGTTCCATTCTGCTCCTTACTGGAACCTGGCCTCTCGTTCTTTCATACCATTATGGTATTCCTTATGGAACGTCAAACTGGAAAATGTATCCCAAGCGGTATACTTGACACGCCAGGGGGCCAAATGGGCGCCTTGGACGGCGTGGGAGGCCGCAAGTTGGAGTCGGAAACGAGGATATTTCTGGTGGAGTGCATGTCATCACACAACATCGCCTTTTGAATGGCTTCTTCGAGGAAAATGTAGCCGGCGCACTGGAAATAGAGCCGAGAAAGAGAAGGCCATGGAGATTGAACAGAGACTCTTTGAACTTATGTTGGAGGAAGGTGCCGAGAAGCCGACTACGGCTGAGCAGCTCCAGTGGGCTCTGGAGTTGGTTATTTTTGTTCATTACACAACTGCGGAGGAGCGTCATCCCACGGGGGGTGCCCTCTATCAACGAGGAGTAGAGTTTTTGGTCCAGAAAGGGTCAAACTTGGACCAACTGGCAGAACCCTTTGTCGAAATGGCAAAGAAGATGGCAAAAGACTGGTGCTCGCCAGAACTGTTTTGTTCGAAGGCAGGGAACAAGAGGAAAAGAGAAGAAGAGCATGAGGGAAACACACTGGCAGAAGTCGGGGAAAGAGGAAAGAAAACAAGAAAGACAAGTGGTGGCGATCGTGATAGCTGAACCAGGCATCACACAACAACGGCAAAAATGGTGACAAATTGAGTAATGTATCATTCCTTGTTGGTGTAACCTCTCTGGAGTTATGACTTGTCTGGTTACTTGGGAGAAAGTTGGAGTTGGATGATTTGTGCCCAAGCTCGACTGACCACGCCCCCCAACCAGATGGTGCCGAAAAGTCCCGACAAATGGGGAACCACTGCCAAGACGCCAAACCTTGATGGTGTTGCATTGGCGAGATTCGTTGTGGTTGACTTCTGACTTCTCCCCAACCCCATACTTTATCTTCTTCACATACGCTTCTCACCGCCGACTTGCTTGAGACCTACGTCGTAACCATGCTCAGGTCTCTGAACCTCCTCGCTCTGCCCGTCGAGATTATCCTCCTCATTACGCAACAGCTGCTGACCTACCGGGATGCACTCAGCTTTATGCGTGTCTACCTCGTGTTGACGGGCCTGGACCAGGAAACCACCCGACGACTTCGAAGAGTCCTTTACTGAATTGATGCCTGGAGGACTGCGCGGGAGAGGCCAAATGAGGATTCAATGCCCTCACCTTCCTGGGCAATCTTGAAAGGAGATCTGCATGCCTTCAAAGATTCTCTCGCCGAGTACAAGGCGGTCAAACCTGAAGGGATTCTCTACGAATGGGTCGAACCCCATTCTCCGCTCGAAGTCCATCTCGACCCCCATTTCCCAGACTTGACCCACGGTGTCATCAGTTGGCCGACCCCGGCAATGTTGGCCATCATCTCTGGAAGCATCGATATGCTAAACCTAGTCCTTACGGAACCCCTCCACCGCGATCAAAACGGAGAACCGTACCCAGCGGTAGATGAAGAATGTTATGGGAGATTCCCAGTTCGAGGCAAGGACTTCGAGGTCACCGCGCTGGATCTCGCCGCCTTTAAGGGCCGCCTGGACATGGTGCGGGCGTTGGTGGACGCCGGAGCGACAGTCAACCAAGAAGAAATGATACCCGAGTCTGAGATGGACTGGCATGGCCCAAGTCTGATGGCAAGCCTCTGCGGTTGGAATACCGACTTTCCCATTTCGGAGGCGCAGTAATGCGGGCGGACCGAGATCTTGCGATACTTGCTTGACGGTGGCCATCCTGTTGATTAGCGCATGGAGCACCCAATCTGTCGTAAGCTATACCTTGGGGAATTATATCCGGACCAAAACATTTGGATTGGGCCCGACCCGTTTACGCCTCTGTGGTATACGATATTCAGAATCAGGCCCGGGCTCGTCCAGCAAGGCCAGCTGTTAATGCGGAGGGACGCCACATGGGCACCCTGGACCGCCTGGAGGTATGCGAGTTAGAGAAGGAACCGAGTCATCAATTCCCAGTGATACGCGAAGGGGAAAATATCGCCCCTTGAATTGGTTCTTCGTGGTGGTGATTGCACCATAGACGATAAGGAGAGCGAATGCGAGGGGACGAAAGAGAAAGACGGCTCGAGGGAAGAGCCGGATAAAGGTCAGCTCTACGCCGAAGAGGTCATCTTTAAGACGATGCTAGAGGAGGGCATCGAGAAACCAAGTACACCGGACGAGCTGCAATGGGCCTTGGAGTTGGTCATCCGTGCGCACTGCATCAGGAGCGGCGGGCACGGGATTAGCATCTCGCCAGGCCAAATACATGGGTTGAACACAAGAACTGCTGTGCGTGTATACTGCTAGGCTGAGTACAGCTCTTCCTCCTTCTCGATCGGGTTGTCAATCCGCATGTTGAACTGATCCTTTTCGTCAACTAGGAACACAGCAGCTGTAATCCGTCAGCAACCTCCCATCACGAAAGACGATGCAGTCCAGAACGTACCGATTGCCGCCGCAGTGACGAAGCATCCCGCAGTTATCCAAACATTGCGAAATGCCACTGTGTACGTTCCCATCATCGCATCAACTCCGCTGTCGATGATCTCAGGGGTAACCTTTGGGATGCTCTCCAACGCCGTCTCGTTGTGCTTAAGGAGCGCAGCCACGAACGCCCCCAGGTTCTCCCTCGCCAGCCCCTGCCCTACAACCACACGTCCCACATTCTCCTCCAGCTCGCTCATCTCCCCGTTGAAGACGGCATTGTAGATCGCCAAACCCACCACACCCCCCAGCGAGCGCGCGCTGATAAACAACCCACTCGCAACACTCAACAACTCCGGCGGCGTCGACAGCTGCGCCACCACCATCAGCGTCGTCAACATAATCCCAAAGCTCACCCCCATCAACACCGCATACCCCCAAACCGCATGATCACTTCCCCTCCCCGCCGTCGCCATACACACAAAAAACACCACCAAAATTCCCAACCCAACCACACTACTCCACCTCACTCTCCTCCACCTCGCACAATACCACGCCGTGGCACACGACACCAACGCCGTCAGAATAAACTTCAAACTATACCTCGTCGCAACCAACATCGCATCCGGCTCGTAAAACACGCCCACCTGGAACGAAAAATAGCTATTCACCGCAAAGAACGCCAACCCCTCCAATGTAATACAAAACATCGCAATCGAGAAATTCCTATTGCGCGAAAACAACCCATGATGGAACAGCCCATCCGTCCTCGCAAATCTCTCATAAGCCCCCAGCGCCAGCGTCAGCGCCATGCCAATTGCGAAGGTGGCCGACACAAGCGGGTTGGACCAGGGGTATGGGTTCTTCGAGTAGGACAGCCCGACCGAGAAGAGGACACACCCCGAGGCGAAGAGGAGATACCCCGTCCAGTCGAGCTTGGCGAGCTTTTGGGAGGTGGTGAATTGTGTTTGTGCCGGGAGGAGGGGTGGATTGTACGCCACGAGACAAATGATCGAGGCGAGGAGGAAGCACGCCATGGCCATGTAGTAGTAGTACCTGAACCCGTCAGATGCGGGGTTGGAGGTGCGGTTGAGGGCGGCGCCGACGAACAGGCCGAGGAGGCTGCCGAGGGTGGCGGAGATGGAGGGGAAGGCGTGGGCCCAGCCACGCCAGCGGCGCGGGAGGATCTCGGCGGTGACGACGTGGAGCAGGGGCTGGGTGCCGAAGGCGAGGCCGGTGAGGCAGAAGCCGGCGACGGCCATTTGGATGGTGCTGGCGCGGGAGATGACGCAGCAGCCGACGGCGCCGAGAAGGGTGAGGAGGACGAGGAACCATTTGCGGCCCCAGTAGTCGGCCGCTTGGGAGACGATGGGGCCGAGGATGCCGGTTAGCATGCCGATTGAGCCTGCGAACCAAACGACTTTGGTGGTGTCGTTGAAGTGGGCGCCTATTGTTTGGCCTTGCTGTTGCTGGTTAGTGAGGAGGTAGGGGACAGGGGAGGGGGTGACTTACGACGCCGGCGCCAACGAGGCTAACCAGTTGGGCAAAGTAAATCAAGCATACGGCAAAAACTGCTAGAAAGGTTTTGGCATGTAGATGAGGGGCTGGGCCGTCGGCTTCATCGTGGCTGTTGCTTGATTTGGAGGATGGACGGGCCGTCTCCTTGGTGGTTGTGGTGGATTCAGGCTTCGATGTTGACAGCACATGGTTGGGGATAGAGTGAACATGCTCTATATCCGCCATGGTAGTGACTGAGCAAAGTCGATACTTTGGTGAAATTACGGAGAGTTGGCCGCGCTCAGCCGTTCGTTTGCTGTCATGAAAACGGATTTATCTTTGGGGTAGCTCCGAAGGAGCATTCAGCTTAAGACTGAGAATTATGTCTTCGACTGGGAGAGTGATCGTCGGCTGAAGACTAACCGATATCTCTAGACAGCATATTTTCGAGGATAGAGAAGCCAGTGAGCTACGAAGGGAGATGCTCGAGCGATCCCGATGCTTGCCCTCTAAGACACCATAGGAAAGCGCTCTTTTGTCTTTCTAGTGACCGTGGAACTGGAATAGGATCTGGACCAGAGAGGCCAAAGTCCCCTTTGTGCTCTCGGTGTGTCCAACCAAAGAGACGGAGGGTTCCCGATGCACCAGTCGCACTGGTCTGATCTGCAGAGGTCTCGGGGATTTTGCGTACCCGAGGGTCTGACCATCGCTCGACCAAAATGTGCCGTCACAGTGGGTCAAACAGTGAGGACAGAGAAGCTCCGTGTCGGCGGGCCATATCCGCAGCCGGCGATGGCTGTTTCACTTCCATCCTGAGAAATACTAAATCTTCTCGGCTGACCCAGCAGGGCTGTATTTACCCGCGAGCATAAAGCCCAGAGGAAGATCTCCGACCTGAGACTGGGGTGGAGCTGTGACCAACCAGCTGTGTAACCCCAAGGAGTGCGCATGTATCCTGGTGGTGGATGACACAGCATTCTTCCCGATGGGAGTTGAGTTTAACCTTCGTGTTCCTGTGTTCGTACGAAGTTGTGGCAACTGGATCTGAATGGTCTTCCCATTCGCCCATCAGGCTCGTCGCTAGGTTGCCTTCCAAGTTCCGGGCTAGGCCTGTGGTCATGCCCCTGGTTCAGCAATCTTTATGGTGACTCGTCCCTCCATAGATGGCGTCCCCTTGAAGTTCGAGTGGCGGCAGTGGGCTGGTTGGCTCAAGCCGCTTGCCGTTGTTTCACGGGAACCGGGGAAAGGCCGTTTCTGAATCTGGACTGACTTGTCATTTGTGATGATCCATCATTATGACCCCAAGAATTGAACGGGTATAGAGAACCCGGTATGTGACAGATCTCCTACTTCTCCATGTTGTGCGGCTTGTCGACCGCAACAAGGGTGGTGTCTGTGGACATGAGCTGAAGTTGAAATTGAGAACTGAGCTGCGGCACGCGTGGTGAGATTCGAGCAAATTGTCTCATCTCCAACCCATCCAACGAAAGTCAAAATACGCATAAAAACATAGGAAAAATCAAGGTTGCACTCTAAAAGGAGGAAACCGTGGGATCGAGAGCGGGGAAAAAAAAACCCAAAAAAACCCGAGAGAACATAATTGGAGTTGTTGAAGGAAGGAGCTTCAAGTTCACAGAGCTGCCAGTGTTGGAGGGCCTGCTGTGGGGTTGCCCCACTGTCAGTGGTGATGGTGGGGCATTCGGCAGTTGACCCCAGAGCCAAGCCTGACGACACGCTCTGCAACGCCAAAGTTGCAGGGGCGTGTTAGCGCGTCGTTTCCTCTGACACTTCCCTGACACCACGAGAAAAGCTGTCCCATGTCCAATGCCACCTCCCACAAAACGGAAGTTTGCGGCCTCGCAGCTCAATGATGGGACGCCCACCCAATCGAAGAGGAGGAAGCCCGTCGAGTTTATTATCCTGAGCAGCGACAGCGAATCAGACGCATTCGAGACCATCCCAGCGGCACGTCGCTCTGTGGTTTTCCTCGACGATGACTCCCTCGGGGAAGAAGATTCCGAAGACTCCCGACGTTCAAAACTCCGCCGGTCAATGAACGTCCTTGACCGGTTCCAGGAAGACCAGTTTCGAGAGTTCAAGGTTGACCTCTGCTTCAAGCTCGTAACGCTTCGTCCTCCCCGAATCAAGGTCGAACCCTCCGAGCGTAAACCCGCTTCGATCGATCTGCCTACAATATCCGACGAGAAGGAAGCCTACGCAAATGGTCTTTGTGGTAGATTGGAACAATGGCGGGGAAGGACAAGGCGTTGCGCCAGATGGACCACCTCTACTACAGGCTCGATTCGAAATACCTGGTGGACGAATTTCCCCCAAAGGCGTTCGCCGCGCACGACCAGATCGTGGTTGACACACTGGGCCGACTTGCAGACAAACTGCCGTTTGAGATCTATTTGGTAGGGTTGGAAAGAGACGATAGCGATACCAGACCGAGCTATCTGGCCCGCAGCATCGTGGATCTGGCGGGCAGGGAGGTGGTGTCAGATGTTCCAGTGGACGACCTCAATTGGGTGCAGACCAGGCTACCCTCTCTGAAGTCTTTGCTTCATGAGTGCAAGGCGGTAGGCTATCCTCCCTCCGGTACATGTCTAATACCGATGTTGTCTCTCAGGCAGTGCTACTTGTGCCTCGGGACAGCTTGGTCGACTTCCTCACGCGGCCTGCCGTGGCCCCCGTCACGCCATCCCGTCCGTACTCTCTTGATATTCGGGAAGTCCAGCGTCTTTTGAGGTACTTCTGCCGCTTGATTATGGAGGAAACCAAGCACGACCGTCTTCAACGCGACCGTGTTCTTCCAACATTCCGAGATTTTTGTACCCGGGTATGGCATGTTGATGAGGCAAAAGGGCTGGCTGTGCTCCCGAGCATGGCAGTTTACGAGCTGCTGCTAGCCGTGGTGAAAACACAAGATTACGTCTTTCTTGAGCAAGTCTTTTCCCACCTTGGGGGCTCCCCGCCTCACGGGTTCTTCAAGTGGGCAACAGACGAGGTGATCTCAGGTCGCGTCCCTCTGGAGTCTGTAGAGAAAAGGTATACCCCTTCGAGGCTGGAAGAAGACCCCAGCTTATGTGGTTGCAGCTTGTTGACCGCGGCTCTCACCTCCACGACAACGTTCGACCGATGCGTCATCCTGTATCAGATGCTTCCTCTCCGGGATGTCAAGGAGGGAGGCGAGAAACTCGTCCAGCAGGTTCTCCTAGGTATCATGGAGAATCAGGATATGCGGGGAACATGTTCCCAGGCCGCCGAGAACCTGGTCTGGTTTACTCACACCCTGCTCGGCCCCGAAGCGGTGGTGACAAAGTAAGTCTCTACCTACCAAATCCCCTACCCAGTGTTAACACCCTATACCCAGACTTTTACCCGTCGTCGAGAAGAATGCAGCGCATACGTCCTTCTGTTTGGGAGTCGTGACCGACCTCCACAAACTTCAGTTGAAACATCCTACCCAGAACCCGGTTCCTGAGGGCTTTGTTGCACGGCTACCGAAGCTGACCATCGACTCTTTTGCTGTCTTCAAGGTTTTTCATAGCCGGTCTCACCACTGGGAAAACTGGAGATCGAACGGCTGCGATTGCTTTGGCACACTGTCCGCCCCGCTGGATGCCTCCGGGGCCATCGATACTTTTGGGCTTGCTGACTTTGTTTCCCATCTCTTGGCTGAGAAAGCAGATGCTCTCTTGGGCCGCCTGTTCCTCAAGATCGTCGCCGATGTTGCCCTCATCAAGCCGCAACAGCTTGTGGCCCTTTGGCTGCTGTTTCTGGGTCATCTCATTCCCGTCATGCAGAAGGACCTGTCCTCGCCTCGGCACCGCCACCTGTTTACCGCCATCGTCACCGTGTACCTTAACCGTTGTGTCGGTACTCCAGTACGCAAGTGGGAACCGAAGTTTCAGAAGGTGCACTACCCATGCCGCATCTGTCGCCTCTTCAACCTCTTCCTCAAGAGCAGCGTCTCCGACGAGGCGGCGAAGGAGATGCTGGACAAGAATAAAGTTGACCTTGGATTCACGGTAAGCGCTCTTCCTCAGATGTACCTGGTATCCATCACTCGGTAACGGTCTAATCTTTGATTTTCGTAAGGATTTGACCGGAAAGACGGTCAATGCCCCTGCGAGGCCTGCAACGTTTGGTGCGCAGTACCTGCCCGCCGATGCATGGCCTGTGGATGTCAAGACCGACCATAAGTACTTGGGTTTTTCCGCTGCCCTCGTGAGCGTGAACTGACTGTGTCAAATAGGAATGCTGAGGATCTGACGGCGGCTGAGTGGAAGAAGGTCCTGCTCATTAACAAGGCGCTCCACGGGTTCACCATCCGGGAAAAGGAAAGAGATGTCGTTAATGCGCGATATCCAGGCAAGTTCTTTTAGCACTCAGAGTACCGTGTCTTGTCACTGATACCCGACCAGCCTTCCGTATGAAAAAGGCGGACAGCCCCGTTGATCATCTTCCGGCCACCGTGGATACGTCCAAGTCCACGGACACCGTGAAAACGTCCAAGACCACGTCTAATGACACTGACTTTTACTTTCCCAAGTTTGAGGTCGTCGGCGCATCGTCAATCTCTGTCACAAAAATCAAGACAGATCTGCAGCTGTCCCTAGCGCACAACGGATTTTCGAGCCGTACAGTGGAGGTTGCAGCAGGTGGTGGAGCGTTTGGCATTAGCGCTGGGTATGCCGCGCTATCATATTGCTCGAACCTTCTGACAGTTGAGAAGTATCTCGACCGGTCTTACCAACAGGAGCTCAACGGGTGTTGGTAGTACCAGGGCTGACTCCGAAAAGGAGTACTTTGCCTCGTATAATGCAAGTCAACGACCATCATGTTAATCTGGGCGATGTTGACGCAAGGCTTTCGCAGTTTCCGCGAGCTCGAGTTTTCATGGATCAACGGAACCTTGAAGTCGACCCTGGTTGTGGCAAGGCGCTCAAAGATCTTAACTTAAGGTTGATAACATATCAAAGCTGGGAATGAGGGCATGGAAGTTAGAAAAAGGGAGGCGGTAGTGGCCCTCCGGCAATTTCATGAGGACTACGGTAAGAAGTCTCTCCAGCGATTCCGTTCCGCAATCATCAAGATCGGAAACTTAATCGGCTGCTTCAGGTCATGTCTTCGCAACATAGTTCTGCCTTGGTGGGCAGCTTCAAAGCATCAAAGCGGCAAGCGCCATCCTTGGCGCCAACGAAACCGAGAGATCCGACTCTTTTAAAGCGGCCTTAGCAGCAAGCTTCTCATCTTCGTTCGCTTCGGCCTCTGCCAAGTACTCAACCGAGACACAGGAGCAAGCGAGCACGAAAGAGCAGAAGAGCTTGGAAATGTCAAAGCTTGCCTGGACCGCGATGGGAGGGGCTACTCGTCTCTGTGCTAAGTAAGTCACACTCGTCCCTTTTTTTTTCCGGGTGGGAGTTGACGAGCGAAGTCCACCAGCTTAGGCCGCAACACTGGGTAATCAAATCTACTGGCGCATACTCCAAGTACGATACCTACGGCGAGCTTGAAGCACGGTTGCAAGGGGGTGCGTGAGGCTTAAGCAGCAAGAATCCGTGGTTCCGCTCCACGAGTTGATCGGGTTATGCAAAGGCCAGGAAGAAATATCTGGGGCATTTGACCGCATTGCGGGCGAGCTCGAGCGGGATGGCACTGAGAATATGGGCAGGCGCCTGTGGACGAACAGGATCCGTCTCACGCTGGACTCAGGGGCCGACAGGTGGGGTGTGTGCCCAAATCTTGTGTATGACCGGGCACGCACCGACGCTGTCGTGTTGAGACCACAGGCCTCTCCCGAGGCCCCGCCGGAACAGCTGGAGAAATGCATCTTTACGGTTCTGAACGGCAGCATTAAGGGGACGAATCCCAATATTTCCGCGCTCCACCTCCCCGCGGTAAGTATTCCCCGTTCATCACTAAGCTGTTTTGGCCGGAGAACTGATATCGAAACGCGCGGCTAGCTTTACGATGGATTTCCTTTATTCCTCACGGCCAGCGAGTGGCCTTCTCACGACAAGGACCGCGGAAACCAGGTGCCCGGTCTCTGGGTCAACGACAAAGGAGAGCTGCGGCCAGAGACACCATCGGGGCACGATTCCTCCCCCGTCATGTGGTGGTCGCTCCGGACGACGCCCGAGATAGGGCCCTGGCAGCCCGAGTACCCTTAGAAACGGTGATCGGGTCTGGCTCTTCTGCCACTCCATGACGCTGGGCTGGTATAGGATCCTGACGAGCCGCCCAATATAGGCAGCCCGGTTTGCTGGAGAAAAAGGTTCCCATACCAGCTGAAGGCGTTCTCGCCGGCCAAACCATCATCCCTTACGCGGGCTCGCGACGAAGGTCGCGACCAGGGACTCGTCGACCGGTTTCCCCTGGTGGTGAAATTAGCGGGGAATGCTGTGGCTGCAGAAGCTGCTGCACAATCAGCCGAAGCTGGAGTCGGATCATGGGTGCATGTATTTGACAATGAGTCTGAGAAATGGGCAGTAAGGAACACCGCACTACCCGTGGAAATGGGTATGCCTCAAATTTCTGGACAAGTATGGGTTGCACTTCGAAGGGTCCGGAACTTATGCCAAATACAACCCTGATAAGGGGTTCAGCACTGAGGGTATCCATATACCGTCCGACATGCTGCACCTCATGATCAGCGGCGGCTTCAAGCCTGCCCCCTTTCGTGGTCCACTTCGTGGAGTGATGCGGATTCTAGCAAGTACCAGGTAAGCTTCCTGTCCCGGCACGAGGAGCAGGCGATGCACGAAGGTTTTGAGGAAAGGGATATTTGGAGGTCCCAGGACCTGGAACGGAATTTGGAGCTCTCCTTTCTCAAAGAAAAGTTGGTTGATCATCGGTAGCACACAGAATGTCAGCTTTGCGATCATTTTCCTGCCTGCACATCCTCACCTGTTCTGGTGTATCCATGACCACCTCTGCCCAAGCAGCATCATAGATCATGGACGACGACTCCGCTTTCTAGGTAAGTCATAAGGACATAATAGTCCACCCACTCCCAAGTTAGCAAAGACACTGACCAGCATCTTCCGCCACCGCCTGGGCCTTTTCCGTGCCCTCCCCCTCTTCCTTCCCTTCACCCCCAAGTCGCCCTACTGGAACGCCGAAAGGAACTAGCCCCCAAACGCCCGCCGCGCTCTTGAGCGTCTCGCTCCCAAAGAGGATACTCCCACTACCTAAGCCCGAGTCGACCAGAAGCTCGCCTCCCTCAACGCCAAGAACGCTGGTAAATGTGGCGTCCATGTCGCAGTTTCATCAAAGGCCTCTGCTTCGAGAGGCCTCAAGAGCAAGGTGGCCGAGGTTATCGATGAACCTCTGAGATGCAGTTGGTTCTTTTTTTTTTTTTTGGATACTAGTCGGGCACATGCACATGCATATGCAAGGGTTTCTCAAATCTTTATTATCTATCCCCTGCCTTGTCCTACCAATGTCGAATCGTCGATGTTTCGCATGTGCCACAGCATGCGGGGCTGGCCGGGAGACCGTCGGTGAGTGGTCACATTTGCCGCCCCGGGTGCGGCTGGCTGCCTCAAGGGGTGCTTGCTGCACTCCTGAGTCCCGCCGATGAGGCCATGTGTAAGGTAAGTTGTCCGCTTCCTTAACAGCTATTCCAAGATGTCTGTTCTGACCAGTCGATAGAGCCTCCCGACGTTCCTACCGCCTTAAATTTGGAATTGCACTGCCGTCTTTCAAGATGGGGCTTGGTCAGCCGCCCACCCCGTCGTCGTCTCAGGGTGGGTGGGGCGGTGGCCATGTCCGG
Source organism: Chloridium humicola (assembly GCA_027569505.1). Lineage (NCBI taxonomy): Eukaryota > Fungi > Ascomycota > Sordariomycetes > Chaetosphaeriales > Chaetosphaeriaceae > Chloridium > Chloridium humicola. The sequence continues at coordinate 89,756 of JAPDFF010000020.1, forward strand.
GGGGGTGTGATTGCGCCCGGGAGCTGCGCCGCTCGCGATGGTTGGCGCCAAGGCATCAGCTCGGGACATGGGTGACACACCCCTCGCCGTTCCCGTGCCGCGAACTGCTGCCGCCGGCAGGTCCTGCTGATTCAAAATCCCGGGCCGAACCCTGCTTAGAATCCTTCTTTATACTTCGTACCTCTCTTCTCCCGAGTCATAACAAGAGCGAGCATCGTGGCCGTCGCTGACGCTACGACGAGAGTTACGACAACGAGTTACGACAAAGACACCTTCATCGCATCTCAGTCCCCTTGCAGATCGAGCCCTGTTACACGGACGAATCGCAACCATGTCGGCAAACTCGCCCACTGGGAGCTCTGAAAAGGGTGTCGTCACGAAGTACAGCGCCGCTGACCCTGAGCAGGGCGTTGCCCGCGTCGTCAGTGGCCCCTTCACTGGCCTCACAGAAAAGTTCGATGACGGGCTCGAATGCGAATCTGCCCCCGTTACTGGGGGAAAGCCGCGACATATCTTGATGGCTAAGGACAGCAACAAGCCATACCTCCCCGGCCAGCCTCGCATACGCCTGGGCAAAGGCCCTCACCCTCACCAGGGTGATGTCGAAAAAGATCCTCTGCTCATCTACTTCAACCGTTCCCACGGTACGGCGGCGCTCGACGATCTCCTATTTTTCATGCACTACATCTTCGTGCAGACCCCCTCCTGGCAACACGTCAATCCATTACACCATCAGAAATCCCATGCACGGGAGGTCAAAGTCACAGAAAGCCCCGGTCTACATTTGGTTTGGTTTTACGAGATGATTTTCATCAAACCAATTCCGACCTATTTCTACTGTCAAGCTTTCTGGACGTACATCGAGGACGCCTTTCCTGAGGTTCACAAGGCTTGCCTCGGCTTCATGCGCAGCTACTACCAACTGATCCAGTACGAGCTCGACTACAAGCTTGCTTGCGAGATGCACCTGATTCCGAAGAAGAAAAAGAAGAAGGACCCGAAGGGGGACGACCCGAACGGGAAGGAAGTGGACGAGTTCCCGACCTACGAAGAGTGGTGCAACTTCATTGAACCGTTCAGCACAATCGGGGATAACTTTGTTAACCGCCGGTACCACTACGGCGAGCTCCGTTTGACACGCATCAACCGCGTCGCGCTACTGTTCAGGGGAAAGTTGGCTTACTTCCACATCTACCCACAGTGGGGCTCTATCCTCGAGCACGCCCTCACCCCAATCGTCACCATTTTTGCGATCTTCTCGGTGGTGCTCAACTCAATGCAGGTCGGCCTTGCCGCCATGGAAGCCACAGAACCGGCCGGGGTTTGGTCAAAGTTTGTTGCCGCCTCGCTGTGGTTCCCAATCATTGTCATGATCAGCATCGCCGTCATTCTTGCCATTGCCTTGCTGGCCATGGCTTTCATGGGTCTGATGGACCTCTATAAAGGGACCAAGGTTCGAAGGGACAAGAAGAAAGGGAAGGAAGACGCAGGGAGGCAAACCCATGGCATGGCTTGGTGATCGGATCGCAGTCTGTCGCCGTCTGGAAACACGTCTCTGCCCCCTAGGTTCTTCTCACGGATATACTCGCCTGGTTCAAAGATACAACCCATCACTCCCTTTCCGCTGAAAAGGCACCCGCCCTTTCTGGACACGCCTGACTTCCCACTTCACCCCGTCTGACACCAAACGGTCCGCGAAACGGCCCGCCAGTCGTTGCCCACACCCCAACCAACGGCCAGCAACACCCGAAACCACGTCGGCTCTCCATCCTCCCCCACCCGCCTCCCACGATCTTACACAGGCAGGCCCCAAACTCACCCCTCTCTACCGCCTCCCGCGCCCAAGTCCTCCGTCGCGCCATTGTACACAGCCCATCGCTCAGCCACCAGACCCGAGCACCATCCAGTTAGGCCTTTCGCCTCGTCGGGCATGTACGGCTTGCCTGCCTCTTGCAAAGCCATCTTTGCGCAGCGCGGCATCTTGCTTCTTCACCGGCGCATACGGCACCGCGAGAAAGGACTTGGCTAAGGACTTGGTGTGATGCAGGGCGGGACCTGATGCTTGGCGGCATCTTCGTCCGTCTGGGCCTTGGTGGGACTGGTTTTGAACCGCTGGGGGGTGGCTCGTCTTCGGTTTCATGGCAGGGACTGGGGGTTTCCCCTTCTTGGCCTGGTGCAGGTGCCGAACCGGGGCGGGCCGTTCCCGCTTCGGGGTGGAGTCCCAGGTGGCTCCACTTTCTCGGCAGCATCCATGGATCAGCTCCTGAGCTGGGGGGATCTGATGTCATGAGGACAGTGAGTTTCTGGCTGGTGTGTTTTTTTATTGGTTTCCTTTTCCTTTTTTTTGGCATATTACTTTGGATTTGATGAGTCTGTTGGCGTTACGGTTGTGTTTTGCTGCATCTTTGGGGTGATGGAAAAGGGGCTTTGGTTGTATACCTCTCCGGCTTCGATATCTGTGGCTGTTCTTTTTGTTTTGGAAATGGAGGTCGTCCGGACAATTGGACATTAACTGGCTCTGCATTTTGTCCCTGCTGCGGGTACAAAAATCAGTGAGCCTCTGTCCTTCTCACACCCCTTTGTGTCGATTCGTGCTAGCCCGAGGTTTGTTTCCATGTCCACGACCACATTCCGTCAACCCGGTTCACGGCCTCCGTCGCATCACAGTCCTCCCATAATCTTCGGTCAAGCGATTCACTTGTGACCTGCGTCACGTCAGACTGGATTAGGCAATGTTGCCAGCTCGGGCTGGATCTCGGCATGTCGAGGTTACACTGCAGTGGTTTGTGTCCTGTTACCGGCCGGCTGATATATCCTTAGGTAGCATCCACCAGGCGAACAACGGTATGAAAGAGGGGAGATGGACCCGCCCCCGCCAAGTTGCATCACATTGTTTACCTGAACTTAGGTGTAGATCGGAGAAGCGGAGAGGACTGCCCATCTCGACCAAGGCACAACTGTCCTCGAAGACCTCATCGAGCTCAATGACCGCCAGATGTGGGCTCGTATCAAAGTCTCGTGCATCATGCACGCTGTCGTATTGCAGAGCGGATGGAACATGACAGGCGGTAGTGGCGAGTGTTGTGTCCTTGATGTCACCTGGACTCCATCGGCAACGTCGAGGGGTCCATCAGACGACGATCGGCAGCGAGGATGGGCGGTCGATAATTGACGATTAAAAGAAAGTCGACTCCCAGTCTTGACCCTCACAGCCATCTCGCAACACAAGCACAAGAAAACCAACACATCCCACTTACATAGTCATTCACCATCGTCATTCACCATCTCCACGATGAAGCTCCTCACAACCCTCATCCTCACCGCCGCCGCCACGGCCCTCCCCAGCCAACGCCGCACCACCTGCTCCCAATCCAAAGCCTTCCGCCTCATCACCCGCCTCACCAACCCCGCCCAAGACCTCACTCCCCCAATCTCAGGCTTCGCCCTCGGCACAATCCACACCGGCGCCGGCCAGAACGCCGCCATCCTCACCTCTCCCAACCCGTACAGCCGCGTCTTCTACCAAAACGGCACCGCCGAGCAGGTCGCCTCCCACCAGACCACCATCATCACCGACAGCGGGACGCCGCCGTTTCCGTCGAGTATTATCACCCAGGACGCGGGCGAGGCGCCGAGGATCGTGGATATTAGCGTTGGCGAGGGGACGGCGAATGCGATTGTAGATGCGGGGGATGGGAAAGGGCCGGTGTTGGTGAATGGGTTGGGGGAGGGGGGGTATTTGGCTTGTGAGAGGGTGGTGCCGTATTATCAACAGGAGTACGTGACGTTGCAGTATCTTTATGGGAGCGGGGAGGAGGAGGTGCCGGAGGGGTGTGTGAGGATTGAGTTGGTGCCGGAGTGTGCGCCCTTGGGGGAGTTGCCGGAGGGGAGCTTTTCGAGTCATGAGTTTGCGGTGGAGGTTTGGTGCGTGAAGGTTTGAGTTTGGAGGCGAAGAGGGGTGGTGATGGATGGGTTATGGTGGTTGGTTTACAGTAATCTAGCGTGTTAATAGCATCGACAAGCGTATTACTTTCGCCTTTTATGTAGCGCTGTGTGTCGTCGTTGCCTGGGCACCCCTGTCCCCCCACTTTCCGATGCCCCCTCGCGAATGCTACTTCCCAGTTGCAACCTCCCGCGAACACGCTGATCTCCTTGCCTGGATTAGGAAGTTGCAATCGCGCACTTCCAATCTGTCTTCTGACCTTCCACTTTTGCTGACAACAACGCGGTTCTCCGTTCGACTCGGGCAGCTCGGAATCGGAGAGCATTGACCGAGCGGCGGTGACGAAGACGAGTCTGGGGTGCAGCCCGGAGCGGGTGGGAGAGGTAGTTCCCTCTTAAGGCCAGCCCATTACTGGTCTCCAGGTAAGTAACCTCTTTCATTCCGTGTCTCAGATTGTGTACCTTTTGCTGGGATGGCCATACTTCGAAATCTTGCGGTGGGAGCCGCGTGTCTGGTCCAGCTGGTGGCTGGCCTCAATAATGGGTTCGGATTCCGCACTTCCTTGACGCTCGGGGACTTCAAGGAGGAGGTGAGTAACCACAGTCTCCCGCGTCCATAATCCCGGCGACTGACATCAGGCTCAGCTTGCTCAGCGAGACCTGGAGGAGAGAGGGCTTGTGTCGCGCGATCTCGAGGAGATGTATCCTGAGCGCTATCTCCAAGTCCCCGTCGACCACTTCCACAATGACTCCCTCTATGAGCCGCACTCGAGCGAGTCTTTTCCCCTGCGGTATTGGTTTGACGCCCAGTACTACAAGAAGGGCGGCCCTGTCATCGTCCTGCAGAGCGGCGAGACCAGCGGTGTCGGCCGTCTGCCCTTCCTCCAAAAGGGCATCGTTGCTCAGCTCGCCCAGGCCACTCACGGCCTCGGCGTCATCCTCGAGCATCGTTACTACGGGAAGAGCTACCCAACTTCCGACTTCAGCACAGACAATCTCCGCTTCTTAACCACGGACCAAGCCGTTGCCGACATGGCTTACTTTGCTCAGCATGTCAAGTATGAGGGGCTGGAGGACCTGGACCTGACTTCGGCCAAGACCCCTTACATCGCCTACGGCGGATCTTATGCCGGCTCCTTCGTCGCCTTCCTGCGCAAGCTGTACCCGGACGTCTACTGGGGCGCCATCGCCTCGTCCGGCGTCCCCGAAGCGATCTACGATTACTGGCAGTACTACGAGGCCCACCGTCTCTTCGCCCCGAAGGACTGCGTCGTCGCCACGCAGAAGCTGACGCACGTGGTCGACAACATCCTCCTCAAAAAGAAGGACACTGAGTACGTGCAGCGTCTCAAGACGGCCTTCGGTCTGGGCAACCTCACCCGCAACGATGACTTTGCCTACACTATCTCCTGGGGTATCGGCGGTCTGCAGGGGCTGAACTGGGACCCTGCGGAGAACAGCACCGAGTTTGGCTACTACTGCAACAACATGACTTCTCAGGCGCTTCTCTACCCAGTCTCGGCAAGCGCGCAGTCCGAGGCCAAGGCCCTCGTCAAGGCCGGCGGGTACGAAAAAGAGGCGAACAAGCTCACCAACCAGCTGCTCAACTACATCGGCTACGTCAACACCACCATGGTGCAAACCTGCGGCGCCGGCAAGAGCCAAGATTCATGCTTCACCAGCTACAACACCACCTTCTACCGACAAGACGACCTCAAGCAGAGCTGGCGGCTCTGGGCATACCAGTACTGCTTCGAATGGGGCTACCTGCAATCCGGCTCGGGCGTCCCCGCCACCCAACTGCCCCTCATCTCGCGCCTAATCGACATCCCCTTCCTCTCGGTCGTCTGCCGCGAAGCCTTCAACATCACCACCCCGTCTAAGATTGAGCGCATCAACAAGCACGGCGGCGTACACATCAGCTACCCGCGGCTGGCACACGTCGACGGCGAGTGGGACCCGTGGCGGTACGCGTCGCCGCACCGCATCGGCCTGCGCCCGCGCCGCAGCACCATCAAGGAGCCGTTTATCCTGATTGATGACGCGGTGCATCACTGGGATGAGAATGGCGTTTTTGCGAACGAGACGAGGCCTGGGTTTCCGCCGAGGGCGGTGGCGGAGGCGCAGAGGGAGGAGGTGGTCTTTGTGAAGGCTTGGTTGGAGCAGTGGAAGTGGCAGAAATGTAATAAGGGGGGAAGGCGGTGTTAAGTGGGAGTGTGTACTAACTTTCAGCAGCAGGTTTGACATATGGTGACCTGGGGGATCTATGAGGGGGGGAGATGTTTGGTGATAGCAGTGCGTGTCAGGCCAGTTGGATAGGTGGTTGTAATGAACAGAAAGCAGTCAATTCAACAGGGGTATCTACCATTCCAACCGGTCATCGCAAACAAGACGAACATCAAATCGCTCCTCTCCCTTCCACACCTTTCTGCCGGAGTTGCACTTGGCCACAGCGGCTCGCAAGTCAACGATCATGCCCGGCGGACCGCTGCCAAAGACACGGGTCCGGCCTTGGGCGACATCGCCAATGAACCCATCGACCACAGCGGCCACGTCCGGTCTTTGTTCGTGACTGCTCTGATCCGAGTCCGAGTCCTCTCCCGAGTCGGTCCGCTCCTTATTGTCCGCCACCTTCATCTCTTTTGGTGCCTCCAGAAGCGACTCGGCCGTGACGTACGTCCGGATCTGCACCCCGTGGGCGGCACCCAACTTGCGCAGCTCATCCAGTTCCGGCCCAACCCATTCCAGGTCCTGCCTCCTCTTGACCGCCCACACCAGCGTGATCTTCCGGCCGGGGCTAACCCGCCCCCTGACCAAGCCCAGGAGTACCGGCAGCACATACGTGATGCCCGTCCCGCCCGCCACACAGAGCACATTGACGTCCTGCGTCAGGCCCTGGGTGATATCCTCCCCATACGGCCCCTGCAGGATCACCGGTGTGGTTATCTCCGTCCCAGCCGGCGCCTCCGCCATCTTCTTCGCCAATACCCCCGCAATCTTCCTCGTCTCACCCCGCTTCGCCCTGAACACATACGAGTGCCTCACCCTCCCATCCACCATCTCCGGCAGCGAAACTGGCGTAAACGGATGACTCTGCCACACGCTCCCCTCCGCAAAGCACAAAAAGAAATGCTGCCCTACCCCCCAAGCCTTCTGCACCCTCTCAAAATCCAACCTCACCACATCCCCATTCCCCTCATCCCCCCAAACCCGCACCCTCGCCCCGGCCGCCGAAAACCCATACCTCCCCTCCCCCTCCAAATACCCATAATGCCCCAACCCCATCCTCACCCCCCTCACCGCCCTATCCACGCCCCACAGCACCAACCCCGGCACCAAAAAACACTGCAGTTGCTTCCAATGCCCAATCAGCGCCCCGACATACACCATCGCCAGCACGTAGTGCACTTTCCGAAAAACCTCATACCCAATCACCCTCTCCACCACCACCCGCCACGTCCCCACCCACAGCACCACCAGCAGCCCCAGCGCGACAAACCCCCAGACGATGTACCCCTGCACAACAAACTCGCTCCAGACTTTGGGCTGCGGCTGGTACAGCCAGGCTTCGACTAGCACCCAGCCGAGGGTGTGCAGCAGGCTTTGGAGGAGGATTATGTACCCCGTCCAGCGGTGAAGAAATAAAAAACTCGTGTATGGAATCCCTGTGACTAAACTGAGGATGTTCTCCCTGCTTGCGAGCAAGATGGAAAGGGGCGTGAGTGCGTAGGCGAGGACGCCAACGCGGTCGGCCCACGGGCCGAGGGAGGTGCGGGTGTTGTGGATGTGGGGGGGCTGGTTTTTGATGGGGGTGATCCAGCGGGCGTAGACGATGCCCACAAAGGACCAGAGGGTGAGGTAGGCGGTGAGGACGAGGAGGATGAGGAGTTGGAGGCGGGTGACGCGGCCGAAGAGGGGGGTGAGGGGGGAGGGGAGGGTGGGAAGGAGGTGGGTGCGGAGGGTGGTGGTGAGGGTGCGGTAGAGGCGGGTGAGGGTGGAGGGTGGTGGGGGGGTCTTTCGGGATTCGGGGTTGGTGAGGTGGGCGAGGAGGTCGTCGGCGGGGGAGCGGGAGGGGAAGATGCGCCGGGCGAGGCCCCAGACGAGGAGGATGCCGAGGATGGTGAGCCAGAAGATGCCGCTGTAGAGCATCCCCTTGTCGTGGGATTCATAGACGACGTCGAGGTAGGCGCATGACCCGGGATCGTTTGTGCATGGAAGCGCGCGGTCTGCGTAGCCCCAGTGCGGTTCGAGGGTGGCAGCCTCGGAGAAGTTTTGGATGTGGCGCGGCGTGAGCGCCATGGTGGGCTGGGCGCGAGAGTCCGATGGACGATATCAATCGGCTAGAGGTTCATCTGGTGAGGCGGAGGATGATGTCGTCGAGCCCGGGACACGCGTTGACGGCGAGCGAGATGGATTTGGCGATGTAAAAGTTGACGTCCAGAGCCATGTGTGCGACCAGGGGAGGATGTTATAAGACAACAGGCCATCTCGGCCCCTTCCAGGCCCCCTGGCCTGCTCCCCAGGAGCCATCCTCCGAGCGGCGTTTGCGCTGATTCATGGTGGGTTCGGTGTGGGGAGCGTTCGCCAAGGTCGGGTGTGGTGGAGTCTCTGGCGATGGTGTTTTGAGCAGATTTGAGAGTGGAGGCGCCGATTCGAGCTCAGTTCAAGCTCTGTTTGAGCCTCGACTTCGCTGCCAGCCAATGGCAGACGCTGCCGACGGCCGAAACCTTCTCAAACCCAGCGCCGATGTCACTCAGAGGCAGTCTCGGCATCTTCTCCCCCGAAACATCCCCCGTCTCGCCGAGCACCGTCCCATCGCATTTCGCCTCTCATGATGAATTCTTGAATTGAGCATCTTTGAGCACGTTTCTTGCATCAGCAGTGGGACCCAATGGGACCCAATGGGCCGGGCGCTGGATGGGGTCTCCCCACGAGTGGTCCAATCGCTTGCTTTTCCGCGGGCCCAGGCGGATCCAGGCGGCAAGGGCCCCTGACTGCTCCCGTGCCTTCTTAGCGAGGGGCGCGCGAACACATGGCGAACTGCAGGCTGCGTGAAGCTTCCGATTCTGGCGCATTCCTGCTCAAAGCGGGCATTGTGGGCTCCATTTGTTGACGCCAACTTGCCGCCAACACGCTCATGCAACAAAACTGTGCGACGCCGCCAACGGTCGGAGGCCGATGTGAGGGAACCGTCGGATATCACAGCAACAAACACTTGGCATTTTAAACGAGTTATAGACGCCGACGACCCAGCCAGCGGGGCCTCTGTTTTCCCAGAGACAATTCGAACCGTCATCTTTCGTGATCTCATCCCCAACGCCCACCACCAGACACACACTCTCCTCACAAACACCAAGATGGACCACGGCGACCATGGCGGCGGCTCCGGCCCAGCATGCAAGATCTCTGTATGCCTGCCCTCCACTCCCCCTCCAACCACAACCCCCACTAACCCCCACAGATGCTCTGGAACTGGTACACCATCGACGCGTGCTTCCTCTCCTCATCCTGGCACATCACCAGCCACGGCGCCTTCGCCGCAACCTGCATCGGTGTCATCCTAATGGTCATCGTGCTCGAAGGCCTGCGCCGCCTCGGCAAAGAATACGACGAGCACATCCAGCGGGACTTTGCCGCGCGCGTGGCCGTCATCGCCCGGGCCTCCTCTCCCGCCGCTGGCTCCTCCACCTACACCTCATCATCATCACCCGCGCCCGCGTGCGCTGTCCGTAACGGCGGCGGCAGCAGCGAAGCCCTCCTCCCGCAAACAATCACCTTCCGCGCCTCGCCGCTGCAGCAGTTTGTGCGCGCCGTCATCCACGCGACCACGTTTGGCCTGGCTTACATTGTGATGCTACTCGCCATGTACTACAACGGGTACATCATCATCTGCATTCTGATTGGGGCGCTGCTCGGCAAGTTCCTGTGTGACTGGATGACCAAGACCGTGGTCATTGGGACTGGGGAGGGGGCGGTCGTGGTGAACAAGAGCGGGAATGGGGGAGTGGGAGTGGTCGAGGAGCCGACGGTTTGCTGTGGTTGATGGGGGGTTGATGGGGAGCGGTGGTGAGGGAGCGGTGGTGAGGGAGCGGATGGATTTTGGAATGCTTTAATGACTGATACCCAGATACGGAGAATTGACTACTGATTTCTTAAGTTGGTGGTTCTGTCTGAGCTGCCAGAGGCTGGTTGAACGGTTGCGACGTTTCCATTTCGCCTGCCACAAGACACAAGTCCACGCCACTGTTTACCCGACAGGGCTTCGGTCTCCCACAGGCTCGCCTGCGACCGCGTTCAGCCCGGCAAGGTGCGTGGAGGTGTTGAAGATGCGGTTCGAGGCGCTTCGCCTCGCCAAGTGCTCGGGCAAGAACTTAGGGTTGAAGGGGGAGTCAAGCAGGGCGGGTGAGGGCCACTAGAAGAGCTTCGACAAAAGTACTGCGAGGGCAGGTTGGAAGGGTGCGGTTGTGGAAAGACGGGAGGGCTGTGGTTTTGATCAGGGGGGCGGGTCACCGGACGGGATGAGAGGTTTGGATCCGTGATGACACATGGGCATCAGGTTAAACTCGATTCGAAGAGCGGGACAAGTTTGAGTTGAGGTGTGCGATGCCGTCAATGCCGCGGACGAGCCTGTGCTCCGGACAAAGACTTTGAGCTGGTCGAGCACATAGGCAAACCCCACTCAGCGAAGAACTAGGCAGTGCGGGACAACTCACTTCGGCAACTGCCCCTCTCATCGGAAACTCTGCAACTCCACGCCCTACGCACCGTTTGCAGAAGCGGAATCTGTTGGCGGACGCAGAACTTTTCAGGGAACGTGAGGATGAGGGAACCCGTTGCAGGAGAGGTTGACGATGGGGGTTGCCCAGTGCTGTGCCCCCACGCATCTCCCAATCTGGTCACTGTCGTCAGAAGCCGTTGACAGGGAGAGATCCCTGTCCAGGGCCTCAAGCACCGACGTTCGGGCAACAACACCATGGCATGACCAAGATCGATATCATTTCCGACCAAGCTTTTCGATCTTTCGGCATTCGAGCTTTTGTCATTCCCGTTACCCTCGCCCGAAGATGAGGATTGGGACTTGCTCACAAACGCCCGCTATCGGCGGGCCAAGACGCGAGGACGACCAGCGTTATCGCCAGCAAGGGGCCGGCTCCACCATCAACACCACCCTTATCTCCTGTCCTGTAATCACCGAGACGCGGGGAGACACGGGATCAAACTCCCGCGCAGCCACGATCAGGACCCCGATCCCCACCACCACGCGAGGCCTCATGGAGACAGGGATGATGCAGCATTTCTCCAGACGATAAGTCTTGGGGGAGCCAATGGCCACCAACGTCGACGCCGCTAAGATGTCGTGCCAGACCATCCGCACCCATGGACCCGGTAACAACCCCCTGAGACGATAAGCCACACCCGAGGCCCAGGAAGATACCGACGACAGTACGATCGTTATCGTCTTGTTCAGGAACAGCCGCCGGTTGTCATCACAATGGATATTCGGGACCCTCAGTGGTATCAGCCGGGCAGCGGTGTCGGCTCTTCGAGATGGGAATTCGACGTTTACCTTCTCTCGCGGGCTGATGTGAGGAGAATAAAGATGGGCAGTTACCCCCAGTTGGTGATTCCAGATCAGACACCCAGATCCTGCACTCCAACCTTCATCCTCGACCGAGCTTCCTGGATTCTAGACTCAGTCCTACATCTCTTCCTTCATCATGGCACCTTCAGACCGGAAGAGGTCGCCTCGCTCCCTGAGGTTCTCGATCCTCGCTGTCGTCACAAGCATCACAACTGCCTCGGCCAAACTCGCATCCACCGGTCTGTCCGTCACCCTCAACGACATCTCCTACTTCGTGTCGCCCTTCGCCTCTGGAAAAATTGACGTCCCCACCCGGTCCCTCAAAAAAGTCCCGGATGTCGTTGGCTTCAAGCCCGTGACCATCGTCCAAGACCGCGTGTCTCAGCAGGACATCTCGCGACTCCTGACCAACTGGACCAGCGTCGACGATGTGTACCAGCCCGCCTTCGGTGAGGCCATCTTCGTGGCCGAGACCAGGGGCGGAAGGCCGCCTAGGGACTCGGATGTGAGCGAGAGAAAGGTCTTCCCGGGCTCCTCGTCCTCCATCATCCCGCTCAGGAACACCAAGATCCCTTCGGGGCCATACTTCCTGGAAGTCGCCACTGGCTCCGTGTACCCAGTGTACCGCCTCTACGAAGACTTCGCGGGCGCCTTCACCGAGCCCTTGATCCCGACCCCAGACGGCAAGTTCCAGCCCATGTCGGCCAAGATCCCAGGAGCGTCGTCTCTCACCGTCGGCGTCCCTTCGAGACTCTACTTCACCAAGACTGCCGAGAAGCCTCTGGCTGGCGTCCGCATTGGCATCAAGGACATCTACCGCCTTGCTGGCGTCAAGGGGTCGAACGGCAACAGAGCCTGGTACAACCTTTACCCCGCTAGCAACGTCACCGGCCCGGCCGTCCAGAGACTCATCGATGCCGGAGCTCAGATTGTCGGCCTTCAGAAGACCTCGCAGTTTGCAAACGGCGAGTCTGCGACGGCTGACTGGGTTGACTACCACGCCCCGTTCAACCCTCGTGGTGACGGGTACCAGGACACTTCGTCCTCGTCTGCCGGTGCCGGCGCGTCTGTTGCCTCGTACGAGTGGCTTGACATTGCCATCGGCAGCGACACAGGTGGTAGCATCCGCGGACCTGCTGGTGTCCAGGGCATCTTCGGCAACCGCCCCTCCCACGGCCTCGTCTCCCTCGACAACGTCATGCCTTTGTCTCCCACCCTCGACACCCCCGGCTTCCTGGTCCGCGATCCCTACATCTGGGAAGCCGCCAACGCGGCCCTCTACGGCAAGAGCTACACCTCCCTAACCAAGAAGAAGCCCAAGTACCCCAAGAAGATCTACACCATGGGCTTCCCCACCAACACCAACACCCCCGCGGCCAAACTCCTCGTCGACTTCGCCAACGCCCTCGCCAAGTTCGTCGCTGGCAATGTCACCACCCTGAACCTCTCCACCGAATGGTCCGCCACCAAGCCCGCCGACGCCGGCAACATCACCCTCTCGGCGTTCCTCAACACCACCTACGCGACCATCATCACCAAGGAGCAAACCTCGCTCGTCCGCGACCCGTTCTACCGCGACTACGCCGCCGCGCACGCCGGCCGCCGCCCCTTCATCAACCCCGTCCCGCTGTCCCGCTGGGCCTACGGCGATTCCCTGCCCGCCTCGGCCCTCCAATCCGCTCTCGACGCAAAGGCCACCTTCATGCGCTGGGTCAACTCCGCCCTGCTCGCCCCCTCCCCGGACCCGCTGCAGTGCTCCTCGTCCCTCGTCCTCTATGTCGCCTCCCAGGGCGGGCAGAGCCCGCGCAACCGGTACCGGACTGTTCCCGGCGCGCCGTTTGGGTTTAGCTCGGGGAGGATCAGTATTTTTGCGGAGGTGCCGGATTCGGTTTTTCCGGTGGGCGAGGTGAAGGGGTATAGTGAGATTACGGGGCAGGAGGAGTGGTTTCCGGTGGCGGTGGATGTGCTCGCTGCGAAGGGGTGTGATGGGTTGTTGGTCAAGTTGGCGCAGGACCTGGTGGAGCAGGGGATTATCAAGGTGCCGAAGGTGGGGGCGAGTATGGTGGAGGGCGGTGAGGTTTTGATGAGGAGGGGGGGTGAGGATGTTTGGCAGTGAAAGGGGATGAGTGGTAATTAGTAATTGGGAGGAATGTTCACGTGTGGGTGGTAATGTAATGGATGGGTTGAGAGCAGGGTGTTGTTCTGGCCTTTTAAGGTGGACACATAGAGCTGCTCTGGTTAGGTATACTTCTGTATGATACTAGGCATTGATGAGAATGGTTATTAATTGCCATTTCAAGACATCAATAATTTAATAAGAGCTAGACCTCCTGAATTTTTCGTGCCTAACACGTCGTTGTTGTTGAGGGCGTTGAGTCTTGCGACCCCTGCGTTTCTTACGTCATCCCCACCTTTCTTCTCGCGTGTGACAGCATGCCACTCTCTCAGCTGTTTCTCTCAGAAACAACTCTTGACTTTGCATCGTCAATTGTTCTTTCAGCAAAATCTCACAACATCCATCACACTCCTTCAAAACACAACAAAAGTACTCAGGTCTAAGCAACCCCAATGTGCCACAAAGCCAGCTGCAGCACTTGCCGTACGCATTCCCAGCTGCCAGTCTCCAATGTTGAACTTGAGATGTCAAAAGTGAATAGCAAACCAACTAACTGTCTCGACAGACAAAGCCACCTGGGCGGGCTGTGGTCGCCACGTTCCAAGCGTCATGGACAATATCCCGAAGGAAGAGTGGTGTAGTTGTGAGCCGAAGGTAGAGAAGAACGGGCATGAGTATCCGCCAATGGGGTCGATTCTGTCGGCTTGTGTCGTCTCTTAAAGGGGGATTTCTGATCTGAATGTCTCAACTTCTGTGCATAACTCAGAGTTGAGGCTCACAGGTATCGTGGAATGAATCTCAGTTGTTGTGTTATATTCATCGGATTGAGAGAAGAGATGCCAAAAATGCTGCCTGAGCTGTTGACAAGTATCTAGTAGTTCGTATCCGGTTTCTTTCTCAGATGAAGCCATGAGAACCCCCATCCTAAATCCCTACCTCCATCCACCCCATCCACCCTCCCCTTCGCAAAGAGTCACCTCCTCCCAATACACCCCACCCCCTCACAAAACCAACGCCAAAGCCTCCCCCCCAAAACACCCCTCCCACCCCCCCCTCCCACCCCTCTCCCAAAACCTCTCCAACACCTGCCTCGCCACAAGCGGGGGCGCATACCCCTGCTCCCGCGCCATATCCGTCAAACCCTGCGCAACATACCTCTGCACCTCCCACCCCGCCCTGCCCGTCGCTTCAACCCCAGCCACCACCAGCGGCCAGGTCATGCGCTTGCGCACTCTGGGCGTGGCCATGGCTGTTTCGAGAAGGGAGAAGAGATTGCGGGCGTGACGCGTGCGGAGGAGGTCGAGTTCTATGGAGATTGATGAAGAGGGTGGGGAGGTGGGGGAGGGGGATGTTGAACTGGGTGATGGCAGGGCGGAGGAGGATTGGAGGGATAAAAGGGCGTAGAGGATGGTGGAGGAGTGGAAGATTTGGGAGAGGAGTAGCCAGTCGGAGTGGTGGTTTGGGCGGGTGGAGGACCAGGATGAGGGGGAGAAGGTGGCGAGGTCGGAGAGGAGGGAGAGGGCGGAGAGGGTTGTTTCCGCGGAGGGGGACAGGGCGCGGAGGTTGTTGATGTGGATAATGGTGGTGAAGAGTTCTGGGGGGAAGGGGACGGCCGGGTAGTAGGTCTCGGTGTAGTAGGTGCGGATGAGGAAGAAGGTTTCGGCGGTGGTGCCGATTTGGATTTGTTGGTCGCGGGGACTGGTGGTGTTGGCGAGGATGGAGATGCTGTGGTGGTGGTTAGTTTGGGTTGAGTCATGGTTTGGGTTGGGGAAGGGAGGGTGAACAGACATGCATACAGCCATCAAGCTCGGCTCCATGTCTGGGATGTCTCGGATCACGTCCGGGAATGAGCCGAAGGCCTGCATCAGGCTCATGAAGCCCTCAATATGGGGGCGCCAGCAGGGGGTGAAGGATTGTTGGACCTGAGCAATATGAGCACGCTTCCGGGACGGGATAGTGCCATCAGGCCTGCGGCACATACCATGGCAAAGAGGAGAGTGTAGACACTTATAAGCGTCAGGAGATGTGTGCGGGTCTTCTCCTCGCTCATCAACTTGTTGATGGTGCGTATGGCGACGTCGAGGTGGCGATACATGCGAGCCCACAGAGGTTTGACGAGGGCATTCGTTGCGGGATTCTCGGCCATCTGGATAATCCGGTGGTTGAGGACAACGGTCACTATTGTATGAACGACGGTGGCTGGGACGTTCTGTATGGTTGCTACAGGGATAATGAAACTGGTAGGCCCAAGCTGGTGCTGGACCAAATCTGGGTAGATATGGTCATTATCTGGTTTGACAAAATTAGCGCTTTGTACTTCGCGTTTGAGAATACGGAACAAACCGACAATACATCATGGCTTCAAACAGATCGTAGATCTCGGGCCGGAGCTCGACAGGAATGGTAATGGCAAAGCTGTCTTGGCTGTTGGTTGTTGAGTGTTTGGAAGTGGCGCGGATCGAGAGTGCGCTCGTTGAAGCAGGTACCTTCTGCTTGTCATTGCTCACGATCTTGGGCCTTTGGGCGATGGTCTCGTTCTTTCTCTTTCGAGTGTGGGTGCGGGACGTAACTCGGCCCGGAGCGAGCCAGGTCAACGGCTTCTTTTCCGTGTAGCCAGGGCATACGATGCGGGCCGAGCGGCACTTATTACAAACTGGTCGGGTGCCATCACAGACGAGACGACGCCGTTGGCACTCCCAGCATTGTGGTCGTTCAGAAGCAGGGGCCGCCATGGCCGTGTTGGTGTGATCTGTGTCTGGAGGTGACAGTGCTGGATCAGACATTGCCGTTTATTTTCCTGTTTCGTATTTGCGTGCTTGTGATGGCCCTAACCATGCCCGTTCTGGATCTTTGTTTGCATGAGAGTGATTCAACGTGGTGCTCAGTTTGTCCACAGCACGTTGTCTTGACCATTTCAGAAGAGAGAAGAACAGAGACTCCTGATTTCAGCCCTGTGGGCCATTGTGGCTGTGACAAGGGCTCAATCCTTCCCGCCGCTAAAGGCTTGGCCATCGTATTTTCCTCTTTGGGAGAAAAGCTGTGGGGGGGCTGAGAATTGCTGACCACTGAAGCCACTGATGTCATTTGACGGCAGGAGAGTGCCTTGAGAGGCTCTCTCGATCCTCCTCGCTTCTTGTCCTGTCGCGTAACGAGCCCAGCCGAAGACCCGCCATAACCGGCATCACCGTGTGCCACATGGCGATGTTTTGTCCTCCCACAGCCCTTCAAGACAAGGGTGTGTTGGGAAACACGGCAGAATCCCATTGACTTCTCATTTCCTAATTAGGAAATTGTGATGTGCGTGAAGGCCATGTCTGCTATCAAGATGGCAACACATATAAACATGGGAACTTCACGGAGCGAAAATGTTCGTTGATCAGGCTTCATTCCTCAGAGTCTTAGACTTCAAACAGAGCAGCACTCTTGTAAAGCCTTCATTGATCCTCCCCTCTCAAGTCTCAACAGCCAACACTAGATCATCACTACGACTGGCCAAAGCAAGCGTTCAGCTTCGACCTGACGTTTTTCCAACATCACAAATTCAAGATGCCAGACGGCAGGCCAGGTGAGTATTAGCAGCCTTAACGTAACTTAAGTCTCTGACAAATTTCCAGTTCCCGGGAGCGTCTGGTTCTACGCCCCAGTGCATGGGGCGCCAACCGTCTTCGCCGTCATATTCGCAGTTTCAGCGGCCGTCCATCTCTGGCAATGCATGTAAGTATCCATGGGCTTGAACATTCTATCAACAGTCAATCTGACATTCTTCGCAGTCACTATCGATGCTTCCGAGTAACCGCCTACCTCCCCTTCTGCTGCACTCTCTTCGCTGCGGGCTTTGCCCTCCGTGAATACGGCGCGTTCCACTACGACCACGTCTACATCTACCTTGCCAGCACTCTCCTAATCTACGGGTCTCCGTACGTCCCACATGCCCCCCAACCTCACCTCACCCCTCTCACTAACCAACCCCACCCACCATCAGCCCCATCCTCGAACTCGCCAACTACCACATCCTCGGTCGCACCCTCTACTACATCCCCTACTTCTCGCCCATCCACCCGGGCCGGGTCCTCACCACCCTCGGCTCACTCTCCGCCGTCGTCGAGGTCCTCAACGCCCTCGGCGTCGCCTACCTCGCCATCCGCACCGAGGAAAACAAGCGCTACACCCTCGGCCACAACCTCATGCGCGCCTCGCTCGCCCTGCAGCTCGGCGTCATCATCCTGTTCTACACCCTTGCTGCCGTCTTCCACCGCCGCTGCGCTCGCTCGGGGGTTTTGCACCCCCGCGTGAGGGCGGTGTTGGTGACGTTGTATGCCAGTATGGGGTTGATTTTGGCGAGGACGGTGTATCGTGCGGTGGAGCACTTTGGGTTGGAGAGGCCGCCGGTGGGGGACGCGGGGGATTTGATGGGGTTGAGTCCGGTGTTGAGGTATGAGTGGTTCTTTTGGGTGTTTGAGGCGACGTTGATGCTAGTGAATGGGGTCATGTGGAATGTGAGGCATCCGAGGAGGTATTTGCCGCAGAGTTATAAGATGTATCTGGCGCAGGATGGGAAGACGGAGTTGGAGGGGCCCGGGTGGGGGGATAAGAGGAATTTGGTCATGACGGTGCTGGATCCGTTTGGGATGTTGGCGATGTGCGAGAAGGGGAGGAGGGGGGAGAGCTTTTGGGAGGAGAATGGGTATCAGTATTTGTTGGGGCAGAGGCGGAAGGGTGGAGAGGAGGTCTAAGGGGCACGGGGAATGTGTAAATGTTAGGGTTGAGGTTTGTCGCTTTCAAATTGTGGTGTGTGGTGGTGGAAGGATTTGGACTGGTTTAAGCGAGCTGTCAAGGGCAATAGAATATCCTTTTCTATCTGGAAGATAAACACTAGTTGCTTAGTTTAGTAAAAAAGACAATGAATTGCGTTTCTGCCTGTTCTCCGCCTGACTCATTACTTGAGCTTTGAGCAGCCGCGTATTAAAGCACTCACACCCAAGCTTCTGAACAGAACTGAAGATGAAGTTTGCACCAAAATGGTGAACGCTCTCTGCAATGGGCATTGAGGATGAATCCAAGCGTTTGATGGGACGATGTCGGAGTAAAAATGCGTGCGATGAGAAGCTGCCATGATAAGGGATCAACAGTGCGATCCGTTGAGAACAAAACACCTTGAATCAGACGATCCAGCCGATCCTGTTCCGCAGTCTACCATACCTGGTAGTGATGACCGAAGTTCCGAGAAACTGTGATTTAACTTGAAACCGCTCCCCTTTAATGCATCGTCGTGAACTGGGTCCGCCCTAACAGATCAAAGTCAGGTTTCAGTCTGATGTTGTTAGTGCACCGTAAACCAACCCCTGGCTGTTTCAGAATTCACAACCCTTCAGACGAACTCCTCCGGAACGACCCATCGCCTGTTTGATTTGCGGACAAACGCCCAATGGGGCACCTCTGTCGGAGAAGCAAACGGGCAGTTTGGAATACTAAAGCGTTGCGGAAGCCTTCACGTCGCAACCACCCGGGCCCCTCGACTTTTCTCGCCCAGGCTTTGTTGGCGCTGCTTCTCCTTTGCCGTTTGTTTTTTATTCTCTTGATCCCTCCCAGGCTGGAGGGCCCGAGAATACCACTCTTTCTCGTCAGTCTTTCAACACCTCGTAAAACATGAGGTGTTCGGTCCACGTCATTCTTTTCTTCCTGCTTGGCCTGGTTGCCAGCTTCGCCATTCCTCGGCGCGGCTCCGGGCAAGGAACACAGTTCTCTATAGTAGATTTTGGAAAAGAGGTATGTGAAGAGTCTTAACTATTGCCTTCAGTCAAGAGTTGGAAGAGACACTGACTTCATCCAGGCCTGCCACCCCATCTGGACAAGTTGCCACGTGGACGGCGACTGCTGCTCTAATCTGAGTTGCAAGACTTTCGACGGCGAATCATTATGCATTCCTGGTGGCTGAGATGCAGGCGAAATTATGGGTGTTGGAGTGCTGGCGCGGTGCAAGTGAGAGCAACGGACGTTTGCTATCCTTAATACACTTCGCTCCAGCCTACATCTATGGACATTGCGATGGTTCTTGCTTTTAATATTGCTGTGAAAATGAAAAGAAATTGTAATATCTAGACAAGTCTACTATAAGCGAACCAGCCACCTCACAGCTCCTACAGTCAGAGGGGCAGTACTCAGTGCCCCTCCCCCATATCTGTTTGTGGTGCGCTGCATTCCCATGTCACCTCGGTCACATCCTTTTGGGAGTATTCACCCCCAGAGAGATCTGGATCAGCCCCATATCCGAATACCCGAGATGGTGAACCCTCTCGGAATTGAGCATAATCGGATCAGATATATCAAAGTGGGCGTCTGCTTTCTTGATGACAGCCTGCCACTCTTCCCAGGTTCGTTCCTTTGCGTGATGACAAATGAACCTCACCATGTCGTTGGTTGCCACTATCTGCCGGCGGGTCATCGATTGGCTCGTGTCAGAAGCAAACAGTATTGGGGCCTGCGTTGACGACATACCTCAGCTACCCCCTTACATCACCAGAACAAGCTCCTTAGCCTCCGGACTCACAACCCTCTCCTCCGCCCCCTCCATCTAAACCAATAACCTCGTCCCCCTTACCAGCAGCTCCCTAAACCGCAACAGATATACCTTCGGCAACTCCTCATCACTCCCTACTAGCACGGGATGCTGATCCCGGATATCCTTCTCCCGCACGCAAAACCTTACCCAACGCTCTCCTCCGCATCTGCCCACAGCACGTCATTCACCTTGCCCTTGATCCGTTTCAGGGGCTCCTTGCCGACTTCCCTCGAGTCTGGTATGCCAGGTGGAAAGATGAGCTTGGGAGTGCCTGCCTTGTTTTGTTCTCGAAAGAACCCCTCGAAGAGCTTGAGAGTGAGACTGAGGGTTTCCATCTCTCCTCCCAACTGTTTTATTTGCTCTGGAGCCTCTTATATGCGTTTATATACCGCGACGGTTCTTTCAACCACCTCGACCACGCTGAGGATGGTCTCCAAATCGAGCGCCATCAAAGCGGCGGCTTGAGGGGGGTAGTCGTGCTGATGATGGTAGAAATAGCGTGCATGAGGTGTGTTACTCTTCAGCGAGAATTTGAGATGGGAAGATGAAGATGTTGGAACATCAGCATCGTCAAACTGTCCTCGAAGCTTTGTGAATCTTACCTGCAGCACAGCCCCCTCACAGCCCTCGTCCCGACCAGTTCGGCCCACGGCCATTGGCCAAGCTCGGCCTGCAGGGCAAGGCTCCACGGGGAATGCAGTGAGACCTCACGTCGCTCCGGATCGGCAATTAAGCTCCATTGCAAGATCGTACCATGTAACAGATGTATAGTATCATTCCCGAAGACTGCCAGATATAGAGATCTACCCGTTTCTGACGCCTCGACCAGCCTTGGTATCATCGAAAGACAACGAAGCCATGAGGACTGCTGCCAACCCCCTTTTGTCTACCTCTACCGGTCCCGCTAAATCTTTGCCGTCCGCCTATGCATTCCGAACCTCCAAGTCCCAAAAAGGGCAGAGTATGAGTGAACATAAAACATATCACCGCCCATCATTGCCCGCGAAGGCTAGTAAATAGTACAAGAAACCAGCGTATATTGGATGGAAGTTCTTTTTAGAGCTGACAATGCTAGTAATAAGAAAAAACTGAGGTTATAATAAAGGAAAGAGATTATCGGTCAAAAGTCGTCGTAATGTATTATAATGCTAGGGATAGCTGGGGCATCTAAGTCGACTTTCGAAGAATATAGGACCAGGCTCTAGACTATACCGTCCTCCGATATAAGTTCCTCCGTCCTGCTAAGGGTATATCCATTCGAATTATTTTGTTCAGATGTATAAGACCTCTATATCCAAGATGCTCCGGTAGCGCTTATATCTATTAGCGTCGGTATAGGCCCCAGATACCTTCCTCTTCTATAATATAACATTGAGCAGGCTAGTCTACTAAACGTCGGATACTCTCTTTAACCCTAACGTAATTTATAAGCGAGTCGCGCACTCTCGACTACCCTATTACAACCATTCTCAATTGCAACGCATAAACACTAGGAACTCACTGCAATTATATCAAAAACAACTGAGTTAGACGGTCCTGCAGCCTCCTGGCAAGTGCGTGCATTATGGCCAGGCTTGCCGCACACACCACAACACCGAACCTTCGTACGAACCCCCCCTGCACCACCACCATCCGGCTGCGTTTCTTAAGCTCCCTCCCCACCTACGGCCCTCTGACCCAATATATTCCGTGCATCCTGTACAGTAAGTGACCCTCCAAGCTGCACACGCGTTCTTTTGACTCTCCGGCGCTTGCTTAAAGCCTCGTTGGCCTTGCGGAGCGAAGAGTTCTCTGATCGAAGAAGGGCTACCTGGTGCATTACAGCCATCGTGCCCTTGGTGAGCTGGTCCACAGCAGCTAACATCGAAGTTGGGGAACTATTTTGATGGTTGGTAATGTGAGTCTTGATGAGCGTTGTTTGCGAGTTGGCTTCTCGGGGGTTATGTGGCGTCTGGAACACCCAAAGTTGTGGGCTGCTGGCTCGCGAGGTCAAGGGTATTGGCGTCCGAAGTCTCATATCCAGCTTGGAAAGCACCCTCTCTAGATTATATGGCGCTAGGCCAGCCCCTGCAAAGCTTCCCTGTATGTTCTTCTCCGTTATAGAGGCAAAGAAGGCCTCGCGGAAGGTATAAAGGAACTCGAGCTTACTTACGTGGTTGATATTGTCGCACCGCTGCGCGGGGAATGAAGCAATTGATTTAGCACCAAATATCACTACCAGGATAAAACTCAAATGATTGTTCAGCTGTTTCTGATGTTGTTCGTTGATTTAGGAAAAATCTCTGGCTGGGCTGGGCCACGCAGATAGAAGAGGAGTAGATATGCGCCAACTCAGCGGTGGCTTGTTGCCCCCTGCGGTTCGACAGAAATAGCCTTAGGAGCTGAGCCATGTGGAACTGAGGTAAATTCTCTGTCAATACACCTGCCCGATTTGTCTTGGACTCTCGCAAAAGTGGCCTGTTAATGACCCTGAAATCTGACGCGTAGGAATAGGGGTTGGGCGTTTCCGCTCTGTTGTGATTCTGCTAGTACCTCCCTAGATAAGATGGCCTCGGCAACGCTCAGCCGTATGCCGGGGGGCATGTTCACCCCACTTACACAATATTCTTTCGGCTTAAACACACGAGGTAGTAGGGGACTAACCGAGCTGGACCAGGCGAGATGAAGAAGCAGGGTTTTGTACATATGATCCAAGATGTGAACTGCACGCGTTTCGTCGGTCTTTCTCTTCTGCATGGATTTAATAGCCGTGAGTCGTCTTATCCTGACTCCCGATTCATCTTGAAGTCACGGTTTGGCTTAGCAGCCTTAGCTCGGTCATTGACGGCACCGTTCTAGCAACATGTTTGGTCTCATCCCCATTCCATTTCTTCTCTTCTCGCGGCCCCTTGGCGTCGTGGCTAGCAACGAGTGCCAACCTACAACGTAGCCCAACTCGCCAAAGGCTCGGGATGACTGGGCCGCAGGCGATGTGGCCCCCAAGCACCTTTCTGGGCGCCAGGAATCGATACCGCTTCAACCTGGTGACATCAACTCTCGCCTTTAGAGCCGTATGTACGAGGATGCCAACTACTACACATGTACCAAGTTGGCCGAAAACTGGAGAATAAGCCTCGCGTGGTTTTTCCAGATGAATCCTACTCTATTACCGGACTGCTCTAACATCGAGCCGGACACGCTATATTGTGTTAGGGGATATAAGTTGCATCTTTGATACACAAGGCGCCATGTACACACGCCTTAACTCACCAGAACCACAGTTATTGAACCACTCCAATCCAGCGACGGTTTCTGTGGTCCAAAACACAACGACGCAGTCTGCCTAGGCACTGATGCTCAATGCTGTAACTCTGAGACATGGACTTGCGGCAACACAGAGTATGTTGGCAGCTACTACAAGTAGTAATCAAGCCCTAACCTTGCCATCTCTTTCTGACACGTGCCAGGGAAGACTGCGAGGACGGCACCTGTTACGAGGGTGACTGCGCGGGCGATACTGTCTGTAGCACCGACGGCACCTGCGGCAGGGAGCACGGCAACCGGCTGTGCGCCGGTAAATGGGGCGACTGCTGCAACTTCAGCGGCCAGTGCGGCACCGGCGCTAGCTTCTGTGCCGAGAAGGTCTGTCAGTCGGGCAACTGTGACTGGCCGTGTATCAGAACATCAACCACTTCGGCGAGCAGCAGCAGCACTACTAGTACTAGTACCACCAGCGTCACTAGCAAAACAAGTGCCACAAGCACTACGTGAACCACCAGCACCCTGCCCCTCCCGACATCAACAGACCGCTGTATCGCCGGTACAGGCGACGGGGGCCTCGCCGGGCTATGCTTATAGGCCTGCTCGCACGGCTTCTGCCTATCGCCCTGCACCTGCATGACGCCCGGCACACCCGCGGCCCTCCCCCCTCCGATCGGCTCCCGTGGCTACGCGATCCTGGACCTCGCCAACTCACCAGGCTTCCCCTTGCTATGCGACTTTGTCTGCTTCTACGCAGTCGACTACTGCCCAGAACAGGTATGTACCAAGACGCCTTACAGCACTATGCAGGAACCTGGCACCGTCTGCGTGCAGGGCCAAGGCGAGGGTGGCTACGTAGGCCTGTGTAGCTACGCTTGCTGTTATAGTTTCTGCCCGTCCGAGTCCTGTACTTGTACCCTGTATGGCCAGGCTATTCAGGAACCGCCTGTGTTGAACACGCCGGGTGGTGCCGCGCCTGGAGTTGTTAGTAGCTTTAATAGTCTGTGCGGATATACCTGCAATCATGGTTACTGCCCGCCTGGTGTCTGCATTTATTTCACGAAATAGATAGTCAACTAGTACAAAAGGTCAAATTATGCTTCGGCGTATCTGGCCAATGTTAGGAGCTTCCTGAATCTGTTGGAGGCCTGGCATGAAGTATCTGTAGGAGTTTGAGAGTTGCTTTCCCTTATAAGAGTCCTATTTGTACTTCTGGAGGCATATTAGCTTCCGTTGCCGCGTTGGTACCTAGCTGAAAGGCGCAATTTGTCACTACGATCTAGGTGCATTATAGTATAGGATACTTCAAGCTTAGCCTGCTCCTGCAACTCAGGCTGATGGATGGAGCAAGTCCATGTGTCACCCAATCGAGCCTGTGGTAATAAGGTTGTTAACCAGTTTACACATTATTTGCTTGCTAAGTCTGAAGAAATGCCCTTTCGTGGTACGTTGATTCATCTCTTCTTACGTTAACTTCTTCCTAGACACGTTCTGGCTCCTGCGGGTTTGGCGTTTAATCCCAGCGGCCTCGTCCTCTACGTCCACGTACGGGGCACTCAACTATCCTACCATCAGACTGATCTCAGGCGAGAAGCACTCACGGCCGGGGTCCTCGCTCATAGCCTCAAGCACATCGTTGCGTCTAGCTATTAGATACAGGTGCACGATAGAGATAAAATCATAGATAGTGACAAAACCACCCCTACCCGTTACCGGCTTGATCACCACCTTCCCCTTCACTCCTTTATCTACTGGCCTCTTCTCCCCGCAGTACACTAGCAGGTGCTCGTCGCCGCCGTCTAGCCCATAGTCCCTTTTCGCGACCTCGTCGGGGAGCGGGCCGTAAAGGAGTTCGTCGTCGGGGATATCCGATCCGTGTTTCTCGTCTGGATCGCTATGCTATTCGTGCTTCTCCATCTAGTGGTAGTCCCAGTGGTCTAGCGGGTCGACGCTGAGCAGCAGCGACGACACCTTTGGCTCGGTGAGGGGTAATTGGGAGACGGGGTGTTAGTTTGGTTTTCTGTCCTTCTCGTCATCGTCGCTGTTGTTGCTACTTGAGTCCAGATAGTGAGGTTCGGGGATTTCATCCGGATCGAAGTGAGCGTCGCGCGAGATGGTGACTGCTGATTCGAGCGGGCCGTTGAGGGTCCAGCGGATGCGGCGGGTTTCGGGGAAAGAGGAGGGGAGTTGCTCAGGATACTTGGTGCCGAGGTACCTTAAGTCGGAGAGGCCCGCGGAGGGTTAGGGCTGCGTACCCAGGCTCAGCTACTGGCACAGTCGGCACCTACATCATTTCTTGTTCCAGAGCCTCGATCGGACCGGAGAGCTGAGCAATGTACGTCACGACATCGTCGTCATAGAACGTGACTACCTACCATCACAAAGAAGAGAATATAGCTCTTGGAGTTATCAATGGGCGTTGGAAAAAGGCCTTCTTCGAATTTACGATGGTACGAGGTACTTCCAACAAGACAATACGCGGGCTCATACATCAGCATCTTCGACTAAGTGGCTTCTCAACGCTGCAGTTGAGGTACTTGAAGATTGGCCAGCCCATAGCCCAGATCTTAACCCAATCGAGCATATATGGGCTCTTTTGAAACGGATGATGAAGCAGCAATATCCAGATGTCTGGTTATTAAAGAAAAACCAGCTGGATATTGCTGAATTTACCAGATGTCTTCGGGCATGTTGGTGGTTGATTGACCAGGCTCAGGTTGACCGGCTGATCGACTCGATCCCAAAACGGTTGGCTGCGGTCAAAAAGGCTCGGGGCTGGTATACAAGATATTAATGGCTGGAACCTGGTCTTTAACCTATATCCATCTGATTTGCTAGAACTTATGGTGGTGAACAGTTATGCAAAGATACATAAGAGGGTTGTGGTACTGAAAAAGTGTTTGGCTGGGGATCCAGACATGGGGTGGGCCAGACTTTTGGACACCAACTGTAAGTTATCTAGATACCTATATATTTATACAATGTCCTCAACACATGAAATTCGACCCAGTTCGAAGCAGCCACCACGAGCTTTGGCCTTTTACCGTTGCCTGCAGGGTTGACGGCCCGGCCCCTGGTGCACGGCAGCGTAACCGTCGTCTCCGCTTGCTCCTTGTCGACATGACCCCAGTCCCACCAGTCCACATCGGTCACTCCCCGAAACCGGTAGCGAAAGACGTTGCCAATCTTGACGTCAGCCGGGAGGTTTGTGCATGTTGGCGACTGGAGATTGTATGTAGTGGACCAGGACTCCCCCAGACGCAGGCTAACGAAATGACTATCCCCTCGAACAAGGACTTTAATATCCGACTCCTCAAATATCGTATATGCCCCCGCCTCATCCTCGTCGAGGTCCGAAGAATCCCATTTCTGGTCGCCGCGAAAGAGCGAATAACCTTCACGGTAACTTCGAGAAAAAAGCATATAGGGCTCAAAGTCATACGTGTGGAATGTAATGGGCTGTTCTGATTGTGAGGCATCGTATGCCACGCCAATGTGTACGTCGAAGGTCGCAGTGCCTGGATAGGGCTTGTGTAAAGTCAGGGTTTTAGGTGAGTCCAAAGTAACGACAAGAACAGGCGCTCCTGGTCTATCACGAGATTCGAGTTAGAAGGATGAAGAATAGAGTTGGGGACCCCCAAAAGACCCAGACGACTTACACTCTCTCGGAAGCCATAACAAAGTCTGGCGCACGCGGCTCCAATTTGCGCTTCTCCTGCAATCTCCAAGCGCGCTCGGCATCATTCGCGCTTGCAAACCCCATTCGGGCCTCGTGTTCCTCCCGTCCGGGCCAAGCAACTGCTTCCCTCTCCACCACAAACCCCAGCCGGCTTCCACCTGGGATAACGAGACGGGAGGGTCTCAACTTGCTCGCCCAGTGTTCTTTCGAGTGCCCCACGCCCATACCAGGGCTTCGCTCCCTTGCCAAAGTAGCTCGTACTTTTCGCCAGCGACGAGGAGCTTATGGTAGCGCTCCGGCAGCTTCCAGGTTAGCATAAACCGGTATACACCGCCCGGCGGAAGCTCCCACCACTCCGGCTGCGAGCCCCAGCAAAGTTCGGAGCTGGTGTAGTAGGTGCTGTACTGATCAAATACTGGATCAGGCTCAATGTCCAGTTTCTCGAGCCGCGAGTGGCCGTTAGGGTTGGTTACCTAGCGTAGAAGGATAAGGTTAGAGGGAAGGAGGATATCGAGATAGGGACTCCAGCTGAAGATGCAAAACATCACATTGCCCAGAAAAGCCTCACCAATACTGTCACGGGCGGGAATGGCAGACAGTCCAATAACAGTGATATTTGGGCTAAGCTACAGCCTGGGCTTTATTCCGTCAGGTACGGACAGGTTCTATTGTCAAGACGTGACTCGAGGAGCTATAAACAGATCTCGTGGCAGCGTACAGGATCTTCAACCCACACTGGGGCTGAGTGCTTCTGGGCGAAATAAAATACATCCATTCATCCCCAGATTCGTGCGTAAAGAAGCGAACAACAATTGAACACGTTGTAATCCCCCTTCTCTCGATTCCCGTTAAAGTGAGCCATGTGATGTCTAATCAGGGGCCCGTAACCGTTGCCAATTCAACACCTATAAGAAACACGAATCCTGCTTTGTAGCTATCCGGTCTCTGCTCTACCGGTGCAAGTGGCAAACAGAAGCATCCTGTCGTTGAACCTGGCCCCCAAGCAGCCCTAATGCAACTGTCGAGCGTTAATCCTTGTCCTGACTGCACACAGGACGCGATTGGATAGACGTTTCCCGACGCCGTGCTGCCAGAGCATCGTCATCGCCTCGGACGTCCGTTGGTTCCAGATAACTATGGAGAGAAAACCATCAAGGCACTAATGGGCTTCTGGGAATTGGCCACATCAAAGAGCTCTGGGAGTCCAACACTGACGGCCGCTTCCTCGCCTTTGGGTGTCCCACTGCCAAAGACTACGAACCGGGAAGCAGTTTGTGCTAGGATCTGCTCATCGGCCCTCGGGCATACCACATTCTGCACCTTTCCACCAACTTCAAGACTACGGAATCGGTTGTCGCCTGAATGTCTTTGCCGCTGCTGGGCAATGGCAACTCCACCCAAGAGGGCGCCGCCTGGAAGCGCCCGCGGGAACTGCTCCGAATGCAGTTTGTTTGGCGCAGTGACAAGACATCCGCTACTTCCACGAGCATGCAGCAACCTCGTTGGACTGCATGCCGACCGCCGGAGACGTCGACTAGCCACTGTTCTTTAACCTGACTATGGACGCGGCCACCGAGCTGCTTGTCGGTAACTCGATCGACAGTCTCCGGTCAGGTGTCGACCAGGCGGCCGAGAAGAACGGAACAACCTGCTACCCTCAACCTGACTAAACACCACCCACTTTGTGCCACGCCATGTAAGCACCTTTCAACCGCCGAGGATAGGACGTTGAACGCTTGGAGAATTGCCCTTCAAATTAGCTTTACTAATAACAGCACTAACCCACGAGTACACGCAAAAGGAAGGCAGAAGATTGAAGACATAGGCTAGGGAGCACGTATGTACGTCTCGGGTTCGCGGCTGCTGTTGCTGGAGTAAGAAGGGGCGGGAAGCGGTAGCAGGAAGTCCCGCGTCAGGCGGAAGTGTTGGCGCAGACGAGGCGCTCCTCCTGGTTCTGGGGTATGCGATTAACGTGGCGCTCCTGGACGCCGGGGCGGATCAGGGCCAAGTACTCAAGCTCGTGGTGGAGGTTCTCTTCAGTGATGTGCAGGTCTAAGTTGAGCTTAAAGAGGAGCTGCTTCTTCATTAGGTTGACTTCGATGCGGCTCAGGCCAAAGTTATAGGCCTTGGCCCAGTGCTTGTTCATGGGCTGCTATTTTTGAGGTATTAAGGGGTTTGGCTGTGACAGCCGCTTGGCATAGGCGAAATCCTTGTACCATGAGTGTATAGAGCGCGTAACGCAGCGTGCACGTGGATTGTCGTGACCCAGCAGTCTATCGGGCAGTCCGCATTCCTGATCTGTTCGGGCTTGCCAGCCCGAAATTGAAGGATCAAGAGGGTCCGGCCGTCCCAGCAGAAATCTGGGAACATTGGTATTTATCGGCATATCCAGCAGCCTTCATAGTTAGAGCAAAAGTAAGGTCTAGTCATAAAGTCGCTTCCTCCTTCATTGTCTTCGACGACAACCGAATCCCAGAGTTATTCATCGTCCGAGTGCCCACACGCCCACCCCACAATCCAGAGAACCTAATTACAGGAGAAGTACGAGCGATCATCAATTAATGTTGGAGTTGTCCCTCCAAAGGTTTCCTCAAGATGCTGTTGCATGGTGGTGAATTCGTGATCTCAATGGCGGGTTCAAAGGAGTCTCGAGTGCCTTGTTGCTTCCAAACTACCCACATGAATCTTCCCGTCCATGGTGCGTTGAGAACCAGGGCTGGGATGTCGCAGCCTACTATGAAGCAACTGCCGGTGATGGGAAACCCGGGTTGCTGTCGTCAGACTGGCGATAGGAGCTTACTTTCTTTTGTCCTTGTCTCAAACCCCTTTCCGGTTTTTTGGTTCCAGTTGCTCTTCTGGTGTCGCTTTGATCTACGAGTCAGGACTCCCCGATTTGAGCGCCCGGTAGCAATGCTAAATTAGAAGCTGACCATTGCAAACTACGAAACGATCAGAGATCAGCGAGGATCCGATCGATTTCTGTGTCAAGCTCCAAAAAGAGCTCGGTAGTCGGCTCGGTAGGTGCATGTGGCAGTAAATGGTCGGGCGTCCAGCCGGGCTCCACAGCCGGCGGGAGAAAGCGCTGAGCGGCTGGAATGCGGCGGGTGATATCGCTGTTGGGTCGAATGCCTGCCTTGTCGTTGTTGACTTGAGCACTCTGGTGCGGGTTGTGCTCGAAAGCCTGTGGACGCGCCCGACGAGATGCACGGCGGCGAATTTCAGACGACTTGCGAGGCGTATATCGGTAAGTGGGATGACGCGCCATTATCTGAGCCTTGAGCTCCTGGGCCTTCTGATGGTACTCGGCTCGGACCTCGGTAGTCTCGCGCTTCCACATGGCGCCAGTGATGACGGCTGAAATGGTTAGCTGGCAGACCAAGCTGAGACACGGTGACTTACAAATCTCGTTGTTCTGGATGTTGGGGTTCTGAAATTTCACCTCGTTCTGCTTATCCTTGCGGTAGAGGATGTAGGCGTTGGGAGGCCGGGAAATCTTCATCTGTGGGGGCGGCACATGTTTCTTTTTTGGATCCCAGATGGGCGTGTTGCCAACAACGGTAACGTTCGGTCCGATGAGCTTCCTGGGGCCGAGGATCCAGACCTTAGCATTGTCGGCGTCCCGCGCAAACATCACGTCCTCGTTCAGAAACTTGCTGGCGCGATTGTGAGCTGATGTTGCGGGGGAGGGAACACGACCATGGAGAGTTGAACTGACGTCATCTCGCGAGCGATCTCGATTTTTACCAAAATTGGAATGATGCGAAACATCTCGTCGTCCATGATGATTACCTTCATGGAGTTCCAATGTCCGAGCTGAATCGCGAAGTGATTCCAGTACTTGTGACCGAGAACCTTAGCCACCGTGTGGTCGGGCGACTGAGTCGACAGATGAGCTGCTATATCGGTCGCCATTTCTGCTGATGGCTAGTATTTGGAGCCGCTGGGTTGAAGTAGCGTTGAGAGTTTGTGGTGTACGGTTGCAGAACTAAGTTGCGAAAGATGGGGACGGTCGACGCGAAGGAATGAGGGGAGAAGGGGACAGAAGAGGAAGAAGGTTGGAAGACCCGGACAAAGGAGTTGGCTCCTAGAAGTGGGAGGGATCTGGAAAATGGACGGGTGTGAGCTGGAGGACTTGGCTGGAGTGTCATTGCGAAGGGCGAGGGAGTGTGTGAAAGCAAACAAGAGAGCGATGCGGGTTAGTGGGGAATTTTCTTTGTTATTTGCAAGCCACAATAGCAGTTCTCCTATTCACCTCTCTGAATAAGCCATTCGGAAGGACGTTCCCTGTTGTCGGCGATGCACCACGCATCTGCGGAGCGGTTCCACTTGTACCTCTTCCAATGGTCTGCTTCGCCTCAGCGTCAATCTCACTCTTCAGCCGATCGGCTGTCGAAATGATCTAGCTTGCCCGGTTGCGGAGAGCCGCGTCCCCATTCCGCGACTGGTCGATCTAAGCACTCCTAAGGGTTTGACGTACAGCACAGGCAGTTCCTGGCGTCGGCTGGACAGAGAAACGGCAGCTTCTTCACAGGGTGTGTGCGGTGAAAAAACACCAGAGTTTGTCAACGTCGCTTTGTCAACGGGGTAAGCCACAATTCTTGGCGTGCTCGGCGCTTTGCGGTGCTTGGAGAGAGCGCGAACGCAGGCGACAGGCGGCAAGCAAATTTATATGTCAATCGGCGGCCTTGCATATCAGGGATCTCGTGTCGCGTGTCAGCGCAATCTGATGTACGTGGTGGTGCGAGCGAATTTGCGAGCCTAAACAGGTGGTGCGCAAGATCTACGAGGCCCATCTTTGTTGCTCCCGAGTCAACGTTAACGCTGCCACTTGGAGCCGCCCTAGACCCACTGACAGCTTGGCAGCCCAAGTCACCAGCAACAGCCAAGAACAGACAAGCCAGGGAGGAAAGTGGCGCCTAGGCGAGCTGGCGAGACCGTGAGAATCGCAGAGCTGATGATGAGACGCTGTGCGTCCGCATTGCGCCATCTCGAGTCTGAGTCAATTTGATATTCCCACCACTCGGCTCGGGACCAGAGACATGAGTCCCTGCCGCGCGCGCCCTTGCGTTGATGTTGTTTTAAGCTTTGTGCACGCTATCGAGTCCTCGGAGCCCAGACAATGGCTGAAACCAATAACATCAGAGCTCTGAACAAGGCTAGCGCTTAGTAGCTGCAGCTGATGTTGCGGTCCAGGAAGAATTGTAAAAATGGAACGGGAAAAGAAAGAAACAGGGCAGTCAGTACGCCAGGCCACACAAATGGGAAAACGCGATACGCAGCAGGTGCCATGGTGTGTTGTCGTAGCGAGTGCCTTCGGGTTTGGCGATCCTGATCTTCAAATAGCGGGGCTCATGCGAAGCGCTGTTTTCAGTACATGCAAGGTCTTTGGCCGCCTCGCCCGCCCTGGTTCCTTCCAGCACCTCACCATCGTCGGGTAGACCTCAGGCTCCCGCAACAAGGTACCAGCAGCCAAATCATCACCACTGCGATGTGAGAATCGTAGTGCCTGTCAACACTGTGGAGTCGAGCTTTTCAAGTTCCGTAACAAGATCAGCGAAGGCACCGTAATTCCATGGTTCTCTGCAAACCGATTAGCTTCATTTGTTAACAATTGGCTCATGGCCTGATGCATATTGGCTTTTGAACCTGGGAGGACTGAGAAGACTGGCTCGAGCCCGAGTTCCTTTCGGTTGCTCACAGTACGTGTACTGGGTGGAATGTGTGCTCGTTCACCCGGCATCTGCATGGATTGCTCTGGGAGGAGAGAAAAAGCAAACATTAGCCCTGAACCCTGGTCTTTCACCATTGCGCAGTTCCGTTTCGGCTATCGTCGTCTCCTTCGCTCGCACTCGTTGGTTCCTCCTGAAGTCAGGTTTTAAGGTTAGCTCTGCCAAGCTCGAGGCCACCACAAAATGGTCGATCCCTCCAGCTGGGACGAGCCTACAGTTGAGCCCAGAACCATGGTTGGAAGCGGGGAGAGCTGCCGTTGTTGCGTTCTTGTGATGGGTGGGCTGCACTAGACCACAAAGGGAACACAAACCCGGCAACGCTACTGCGCGACACCGTTCTCAGAGTGGATGCAGCAAGGGAGGACAAAACACTTGTGGCACAGCTGATTCTCTCCCAGTCACAGCGTCTGCTATTGCCTCGGCCGACGGTTGACCGAGGGGCGTCAACGGGCTGGGCTGAGTCGAGCATCGCTTTGAGGGGTCGGGAAAACACTCTCTGCAATGTCAGGTACAAGTGTTTTGAAATAACCGGTCGACAGGCGACTCTTCAGCACGAAGCTGCTGTCTCAACTGGCAGACTATCAGGGAAAGAGACGTTGGGCAAACACTCACCAGTCCCCCTGCACCCTTGGCCCACATACAACAACACACTCCTACCATGCTCTCGATAACACCTCGGTGGGCAGTCCTCGGTCACGGCCCGAGGATAGCAGCGCCCAAGTCCATCCCGGTACGGACCGTCGGTTCCGTTCCGCGTCTCTAGGCCCAGGTGGCCGACTTCACCCAGAACCTACACACGGGCGCCAACAGCATCCCGCCCAGCATCAACAGGGTCCGCATCCCCGAGGTGACACATCCGCCGGTCCGCGCGGTTGCCGCAGAACTGCAGAACCAAGACGAGTTCTGGCGCAAGGTGCCGCTGTGGAAGGTTGTGTCTGGCGAGGAGTTTCCTCTCGTATCGCTGGAGTGTAAGTCTGTCCGAGAACACGAGCAATGGCTCGTACCTGACAAGACACATAGACCAAGAACCTGGTCGGCAACACGCAGCAGCTCTTCCGGTTTCTGCAGGCCGTCCTCCCGGAGGAAGGGCCGCTCGACAAGCCCCGCGTTGAGATACAGACCCGTGACGACTTCATCCAGGACGTCGTGGAAGGCATCAATCAAGGCTGCCACCATGTTCGTCTGTATGACGTGAGTGCCCAGGGGCGTCTCATAATGTGAGGACGAAAAGCCATGGCAGGTTGTGTAACTAACCCTACAAAGCCCATACATACTGAGCCACATCAACTGGCACGACCCGCGACACGACCCGATCGCGCGTCAGTTCATTCCGCTGAAAGTCACGCATGATCCCAGACCACCCTCAGCTGACTCTCGATCCGCTGCATGAGGAGGCTGACTCGCTCGTCCACCGCTATCTGGACAAGGTTCTGTTTCTGCGTATGTTGCGCCGCCTCTTGCCCCTGAACAACCTTCCCCCTGAACCACTTCCCCCCCTGGATACCTCCTTCCCTGACACCCCCCTCCCAAACAACCTCCCCCGTGCCCCCCTTTCAGCAACACTCCACCTTTACCCCCCACTAACACCCCATTCCCCCTAGTAACATCAGTCTGCCCAACCTACTGTACCTTCTGCACGCGCTCCTACGCCGTTGGCGCCGACACAGCCACAGTCTACAAAACCTCGCTAAAGCCTGCCCGCCGCCGCCGGGACGACGCGCTTGTGGAGGTAGCCAAGATGTTGTGAAGGGAGAGGAAGGCGGTGGCGTGGCATATGCATTTCAATCACCCCAGCGAGATGTCGTGGGTGATCGAGTTGGCGAGTCAGAGGTTGTTTGAGGAGGGGGTG
Organism: Chloridium humicola; assembly: GCA_027569505.1. NCBI lineage: Eukaryota > Fungi > Ascomycota > Sordariomycetes > Chaetosphaeriales > Chaetosphaeriaceae > Chloridium > Chloridium humicola. The sequence continues at coordinate 124,452 of JAPDFF010000020.1, forward strand.
GTGGTGTGGAATCAAAGTGTTTTGCTGAGAGGGTGAATGATGAGGTGGATACGATGGGGGGTTTGATAAGGGGGTTGGCGGAGATGAGTATCATTCCGGTAAGTGAACGTAGTCTTGTGCGGTCTACTCGGGTTGGTGATTCTGGAGGGAAAGAAATGCTGAACCCCGGCAGTACTACATCTACCAGCGCGACATGGACATGAGCGTCGAACACCTGCGCCAAGGGTCACCGCACACTGCGCTGTGTGCCATGAAACCCTGCAGAGCAGTCAATCACTCGATCGGCGGCAACATGCACTTTCTGCAGTGGAGACAGGGAACCATGCCAAATGTCCGAAGCATTGGTCTGAAATATCCACGCATTCGACGCTTGTCGTGCCCAAGCCAGATGTTGGGATCGTACGCTGCTTCTGATAACGCCTCGGGCCCGTGGGGTTCTTGACCCGTGGTAATATTGCTGAGGCATCCAATGGTGCCCGGGGTATTGAAAGGTGATGTTCAGCCGGTCTTCTGCCATTCGCGGCTGAACGGTTTGATTAAGCTCCATCCCGCTCCTATGGTTGATAGCGTCTCCAAGGTCACGATCACTGCCAGCACGGTGAACATAGCGAACGAAAACAGTTGGACTCAACCACTTACTAGGCAAAGTCAAGGATGTAATCGGCGATTAGAATCCGGGCGTCCGGCCTTTTGGATTTCATCACTTTAACCAAGCTGTGTAACATCTTGACGACATAATCATCATCATAATCGTGGAGTACAAAATTAAAGAGATAGATGTCAGCCGGTACTACTTCTTTCTTGCTTGTAAAATCCGAACGGGCTGGGAAGGTTACTCTGCTTCCATGCTAGAGCTTTTGATGCCTGAACTATTGCAGGTGGGGTTAACTATCCAACCCTGATCTTGGATGATGATGCTAAGCGCCATGTCAAGCTCGGTGAGGCAACAAACCGTTTCGTTTATCGTACCTACTACCTAAATGTAGAAAGATTAGCCAACCTGTTCTCTTGATAACCAAAATAGGTAGTCATCGAGTCTAGAAACGCTTACATCGACCACTGCCGCTGTGGCATTATTTAACCTCTTTTCAAGACCGTGCCAGTCGAACTGGTGTATTAAAGCCCCCATCAAGTATTTTTCGATTGAAGGACACTGCATGTCAGTCCAATAGGTTCCAGAACTAGTGGCAGAATTCTGCAGCTTCATATACTCCCAGAAGCCCAACTTTCGGGGATCCCCTTTCTTATCAGGTACTAGAATGGAATTTGCATCTTGCTAGCGTGGCGCATCGAGAATGCTATCCTTCCCTTCTGGAGATTCCGAAGCGCTGCGACACCCTGCCATGAAGCTGGCAACATTCCATCAAGATAATGTCATGGATAGCTCTGTATCTTGGGGTTTTGGTGAGCCTCCGAACTGAGATAGGTTAAAGAGACTCCGCCAACGTGTTCCGTAAATAGCCCCATGGAAACGGCGGTGTAGATGATGCGGCGTACCGTTTGTAGTGGGAGATTGGCCTCCCTGTTTTCTAACCCCTTGTACCCAAAACATAAGCTTCTAAGGGACTCTTTATACTTCTGCGGTGCTATTGACGAATAGTAGTAGAGCACCCCCTCACTACCCTGCTTTCTACTTTGGAGAGTGCGGGCCTAACGCGGCACGTCCCGCCCCCCTATGCAAGGATTCACCAAGCCTAGCGCTACCGTGAATATACAGAATATACTATGCAGGGCATTCCCTAGCTCGCGATGTCCGTAGACATATTCATCGGTTCTCAAGCGTATTACAACGACGATACGGCGATTGGTAGGATTCGGTGGCTGCTTAGAAGACGGGCGCGGCAATAGGGGAATTGATAGGGTTGAACAGGACGAGAAACACGTACGCGTAAGGCCGACGATGCAGTGGTACGGCGGTGGGTGAGCGAGTGACGATGGAATTGCGAGGTTGGAGGAGTTGTTTGGCGGGGTAGGTGGAGGGCGTGGCGGGCGTGGGCCGTATAGGCCAGACGCATATCGCGCGTAACTGTTTGCGCCCCGGCGCGTACCTGGTTGTTTGCGCGCGCAAAGTACGAAGTAAGGCAAAGGCAAATATGAGCGGGCGGTTTGTACACCTTGTCGGATGTAGTTAGCGTGCCAAGGCCCGTTATGCTTGTTCTATTCCAGGCAGCATAAATACCACCTACCATCCGTCACCTCCTCCTTCAATTCTCGAAACTGCCTCAGTTGAGAAAGCTAATCCTAGTTCCGGCCCGACATGGCGATCCAAGTCCTCTCCGACCTCTACCTAGAGGCTCCCAAAGCATACGATATGTTTGACATCGAGCCTAAGGCGCCGTACCTGGCCCTGCTCGGCGATATTGGTAACGTCGCGGCATATCAATAAGACTTCTTCGGGTTCCTGGCTCGACAGCTACGGCAGTTTCGAACCGTCATTTTCGTCCCCGGGAATTATGAGGCATATCACTCCAACTGGCCCGAAACCCTCAACATTCTTCATGCCTTCTAGAGGGACTCAAACGCGCGCAAGGATCCGTCGCTCGGCAAGTTTGTCCTCCTCGACCGCGGCATCTTGCGGCTACTAGACTCCGATACGGTAATTTTGGGATGCAGCCTTTTTTCTTACGTCCCCCCCGAGAACGGCATGGCAGTTACGATAGGGCTCAACGACTTTTTTCAGACCGACAAGTGGGACGTGGACGCGTACAACGAGATGTATAAACGGGATCTTTCCTAGCTTAATGCACATGTCGCTGACCTCGAGGGCCCCGACGCGAAAATAATCATTTTTTCGCACTAGAGCCTAACCCTGGATGCTTGTGCAGTTGATCCAAGGTACGCTAGCAGCCCTATCACGAGTACCTTTTCAACCGACCTGTCCAAGGAGAAATGCTTCGAGAGTAGTAGCATCAAACTTTGGGCTTTTAGGCATACGCATTACAATTGCGATTTTGTGGTTGACCGCGGGGGTAGCGCGGGCCCGTTAAGGTTAGTGGCGAACCAGAGGGGATACTACTTCGCTCAGAGCGTAGGTTTCGACGGTGGAAAGACGGTCGAGGTATAAAGGGGGGACGACGGGTTGTCTCGGGATAGGGCGTTCGGTTGTCCCAGGAATAACAGGGTTTTGGAATTCCTCCGGAATAGGCCTAATAGTAGACTTACCAAGTCGCTTACCGATATACTCTGGTATACGCAGCCGCAAGGAGTCAAGAAAATGCTATACAGAACGAGAGAGACTGCTGGATAATATTGACAATTAATGAAATATGACGAGGGACGCGGAACCAAGCCCGGAACTGGTGACTCAATTGCGGTTTAATACCCGTCATTATCCTCGTGAGCCACGCCGAGGGCATCCTTCAACTCCAGCATCCACTGGCGTATCGGCTTCTTGCCCTCCTCCAGTTCTCTGTACGATGTCTTGAGCGGCTCTGGAAGGAGCTGGGCGTCCAAAAATCCATCGGCATCGACGTAGAGCTGTATATAGCCGATCATGGCGATGCCGAAGGAGCCGACACGCTTGCCTTGGTCCCGTATATACAGGCGCATATAGGCCTCCAGGAGAACGTGGGACCTGGGAGCGATGACGGCATCTGCCCCTGACGTGAAGACACCAGCGCCCCGGCCTGGCCGCGAGGGCGGGAAGACGGTCGGATCCGACGCAAGGGCGTAAGACGGCGGAAGGCGTTCGCTGCTCGGGAACAACAGGGAGCGGTCCAAGGGAGGGAGAAACCAGAGAGTATCGGACTGCAAGTAGAGACTAGCAGCGACTTCCGGGTCCTTGTCAAGATGGGCGTGGAAGGCTGGAGGCTGCGAGTGTCGGTCCTTGGAGGTGGCGCGACACGCGAGAGGATCTGGACAAGGCACAAGGTCGCTGCACTGAACGAGGGCCCGCGCGCTGGCGTCTAAACAGTCATCCGGAATGACGAAGTCGACCGACTTGCACACAGTCAGTTCTTAGGTCCTTTCAAGGTTGGTTTTCGTTGATAGGGTGTTTGGTGGGGTGTTACTTGCGCCGACGATGGATGGCACGCCGTGGAGAACGAGCAAGCAGTGGCCCCACAGGATACAGGGCACCTCGGCCGCGTTGAGAGCGCGTGCGAGAGACGCTACAAATAATTGAGAAAGGGTTGGCATATCTGGCTTTTGGGTACCTTTGCGAGGTCGGAAGAGCGAGAGTTTGGCTCGACGCAATCAGCATAAGTTTATCGGATATCCATCCGTTTGTCCCGCATCATCGCTTTGTATCGTTTGCGTTGCTGCGCATTCGCTCGTGACGTGCTCGCCCCTATCTGGAATAGATCGGTGGCCTCAGCCAGCCAATCAAATGTGCTTGCACGCCAGAAACGGTTTGCTGGTGAACTCTTGGCACCGTGAATCTATCCTTGCCGGGGCAGTCCTAATTACTCCAAAAATGGCTCCCAGACCGCTCCGTAGTCGGTTAGGAGCAACCATTTAGCCTTGTTGAGAGCCAGAAATGGCTTCTCGGAATTGTCACGAAGACAGGTCTCTCATAAGAATCTTCATCAATGGCATAGAACGAAGACAGTCTCTGTTGTGAACCAGCCCCGATGGAGAGGTGTCTCCTGCTGGCAAGACTGATCCTTGGCCCCTCATGCTTTCGAAGTCGGGGTCCGGATCTGCTAAATACAAGATGTCCTGATGATATGCCTCTATTACTGTCACAGCCCTGACGGAATGCGTCCTATGTTTCACGGGCGATGTAGGACGGAATCCCGTGTGTGGGGTGTGACATCTGCGTCCTTGATCACGGCTCGCCAGTCTTCTTTGTTGATGAATACACAGTATCTATGGGCTCGTTAGCAAAATGCCGATAGGATACGAGGTAGGTAACCTGTTTACCTCTTCCATTTTCGTAGGAGGTGTTATAGGCCCGGTCTTCGACCGGGCTGGATGCCTAAGGCTTTGCCTCAGGCTGGGCAAGGCCCCGGGCGAGCTCCGGCTTGGCTCCCGCCAAGCCCCGGGAGAACACTCGGGTGGGCCACGGCTGGGGACCTCCCACCAAAAGCTCGACTGTTGGGGACCTCTTGCATTGTTCTTGTTTTCTTCCTTAACTAAAGTCAATAATACGTTTAACGCCCGTCTGTATCTCCGCTACGGGGCCAGTTCTTCATAGGAGGCCGGCGATGTTGGTCTTGGTCGCGTCGGCATAGTCGGGCTGAAGAAACTGAGTAGCCTCGAGCTGCTTGTGAAGGGCTTCGCGTTGCTCGGCCGTGAGGGGCTTTGGCTGTTTCGCAATCCGTTTGTTGGCTGCTCTCTGTTTCGCGGTGAACTGCTGGACGAAGTCTTCACTACGGCCTGCGAGCAGCTGCGGCGGGCAACGTACTAGCATAGCGACGATAGTAGGTTGGGTATTTATGCGGCGCGCGCGGCGGGGCCGTGCGAGGACGCGAGTCTGACGGAGCGCCATACCCGATCAGGAAGGACGCCGTTTCCGGATGCAGCGACAGCATGTTCGACATTACAGCCTGAGTTTTCATCCCCTTCATACCACCACCAACACCATCATCCCCACCAAGTACTATGGCCGCAACCGAATTCCCCAGGTTTTGGGATCTGCCAACGGAGCTACGACTGCAGATCTGGTCACACTGCCTCCCCGGTCCCCGCGTGGTCGAGATGGACTTTCCGTTGTCGGACCAACACCTCACTCTCCCGGCCAGACCTCAACGTGAACTCTAGTTTTCGCCGGCTGGCTGGACCCCTCTGGTGTCTCGCGTGTGTTGTGAGGCGCGCGGCATAGCCCTGGACCACGTCCAATACGTAACAAATGACAAGGGGCAGAGGGACGAAACGGCACGCCATGCCCGCCATGGGAGAGTGACTGGGGTCAGGACGCACCAGTAGTTTACTTTCATGCGCTAGCCGGGACGACCCCACCCTCTTTTTCTGCGTCCCCACCGGGACCCGCCCTATCTGGCCAGACGACCGGCGTACGCTTCCGCAAGGACTTCGACATTGTGCATCTTAATTGGCATAACGGCTATAAGCGAGTCGACATGTGCAGCCTCCGGACAAGGAGCTGGATGTGGCCAAGTTCTTCTCCACCACGATCGAAGGTAGCGAAGAATACTGCGCGCGCGTAGAGCAGTGACACCAAAACCTGGAAAAGGTGTGGATGTCGTACAAGTGCGACGAACTAGACATCCCATGGACGACTCAACAGGAGTTCTGGCCAAATTGGGGCGAGGATTGGGAGCTGGAAGATTCGGATAGGAATGCGATTGAGCCTCCCTACGGCTAAAATTACAACTAGAATCACCGAGTGCTTGTCAGGGAGCACCCGTGGGTCCAGACACAGCTGGCGCTGATGCCGCGCTTTGAACCGGCCATCATGTTCCGCCACTGCGTCGGCTGGTGTGGCCCGATAGGTTATGCGAATAGGACACTGTATTTATCTCGCGAGAGGGGATGGAAGCGCGTAGAACGTACACCGGGCGCGTTCACGGACATCGCGACGCAGCGTGTTATATAGGTAGGTAGGTTACGGGTACGGTATCTGGTAGTCAATACTGCGATCAAGGAAGATTAATTCCTGGTAAAAGCAGGTAATACATTCAGTCCTCCTATAAAGATTTACACTATCAAGATACTCTGCGTTGTACGCTTCGCAGTAGCTTCACCATCTGGCTGAATCCCTTGGTTATCAAGCCCCGTCATCTCCCCATGGCAGTACGCCTCACTACAAGCAAATCGTGGTCAGCGGACGAAACAGTCTGGTATGACACCCTTTTGGATGTACTTACCCAATAAACCGATACCCATCCCCCGTCTCGAGCGGTCTCAGCACACACGGCACGCTCAACCCAACCAACTTTGCCACAACATCCCCTTCCTGCATGTTATGGTTCCCCAACCCGACGTAGCCCGTATCAAGGACATACAACCGCCTCTCACAGTACGCCTTGAGCACCGCCTGAAGCCAGTTGTTGTCGAACCCAAACGTGTGGTGATACCACGAGGCCTTCAGCTGCCGCGCCCTCGCCTCCTCGGGCGTGTTTTGCGGCATCATCAAGGCATCCAGGAAACCGAGGTAGTTGTCAGTGTACTGCTGGATGGTGGTGCCCTTGTCTAAGATATTCTGAGGTACGGTCCCGCCCAGCATCGTCAGGGCAAACACGATGTCGAGGTCTTGACCGGTCGGGTAGGACGAGACGATCCCCACAAACGTGTCCCGCGCCTCGCGCAGACGGCCGTGCTGGATGATCTGGCTGAAGTGATGATACTGGCTCACATGAACCGCACGACCGATGATGGTCCCGCGCGCCCGGAGGGCAAACGGGTCCGCGCCCTCCTCCTTCTCGTCAACATGGGTGCCCGCGGCGTGCTCGTCATGCCATTCATCAAAGTGTTGACCCACACCCCATTCGCAGCCGACGCCCATGTGCCGCCGCCAGTCGGGCACCCAGCTCGGCCAGTCGTCGCTTGGGGGGGAAGCGTCGTCCTCGCAGGTGCAGGTGCTGCGGCGGCCCTGGAGAAGGATGTCGAGGTTGGATTTGGACAGGGCGGTGGCACGGTTGATGATGGCTCGCGTGGTGTAAGTGAAGACGGTCTTGACGTCTTTGGAGTAGTCGACTTCGAATTTGCCGCTTTCCACGTCGAAGTCGAGGTCACTGAGGCCAAGGAGCGCGTAGACTTTGTCGCGCGGGTCGGTGGCTTTGCGCCGGCGGAAAGTGGTGAGGAGACGTTGGAGTTCCCAGCGATACACGGGGGTTGTCTTTTGGCCGAAGAGGTCGGCGAGGTATTCCGTGCCCACTAAGGGCAGTTGTTAGCTAGCTGAGTTTTGGAAGTGTAGAAGAGAAGATGCGAAGGTTGTTGAAAAGGAACTTACTGCGGATGTTCCAGGTCAACTCCATGCCAGCGGTTAGCTCAATGCCATTGATGGACCGACGATGCCTCTTGGCAATGGCGCCGGCTTTATGATGGTGCCATGTCGCCGCGCCTTTGACCAAGTCCCAGGGGACGGAATAGTCGCCACAGATGACAAGGGCGTTACGGCTCGGTAACATCTCCTGAACAATCCAGATGCGCTCGTACCAGGGGCGGTTGAAGAAATCGGAGAAAGCATCCCAAGAGTCAGTTTCGCTGAATGGAATGCCGAGCTTCTCCGATTCTTCATCACTGATTTCCTCGTATTTTTTGAGAGACTTCTCGTCATATTGCTCCCTATCCCAGAGGAACATGTCGCCAGACATGCCTTTTGCAATGGTGCCCACACGCGTGATCAAATCGACGGCGAGCGGTGTTGATGGTGTGGACGCCCCCAGATATGCGAGAACCTTCCCGGCGCACTTGAAGATTGGGTTCATCATCTTGACCTGCTGGGATCGTTCCTCGAAATCCTGCTGGTTGATGCAGATCTGGTCCACCCAGAGGGCCTCCGAATGGCCAAGCTTAGTGGTCTGGCGTAGTGCTTCCTCGAGCGTAGGGGTGATGTGGAGGACGGCACCATCGCAGTTCAGAGGAATCGTAAAACCTCCAGTGCCCCAGACATACGAGAGGGCCGAGTAAACTGGCGGATCGTCTTTGTCAAACGGGACGTGTTTGATGGAGGCGCACAGCTCGTCGTCTTTCGTGGTGGAGAGCGAGAGTAGGCGAATGTGGCCGAGGGCGAGGGGTGGATAACTGTATGTTTCCATCTTGAGTCTTGAAAGTCGAGATAGAGCAAAGTCCAGTTCTTGTGAAGTGAGTGTGACAATGTTGTGTATGAACGTGTGATGAACAGCTTCGATTAAAAAGTGCGTTGGCATGCGCAAAGAGAATCTTGTCACACAGAAAAGTTGTCCAGACTTGAAGTCTGGAAGCCAGTCCCCGAAACAAAATTTACAAGACACCGTCGGGATCGATCGTGCGGAGATATTCGAAGTTCGAGGCAGCCAGTGCAGCATTGCGGTCTGCCTGAGACTTGGAACCCACTTTCAGGCTTTCTTGCATCTAACGTGAGATGTGGCGGAGCATGCTGCAGCGCTGAGAGAGCCCGGAAGTTGATTGGAGGCTTTCTTCTTGGGGCGTGTTTCATTTAACCCCTCGTTCAGGGGCTAAAAGTGGAAGTGAAGCTGGGCGACTGGCGACGTCAAAACGCCTCGAGCATGTTATCCGAACTTTTTATTTTGGTCTAGGAAAAAGACTCAGTTGCCCTAGCAACTAAATTATTGTCTTAACTCTCAACTTCAACATCAGCCACAATGATCAGCTTCAACTGAAAGTGATAGGCTGTCTTGAGAAACTTTAATTCCAAGCGTCGAAATCTTTATGGTCAGACCAAACGTTGGGTCAACAAAGCGAGTGATATCGATCTACGTGTGATGATACCTACCATAGCTCAACTGGAAACTAGGTACTAGTTATTCAATTTGGCCACCAAGACTGTCTCTAGGTTTACGACTGTTGAATCTTGAGAGGCTAGCATAACCTCAGCCGCAACTCGCAACGCACAATTGAAACTTTGGGTTTATCGATCACCACGCAGTTTACTCAAGTTTGCTGGGTGCGTTATACACCACGGGCTCCCTGCCAATGCCCAATACCTCAGCGTCTGGCTCAAGATTTTGTTCAACCTATGAGTAAGTATATTCAAAATTTTGAAGCGAAACTATCTACATTGCAATGAGCTCATCGCAGAAAGCGGGAGAACCAAGATCCCCGGATCATCATCACTCTTTCTAAGCAAGCCCTACAGAACAACATAAGGCGAGCTTTCATCCCTTCAAACCCTCAACATCACCACAGCACCCGACGCGAGTACCGGCCTCTTCACTGCCAACCCCCACCTAAGAACACGCAATTCAATTTCCAATTTTGGTGCGAAGCCAGCGCGGCGCGTTGGTGCTCGCATCGAGAGTGCCGTACGAGAAGTGCGCAATCGTGATGGTCAGCGTGCCCGTGCAGACGAGATCGCCCACAGCGCAATAGACCTTGGTCTTATCAGTCGGGAAGTTAGGAATCCGCCCGCCGTTCTGCAGGTTCTTGGTGTACCCGAACAGCACGGCGCCCTTGACCTGGTTCTGGATAGCAGACGACGCATCGCGGAGCGCGCCAGCGACCACGGCCGTGCCCTGGCTGTACCCGCCCATGACGACGGCGGCGTTGGGGCACTTCTGGTTGGCCATGGTTAGGAGACGCTTGGCTTCGCCGATGGCCGCGCTCGAGGTGCCGGCGGGGAGGAAGTTGTCCTGAAGGGTCGCGCCATAAGGGCCGCCGACGCCTTGGACCCAGACTTGGTTGCGGTAGTACGTCTCGAGACCGTTGGCCAGGGGCGGGCCGACGAGAGAGCCCTGCGGGATGTTAGTGCTTGGGCTTGACAGTGGGGGATCAGGGTTACGTACCATGTTGCCGACCTCGGTCGAGCCCCGGGCAAAGATATAGATGACTCGGGGGCAGTTTGAGCTGCTGCCACGCTCGAGGTCGTTGCTGGTGCTGCTCCCGAGTTGGCGTGCCTCAATCTCAGCGGCCTCTACCTCCCGGTCCTCGACGGGGGCAGAGCCGGCGGGGAGAGCGGCCACGAGGCCTGCGGTGGCGATGAGGAGCTGGAGAAACTTCATGTTGTATCTTGGGTTGTGTTGATCGTGGCTGGCGAGAAAAGAGGAGCTGTTGGGCGAGAGGAGATGAGGAGCTGAGAGTGAGGAGTTGCGGGTGAAGAGTTGTGAGATCCATTATGAGCGGCAGTTTCCATCTTCTTATACCCGAACCTGAGTCTCTGAGAGACTGAGACTCCCATACTCGCAACGACATTGCCGAAAAGTACTAGGCAACTCGCTGCACTCTTCCCCATCTTCATGAAGCGCTAAACATGAAACCATCTCATCTCACCCCGCAAAGCCCATTACTCCAGATTCCATCTGTCGTTGCCGGCGCAAGCATTTCCGTCCTCGGTTTAGCGTCCTGATCGCGCCAAGGTGTAGATGTGACCATTCCCGAGGGCCCCTTGCAGCACGAGATTCAAACAAACCGGCAGATCTTGCCCTTTCGCAAGTACCGAAAAGAAAAAACACGGGGAACCCTGTTCCGAGTCACACGCGAGGCGCCGTGATGCTGGTTGCTGGGAAGGGCAAGCCCTAAAAGGGGTAACACGTGGAGTTGTCTAGCGGAGATGGCCTCAACCCCTCATCAGTGCCGAGGTTTGTCGAGTGATCGTGCTGATTGACAAGACTGCTAGTAAAGACGAAAGCGCCAGAACGCTCTAAAACGGATGATTTTGCGAATTGGATTTGTGATGAAAGTCACAGGAGGTGAAGCAGCATGCGGAGCAAGGCTGAAATCTGAAACCACCTCCTGGAACAGGTTGGACTTGCGACGCAAACGGGATGCCGTCTCAACCTAGTTACCCAATATGGGAACATCAGTAGTCGGAGTTATGGAACCGTAAGATTCACAATCGGCAACGAAGCGTTTTGGACAAGATGAAAAGGAGAGAAATTGTAAGACGTGTTTTTGGTCTTGCCGCACACGCTGCCCAGCTTCCGTGGGTCGTGACCGCATACCATACGCGGACCGTCTCGTCGTCGTAAGAGCCCGAGACCATGAGCCGGCTGTCCGGTGAGAAGGCTATAGAGCTGACCAGACTCGGATTTCTTTTTGTTAGTGATGGAAGGTGGAGCTGTGGCACTGCAGTAGGAGTTATTCCGTCATGCAAGATTGCATACGGCGGCCAATGCCAGACAGACGGCGGTGGCGTCCAGACTCTCTCTCAGAGAATGGTAAAGCCATCACGCACTGGGGATGGAGGCGACTCGTGAGAACATATTCTGGCACACAATTTCACTCCTGCCTACGCGAACCTGCTGCTGAATACTGTATCTCGACGTTACTAACCAAAGATTCGAGCTGACAGGACTTGATTCCAGAAATTTCGACTAAAGCTTGCGTATTTATGCTCCGCTTTGCCATTCAATTTGCGCCTCCTAAACCGTAGTCTTGACTTCGGTTGCCGGTTGTCCCTCTTCATGCCTGATGTTGCCGCTGCCATCCCCATAGTGGATCTGCTTTTCAACGGCGGATGCGGTCCTCTCATTAAGACTGCTGTCCTCGAACACTGTGGAACAGTCAGTTTGTGCCTCGGCTACAAGGAACAGGGGCAGGGGCTTACAGAATGTCAGCTCTTCCAGCGTGCGGCCGCTTGTCTCAGGGTACAGCAGGAAGACAATGCACAGCTCAAAAAAGATCCAGCCGCAGTAGATGGCCAGGTACTTCCAGGCGATGGTCTCCAGCGCAATGGAGTTGACGTTTGTCGAAAAGAAACCCGCGAGCTTTCCAAAGATCTGCTGAACACCAATTCCGCGGCTGCGGTGCGAGTAGGGCCACAGCTCGACGAGGTACGTGTAGGTGAGGGCGTTGTTGCCGATGTTGTAGCACGGCGAGAAGGCGAAGTACCAAAACAGGCCCGAGATGCCCGCCGACGGGTTGGTGCCGCCCGCGTCGATGGCGACCTTCATGCGCTCGAGCGACACGGTCATGGCGACAAAGACTAGGCACATGCACGTCGCCGAGAGCATGTACATGTGTCGGCGCTTGAAGCGCGTGACGACCAGGGCGATGATGGTCGCGTTGAGCAGGCCCCAGCAGGCGTAGGCGAGGTTGATGCGCGTCTTGACGGAGGGCTCGGTGTAGCCCATCATGCCGAAGAGCACGCCCGAGTAGTAGCTGAGCAGGGTGTTACCTGAGAGTTGCGTGAAGAGGCCGATGAAGAGGGAGATGATGAAGCGGCGCCGCATGCCGTAGGTTTTAAGGAGCTCCAGCCAGCTCTGCTTGGACACCTCCATCTCGGTCCGGATGGTCTCGCGGATCTGCGCCATCTCGGCCTGCACAAGGATTGAGCTGGCATCGCCCTCAGCGTGGTACTTGATGAGGATTTCCCGGGCCTCGTCGTCCCGATCCCGGGAGATGAGGTAGCGTGGCGACTCGGGGAGCAGGAAAACGGTGCAGATCTGTAGCATCGACGGGCAGATCTGGAGGAGCGAAGGGATACGCCAGGCCCAGTTGCTCTTGATTTCCGTGGTCCCGATAGCAATGGCGGAGGCAAGGATCTGGCCGATGAAGTAGGATGAGTTGAAAAGCGACGTCAGCACGGCGCGCTCCTTGGGATGACCGAGCTCGGCGATCAGCGCAGCGCCAGAGATAATGCAGAACAAGATGCCAACGCCGAGAATCATACGAGCGATGATGTACATGGCAACTAGTGGGTGCTGTCAGTCGAGACGACCGCGACGGATAGTTCAGGCACAGAGCAACTTACCGTGCTGGGCGAAACCCTGAAGTAGGGCACCAAAGACCATAATTCCGGAGCCAAGCATGATTGACCATCGCCGGCCGAAGCGCTGCGCAAACCACGGCGCAAACGGGACAGCGAAGATGGATCCAAGCTGGTAGCACGAGTTGACAAAGCCAAGCAGGCCTGGCTCAATGGCAAATTCGCCTTTTGCATTCTTGCGTCCGTTACCCAGGTCTAGAAGCTTGTCAGTAACTACATGTTATATCGGTCGAGGGGAGACTGTAAGCGTACACTCGTGAAAGGTTTGAGCAAACTGGAGAGTGTTGATGAGCTGCGAGTCAAAGCCCGAAGTCATCTCAACGCCCATGCAGCACAGGAAGAGGAAGATGTACATGCGCCGCAGGTTCGGCTTCTTGTACCACACCACCTTGTCCTCGTTGACTAGGCGAGTGACGATGGGGTCGGCTGTTGAGCCGACGTTGACTTTCACCATCTTGGCAGTTGCTAACTCCCTCGCAGGTTCAAGAGGTTGGAGGAAGTTGTCGATGCTGTTTGAGTCCAGGGTCGCTGCAGCATCATGATGTGGTGGCCGGCAGCTGTGACTAAATATTCAACACCACTGTTTAGGCGCGATGCCAAAAGATCCCCATCCCAACTTCCTGTTTTCCCCAAACTTTCAGGGGTCCCAATCACAAGGTTCTCCATCCTCCAACATTTACTTGTAAGTGGTGTCGGCAGATTGATTGACCCTATGCCTCATCCAGAACAGCCAACCATCCTCCTAACCACGTCGCCTCGGACCATGTCTTGGGCCTCGGACTCGACGCTTTTTACCCTGGTACATTGGGCACTAAGAACCGAAAGGGTGGAAAATTGGGGCGGGGTACGGGGTAAAGAGACGAAGGATTTGGGGAAAGGGGGTCTTGTGGAAGCCTGATTCGCCTTGGGTAAATTCGATGTTGAACATCGGGCCAAAATCCCATCTTCCCGTTGCCAAGCCCCATAAAAACAAGGCAAAGCTGACAAACGGGAATGGTTATGGCCGAACACGGGACCGACTGGCATGCTCTGCGGCACAGGGACAGCTCTCAGTCATGAAAGAGCGAATCAGGAAGGGCACCGGACCATGGAGGTCGTGTTCATGACCCCGGAGCCAAGCCATCAAGACCCGGAGACCCGGATGGTCGGCACGACCCGGCGCAAGCACCCCGGCTTTTCTGCATAGACAATGCGGGGACGTGGGGAGCCCGTGGGGGAGCTCCCTGCATCTGCCCTTCCTTACTGGAGCAGTCAACAGGCCCAAGAGCTTGGAGTTGAGGACGGAAAACTCAACTTCTCAATAGGCATGTATATGGAGGCATGTATATGGACTTCCATCTACTGCTTCTGAGCTTGATGCCAGCTTCACTTTACAACTGGGAATTGCACCTTTCAGTTTCACCAATTTTAAGCTCGGTAGTTTTGCTTGCCTTGAGTACCTGCTCCATGGAGGATCGCGTCTTCGGGGGAGGAGCCAGCTTTGGAAATACCCACAGATGACCCCGTGTCTTCGTTGGATGGGTCAATGATGACGCTGGTTTCCGCCAATGGCTAAGCAAGCAAGCTCCAGGCCTCAGCAAACCCCGCTTCTGGGCTCCTGGAGCACATTCATTTCATTCGCTTTGGGAAGGACTACTAGGATAAGCACTGTCGTGGTGGGTCAGTGTGTCAACAACTTTCTCGCCTTCACCCTCTTTGCGTCTATTAACAGCGCCCGCCCTACCACCATGACCGACCCCCTTACCAAGCGGTATGCCCACCATCAATTACCAAATTATTCCCCGTCATGAAGCTGCTCGCCTGGCTCAACAGGAACAACACCGCCCCCTTAAACTTAGTCGTATTAGCCAACCGCCCCATCATATTCTCCCTCTCCCAAATCTTCCTCAACTGCGGCTCCTCCTCAAAGTTCTTCCTTACCATCGGCGTCAGAATATGCCCCGGGCTGATACAATTCACCCTAATCCCCCCTGACCCATCCTCCCTCACCTTACTCCACTCCATCGCCAAATTCCTCGCCAACTGAATCAACGCCGCCCCATTCGGGGACCACGCGGGACATGGCTTCGGCCCATTGCACGTCGGGTTCGGAGTGCCGGTCGAGGACGTAGACTGGCTTGTGGTTTAGAAATACTAAGGACCTTAATTAGGGGCGCGAGGAGACTTACCCTTTCCTCCTGCTTCGACAAGTGCTTCCGCCATGGTCAGACCCAGCCCCTGAGCACCCCCTGTCACTAAAAAGACCTTCCCTGCCACGTCGAAATCCGCGAAGCGCTTCTAGCCGACATTTTCGGTTGGCAGTCGTTGCTCTGGGTTTGTGCGCTTCAACTGAGAAGTTGGGGACAAGTGAATCGCCCACGCCGCTGCCAATCTGAATTGGGCGATGTGGGTGTGCTGGTGAGTGACGAGCGAGAACCGAGGCGCTGGCGCGTCACGAGACGTAGAGCTCTCGTTGCTGTGGCGTTCATCGTGGGCAATACTGTGCGTGAGCTGAGGCAAATGGTGCCGGTGAGAAACGGTGAGATCTCGGGGTCGCGGTTTGCTGCCAGCGCAATATATCCGTGATATTCGTATCCATGGACCTTGAAACCTGCTGCACCGAGGATGATGTAGGAACTTTTTCTCCAGATGTTTTGAAGCCGAGCTCTTGGAGCGGATGATCTCGACGTCATGAGAGTGGTCAATTGCGGCCGTGACCACCCCCGTCCCGTGGCCACCCCCGTGCCGTGACATCCCCGGCCCCGGCTTGGCGATTCCTGAGAAGCCCGGGACGATATCCTGCATAAATCCGGCTGGTCTTGAGGGTACGGCTAAAAGCAAAATATTACCAGTTCTAAATCATTAAATGTTTTTTGCTCTTTTCTTCTTTCAACATTTCTTTTCTTCACAATTCGCCGGTGCCGACATTCTCCGGAGGTCGCAACATGCCGAAATACCCCACCTGGCCCGGGTGGAGACGCCGATCATGAACTGCTTCCGAATCGGCCAAGCGGGGGTCATGACGAAAAAGCGGAGCACAACACCTTCGGGTTCAGGATGAGAGCAGGAGCACAGCAGCCTCGTGCGGCTGGCATTGCGTGGGTTTTCAACGCGGATCAGGGCGGGTATCCAATTGTTCAACCGTCGAATCCATGATCAACGCTGTAACGTGATACCGTACTTTGAGGTAGACGGAGTTTCAGGGATGACACCAGGACCTTCATGCCGTGTCTCAAAAATAGCATTTGCCTGCACCGTGACAACATTCCAGTTCTTCAAAATCCCCTATCTCGGGAGAAAGTGATCACGACGTCCCTGGCCCTGCCTCCAGATACACTCCAGGTATCACCTACCGGCGTGACCGTGTCGGACACCTCTGTCTGCTATTTCCTTCGATGAATATCACAACTGTGATATATACGTGCACCAGAAGGCAAAGTAATTTGCAGTCTATCAAGAAATTATGGTGTTACATCGTTTACAAACACCACCACCAAGAACAAGAGTCATCAAGATCGTACAGCACCAGGCCAACACATCCCTAACCAAATCTCAGCCCACTTCCACCCCACGGCACCTATTCCCAACCTAACTCAAACCCCCCTCCCACCCCTCCCCTCCAAGAAACTCCTCCTCTCCCCCTCCGCCCCCATCCCAACCTCATCAACAACCCACCTCCCCCCACCAACCCCCATCTCCCCATCCCCCTTCCTCCACCCATACCCATAAACCCTCCCCAACCCCCTCACCACCCTATCCCTCTCCTTCGTCCCCAACCCCTCTACCCCACCCCCACCCATCCCCATCCCCCTCACCATCTCCGTCCCCGCCACATAAGTCATTACCACTCCAATTGTATCCGGCTTCCTTGGCAGATACGGCAACCTTCTCCTCCACACCGCAACCACGACCATCTGCGCGAGCATGATACACAAAATCCCCGCGCTTGCAAACGCACAGAACAGGAACTCACCGCGAAGCTGGCCGGGCCGGTAGGGGAGACCAGCGAGGGCAACGATGAGGATTTCGGAGAGGAGGGCGGTGAAGGCGACGGAGGTGGCGGTGAGGTGGTGGGAGCGGAGGAGAGGGAGGAGAGCGCAGATGGGGGAGGTGTGCCGGGAGAGGAGGATGGTGGGGGTTGGGTGGGAGGGGGAGGTGGAGAGGGGGAGGTAGGGGGTAAGGGTTTGTGTGTCTGTGATGAAGTTAGTAATGGAGGTTCGGTGAAGAAGGGATAAGGGGGAAGTACCTTGGAAGAGCCGGCCCCAGTAGAGGGAGATGAGAACGCCGAGGAGGGCGAAGCCTATTTTCATGCCTGTGCCGTTGGCGGTAATGGAGGGGGGAAAGAGTGTTTGGGGGTGGTTGACGGTGGCGAGGGCGGCAAGGACAAGGCCGAGTAGGGCGAGGAGGAGGATGCCGAAAAGGAGATCGATGAGGAGTTGGCTGTTTTTCCAGTTGTTGAGGCACGACCGCTTCTTTTGTTTTTCCCCTGAACGCCGGAGTCCGATCTTGCTGAAGAACCCCTGCTTACTTTTCTTCTCCTTTTCCTCCTCAGTTAGTGGCACAGGCATGATGCCGTACTTGGTGCTCCCATCCTCGGCAAGAAAATTCCCAAGCTTAAACATGTGCTTCTTGAGCGCCTTTTTCAGTTCTTGCTTGCTGATATCCCCAGGAAACGAGGCAAACAAGCTCTCAATCTCCGGATGGCCCATTACTGCCGCCACCCCAGCAATTGTAGTCGGGTCAGCAGACAGTCCACCCGGCTTCTGAAACCACTTTGCAACTGAGAACACAGCAACTGCCACCTGAACCACCAAGACCGCGATGATAACATCAAACACCCACGGATTCCCACTCAGCCGCGGCGAGCATGGATTCAAGTTATCCGCAGTCCCCGGCGTGTTGCAGTAGTTCGTGTCAACGAACGTCCCACCGGCGGAGAAGGCAGTGCCCAGATGAGCGGCAATAAGACCCAGGTGGCATACGCCAAACGAAGACTCGGCCAACTCAGAGCCCGATATGCCCCCTCCCGTCATCTGCCGGACTGGGTCGTGGACCGCCAGCTGGTTGTAGAAAGCCCCAATCATGAGCATGAAGCCTCTTCCAATAATGAGAGGGACATGGTTGCCGCCGACGGATTGCGTGACGTCCCAAGAAGGCCAGATGGTGAGGTTGAGGGAGGAGCCGCCGCCGCCTCCACCGCCGGCCGCAGAGGTCCCCGTAGGTGTGATGCTGTTTGTCAGTGAGCCGGCGGAAGACTCGGCTGTCTGGGCCACTGCAGAGGGAATGGTTGAGTGACTGGACAATACGCTGGAGGTACCACTGGAAGATGTTGCGGATCCAGTCCCAGTAGAAGCAGTTGGCGTAACCGAACTGGCTGTCTTCGATGGCCGTTCTGTTGAACTTTCCTCGGTGTCAGTGCTGCTTGGACTGCTGATGGATGAGGAGGATGGTCCCTCTGAGCTCAAAATTACTGTGGATTCCTTGGAGGTTGATGACGACAAGGACGAGCTCTCAATGGAGGTGCTTTCCTCCGTCTGGGACGAAATGGGGGAGGAAGTTACAGAAGCCGAGGTAGCTGCGGTCGAAGAAACTTCAGAAATGACAAATGGATCCGAGGTTTCCGAGGGTTTAGCAGATGAAGCTAAAACCGAAGACGTGGTCACAGTCGTGAACAAGGACGGGGTGGATGACAGAACCGTTTCTGACAGAGTTGATAACGGCTCAGTTGAAGGTTCGGTTGAAGGCTCGGTTGACATTGAGCTTGAAAGGGAGGCTGTCGGAGATGACGGGGAAGTTGCCGGGGAGGTTGCCGGGAAGGTTGATGGCGAATTTGACGTGAGAGAAGACGACAACAAGGATGTTGTTGAAAAGGATGTCAAGGATGATGGGAAAGCTGAAGTAAATGTAGATATCGAAGCAGTTGTAGATGTCGAAAGAGTTCCAGATGCAGAAACCGTTGTGCTCGAGGTCAATGATATTGAGAAGATTGACGAGGTTAACGACGTGGTGGACGTCGTTAAACTAGAAGTTGAAGAACTTGGAGATAAGAACGTTGAAACAGTCGTGGACAGCAAAATCGTCGTGCTACTGGGGGCCAAAGAGGTGGAGGTTGAGAGAACCGAGCTTGTGCTCAAACTGGAACTCTCCGTGGAGCTCGTTAAGGAAATAACAGCAGTACTGGAAGTCAAAACCGGAGATAATGTACTGAGCACAGTGGTTGTCGAGTTTGCCGCTGGTATGGTTTCGGCCGTGGATGAAGAAGGCAGTGAAGTCGAGTTTGGGGTCGAGCTCGAGTGCCCCGTGGAGATGGAAAAGGATGTGGACCGAGTGCTGCTTGTTGGCACGGAAGAGATCGACAGTGATGTAGAAGTTGCGAGCGTGGTTGAAATTGTCTGGCACTCTGTACGGCTGTAGAACGACGTAACACAATTCACTGCATCCGCCCTTTTTTTGCCGCGGAAGATGATGGGAACGGTGGTGCAGGAGACAGAGCTGTCAAGACATGTGTCTGTGTTTGGCGGGGATGAACTGGCTGGGGTGATCGTCAGTGGATGAGAGGTTGATGTCGAGTCCACGGCTGTTGACTGCGTGGTTGAGGTTGACAAGCAACTTGGAAGTGTGAGAGTGAAGGTGGTGCACCCATCTTCATCGCGTCTGAGGATGATCGGACAGTCAACCGAGGTGGTTATGCATGGGTCAGGGGGCGGCGCGGAAGTTGCCCTGGCAGAAGTTGCCCTGGCAGAAGTAGTCGTCACTGGTGGACGGTTCCTGGGCGAGGTTGTTGAGATTGGGACAATGTTGCTTGAGGTAGACGACGCGGTTGGAATGGCGCTTGATGGCTTTGGGCTGGGGGTGATGGTGAAGTAGCTGGTTGAGCAATACGTTTGTAGGTAACCCTGGCGCTTCATCCTTCCTGGAACCATCACTGTCGTGCAATCCACAGTGCTCCCAATTATTGGTAGGTCGATCAGTGTCACTGGCGGCCGTATCATTGTAATCCCTCCTCCTGGTCTGAAGGTAAACCCCGTAGCAGCAGCCCGAGCGTTGAGTTCAACCGCAGACTCTGTATCCTCTCCGCGGGCTTGTAGCGCTGAGAGAGATGGCGGTTCAAACGACGGTGTCGAGCCCCCCGGAAGCGTTTTTCTCAGAAATATGACGACCGCGAAGAGGGCGAGAGTGACGGCCAGGACTGTTACCATGCCATAGATCCGTGTGAAGAACGGCCTCGATGTCGGGTTGCCCTTTTCTTTTGCCATTGTGAGTCAGTATTCCAAATTGAACGCTTTCAGAAAGCAACATACTTGACAACTTGACTTTCCTGCTTTTCCTCTGAGGTGCTCTGTTCTTCCCCAAAATTGACATGTTGGCGAAGGAGACGTACTTTCCCCTAGTTGAAACCTTAAAGGAGTGAAGAGAACAAAACTGGCTGAGGAGGACTTGAAGAGAGTACCCAGGTGAGATGGGCAAACGAGCGTAGAACCTCTCTACATAGCAAGCACAAAAAAGGGAGTGGACAGACACTGAAGTTTAGAGATTCCTCGTGATGGATAGGCCTTGGTCAAAAGCCTGCATCACGGCGGTTGCATCTTTCTGCCAGGGGCAGCAAGGGGCGCATAGAGTCATGGAGAAGTCTCGGGAAGGATACGCCACAGGGAGGCATTGCTGCAGTTTGCAAACGACGAGGTAATTCAGAGCCATCGGAATAGTATCAAAGACAAACTGCGGCTGAAGGGGCTGCTGCAGCCAAGACGCAGGGCCGTCCACCCAAGGGGTCGGGACCGCCTGTTGGGAATCGAATCTTGTTCTGGCCCGTACAGAGCACCAATCCCATTGCAAAGACCAGCATTTGTTTTGATCAGTCATGCCGAGCTGTCGGTATTCGAAACGATTTAGGTTGCGCCCTGCCCAGTTGGGGCAGCAGTGCGATCGTCATCATGTTGTCTTCAGCCCTACGGGGCGAACCAGCCTCCATTTCCAAGGCGGGCAGACTTCCAGTGGCTTGATTGCCATTCAGTGGCAGCTCGTACCTTAAACTTGTGTGTTAACGTTGCATGGCCAACAAACAAAGGATCTTTTCCTTCGGTGATCCCATGGAGTAGACTTAGAATCGCAGTCCTCACTCTCCACCCTCTCAAGGGCCATCGAGACCTCACCACACTACGGATGTGAAAGTAGCACAACCTTTAGTTGGAGTCTAAGCTGCCCGTTCATGCCTTTTGGCTTTGTCTTTTTCTTTTCAGTACCTTATCCAAGTCTGTCAAGCTCCTGAAGCCTTACACCTCCTCGACCTCCTCGGAGGAGGTTGAGGACTCCTCCCCATTCTCTCCCCCCGAGCCCGTGGTATAAACCCCCGTCGGCACCTTGTGATACCCCAACTTCCCAACCCGAAACGTCAACTCACTCCTCCACTCCTTCCCCCTCGCAATCCTCTCCACAGCCTTCTCAAACGTCCACTCCGGCCTCCACCCCAACTCCTCCACCGCCCTCCTCGAATCATACACCCTATCCACCCTCTTCAAAAACCTCCACCCCTTCCTCTCAAACACCTCCCCACACCCGGGCACCACCCTCCTAAACTCCCCCTCCGCATCCGCATCCAACCCCCTCAACACCTCCTCCCCCTTCCCGAACGGACTCGGCCCACTGACAATATACCTTCCCCACCCCACCTCCCCCCTCCCCGCCTTCTCCATCGCACACACACACGCACTTACCACATCCGCAATATCCACCCTCCTGTAAGCCAACTCCAACACCTTCAAATTCTCCCCATCTCCCCCAACCTCCCCCCTCCGCTCCGGATCATCATCCTCCTCGGGAAAAAACCGACTCGTGCGCAGCACCACCACCGGCAGCCCCGTCTGCCTCTGCACCAGCCTGCACACATCCTCCGCAGCCGTCTTGGTCACGCCGTAAATATTCTTCGGCTGCGGCACCACCGCTTCATCAATCCACGCGGCCGGTTGCCCCGGGGCTGGGGCCAGCGCATCCCCAAAGGTGGACGTCGTCGACACAAAAACAAAACTCTTCATCTTCCCCCTAGCCACCGCCGCCTCAAGCAAATTACACGTCCCCTCCACATTAACCCTGACAAACTCCCCCTTCGCATGGCTGCCCACATGGGGTTTATGCAGCGTCGCAGCGTGTATGACATGTGCAACAGGGAGGTGGGCAGTGGCAAAGAGGGATGTGAGATAGGGCACGTCGGTGATGGAGCCGACGTGCGTTGTGGTGGCGGACGGGGTGATGTCGAGGCCGATAGGGTTGTAGCCGAGGGAGGGGAGGGAGAGCATTAGGGCGCGGCCGAGGTGGCCGGAGGAGCCGGTGACGAGGACGGTTGGGGGGGGGAGGGACATGGTGGTGGTTGTTGGTGTTGTTGTTGGTGAAGATGGGGTTTGGGGGGGGGGGGGTGGGGGGCTGAGGAGTTCGGGTGGTGCTCGTGGTGGATGGAGTTGGTTGAATCTTTTATGTGTGAAGTGGGTGCAGAAGTGTCGTGAGTTGGTGAGTCACGCCGACAAGAATTTTGATGCAGGTGAAGAAGTTAGGGAAAGCAGGCCGAGGCTGAACTACCAAAGGACGTTGCAAGTCTGCGGGAAAGAGTGCGAAGACAACTTCCGGTAACCTCATGACAGTACAACGAAGAATGTAGGTCTTGTAAGTTGTTCTATCGCATAGTTTTGAGAACTCTGCTCTGTTACCCTCTGTGGATCTCTGCCCCTGAGTCAAACTGGGATCTCCTTGGCAATGAGACCAGAACAACTCTTCCCTCGTCTTATCATCCCACAAGCCAGCCATCAAAGATAGATGCTTTCTCTTGCTTGTAATTCCAGTCGCTTACAATATCATACCAAAACACCTTCAACTCCATCGCAAGTCCCAGCCCAAACGCATTCCAAGCCAACGTCACGACTCCTCAATCCCTTAGACAGGGCCAAAGATGCTACACCCCAGTTAGCATCATCCACAAACAACACACTGGCAAAGGATCAACATACGTCTCCATGATGATACCCGTAATCTGGTACGGATCGGCGTTCGACGCCGGCCGGCGGTCCTCAAAGTAACCGTAGCCCTTCGCGGCACACTCGCGCGGGATACGGATGGACGCGCCACGGTTGGCAACACCGTAGGTGAATTGGTCGATGGAGCCCGTCTCGTGGCGGCCAGTCAGACGTTTCTCGTTGTCCTCGCCGTAAACGGCAATGTGCTCCTGGTGGCGGGTGCCGAGCTTGGCGATGGCAGACTCGATGTGTTTCATGCCGCCCTGTGGGGGGTTGTGTTAGCACAGATGAAAGGGGTGAGGCAGTGAGAAAGTGGGATGGACGTACCTCCTCGCGCATCTCCTTGGTAGAGAAGTTGCTGTGCAGACCCGCGCCGTTCCAGTCGCCGGGGATGGGCTTGGGGTGGACCGAGACCTTGACGCCAAAGTCCTCGGCGATGCGGTGCAGCAGGAAGCGGGCCATCCAGAGCTGGTCGCCCACTGGAGGGCGGTTAGCGGGTGGCGGACTTAATACGAGGCGTGGTGTGACCTACTCTCAATTCCGACGCAGGGGCCGACCTGGAACTCCCACTGGGCGGCTGTTTCGGTGTCAGTGTGTGATAAGCTGGAGAGGTTGACGGTTCAACATACGCATAACCTAAACAGAAGGTGTTAGTCACTGGCTGATCAATTCACACAAAGTGTTGCAAACACATACCTCAGCATTGGTACCCGAAACCTTGATGCCGGCGTACAGACACGCGCGGTAGTGGGCCTCGACAATGTCGCGCTGCACCACCTTGCCGGCACCCACGCCGCAGTAGTACGGGCCCTGGGGCGCCGGGTAGCCGTTCTGCGGCCAGCCGTAGGGCCGGTCGTTGAGGTCCAGCAGGGTGTACTCCTGCTCGAGGCCGAACCACGGGACGTGGTGGGCGTGGGCCTCCATCAGCTTGGCCGTCTCGTGGCGGTAGTTGTACTTGTTGGGGGTGCCATCGGAGTCCCAGCACTCGGCGAGCACGAGGATGTTCTTGCCGCCGCGGATGGGGTCGGGGAAGACGGCGGCGGGCTTGAGGTAGACGTCCGAGTTGTCGCCGGGGGCCTGGCCGGTGGACGAGCCGTCAAAGTTCCACATAGGCAGGTCCTCGGGCTTGTAGTCCTTCTCGTCGAGAGTCTGGGGGCGGTTAGATGAGATTGTTTCTTGGTCGGGACTTGAGAATGCTTACCCTCGACTTGGACCGAGTGCCACCCTCAGAATCGATCCTGCAAAATGTTAGGACCACTTGACTCTGGCTGGAGTGGGGCAAGGGAAGCAACGTACCAGATGTACTCGGCAATGATGGTGCCCTTCTGGTCGAGCTCAAAGTACTTCTTGAGCTGCTCCATTGTGAGCACAACCGCTACCCAATGTCACAGTCCGAGGTATTTTGCTCACATTCCCCGCCTGGGAAACGAAGGACGGTGATGATGACTGGTAACGCATCGTCAGCAGCTGTCATGGGCCATGGCTCGGCAGAGGGTGATGATCCAATGAGTACGTACCATGGCTGCGGTCTGAGATCTGTTCACGACGGCCGAGTACGATCGATGTGCCTGGAAATTGGAAGGTGAGGATGTTCGAGGGTCCAAGGTCGAGGTCGAGGCGCGGGCCGCAGCGAGGGGTCGCTCGAATTTAAGAGATCCCGGACGATAACGGTGTCTGCGTGCGCAGCATCTGCAATCTCGACCGAGATATGCTCGTGCCGCTGCTTATCTTTGCCGAGTTTGGATCCATGGATGGGATGAACGCGCGCCCTGGAGATACGTACCTTCCCAGACGTCTCTTCCATCGTCCATCATCGTTTGATGTCGGTGAGTGGAGGCCGTCAAAGAAAGAGAATCCCTGTCTCGGATCCCTGATTTCGCATTAAACAAACCGCGGGGGAGGGGTACCTTATCGGTCTCGTCCCATTGGCCCAACGGGGTCTTTTGACAGTTCCACCCAGTCATCCCACTTCTCCCCAGGCACTCCAGGGTCTGGCCTCTCTGATTCTCCTGCATCCTCCACCGCTTCACCACACCCTCTTTCGGTCTTTCCAACCCGGAACTGCGACGGCGGGGGGCAATGCAGGGACCAGCCAGTGTGGGGTGAGGGATGGTCGCACCAGTCGCCAAACAGCTTTTGGTAAGCAGCAACACAGCCCTGCGCCCTCTTATCTCAATGCCTCGTTCTTGTCCGTTTTTGGCGCCTGGCTGAAAGGCAGCTGACGCCCGGCAGGGATGCGGCGATCCATCGTGCACCACAGATCGTGGGTTGCTCGGGTGCGTGGTCCCGAGATCGAACCCCCTCGCTTTCCAAGGTTGCCCCGCCACGCATCGAGCAGTGGGACGATAGCCTCTCGTGAGGTGTCTTTGCCATGCTCTTCAGCTCTTCAGGGCTGAGCACCACGAACACGATCCGATCACGAAATACCGTCCCAGGAATGCTGTTTTTTGACAAGCTCCCGTTTCACGGCTTGGAACTGTGCAGGAGTGCAGCAAATACCGTTGTCACAGCAACTGCTCTCCGGGTGAAGCATTTCGCTCGCCTATGGGACGACGTGGACGACGTCCTGCCCGCTGTGGGGGCATCTTCTTCTGGCTCTAGTGGTAGTACTGACTCAACTTGCTACACAGTACAAGCGGTCGTGCTCGAGGCTGGTTCAAAAATAACCTGAGCTGTCAGATGGCATCACCAGCATTACGTTTGACCACCCCCTTTCCTTCAAACGCACTCCCGAAGTTCTTTCTCATGTGGTCCCCGAGGTATCATCGACCAGATACAATGTCTTGATCAACCGAACCTCTGGCCGTGACTGATCTGCGTTTCGTAGCTTCCAGTCAGTTTCCGAGTATGCCAGGCTGTCAACTAGGTACGTTGTTGAGCACTGTTCTTGTTGTTGACGTTGTTCCGGGTAATTGTTGCTGCCTCAAAAGAGACAGTCAAGATCTTCAGCTGGAGAGAAAGAAATTTGAGAACGTTGGATTTTCTGTCTGAATCTCGGCCAAGTTGAACACTTGCGTCCTTTTCTCTGTTTGTTTCGTTTTTGTCTTTTTTTTTCTTTGTTTTTTTTTCTTTGTTTTTTTTTCTGTTTTTTTTTCTTTGTTTTTTTCTTTGTTTTTTTCTTTGTTTTTTTTCTTTGTTTTTTTTTCTGTTTATTTCCTTATTTTTCTTCCTAATTTCAAAGTAATCTAGCACTTACTTCAACCTAAAACTCCACCTGGTTTTCAGCTGCAAAACCCCACTAGTTGCTAACTTTAATCACACTGCTAGGTCAAGCAGTAAAACACAACCCTAAGACTTCCACGTGTCTAATAAACTCCTCTTGAGCATTGGTTCTTTTGGTGTTCCACCCCGCTTTAAGAAGATCGTCTCCGAACCCCCCGGGCTCGCTCAAAGTGGCTGCAGTAGGGAAAAGACATACCGAGATGAAGCATAAACCCTATCATTCCACAAGGTACCTATTGCCTGGCCCCTTTTCGCCTTCTGACTGGACTGGCTCAGAGTTCGTGAAGCTGACGAGGGGCGTCCGGCTCGATTTGTTGATTCCCGGACTGGAATCGCCGGGATCTCCGCAAAGTTGCCGGCGAGACCCGGCGATTCGTTGGCCATAAATGGAGGAACGATTCCCTTGGCGCCAAGATTGATGAAGATCCAGGGAAGTGGCGTCGATGAGAATCCGTTGTTGTCCTTGAGACTCTGAGGAGTCAGGGAGTTTCCTGAAAAGTGTGAGCGATTTGTTGATCACTAAACCAGCCTCTCAAACGTCTCAACGCACCTCGCGGCTCGCCACGATGTGGCACAGCTCCTCCATCGCCTGCAGATCACCATCATCGCCAGCGGCCTCGCCAGATTGTGGGGCCGAAGGTCCCATCCTTGAGTCTCGTGGTTGGGCCCAGGTGAGCAGCTGGGGGTCGGCTCGACAACAACGGCGGCAATGTGCGGACACAAACTGGTTCTATCTCGGGCAAACTAGGAGGGCGGGCCGCAATCCTTTTGAACCTCGAGTCACGATGGGAATTTCGATTTGAAGGCGGGAAAAGCCGGTGCCAGGACATCGGAATCTGCCCAGGCCTGGCACCAAGAAAGACCAAAAAAAGGCGCTGCGGTCCAATCAGACACCGCAGAAAGGCCCTCGCATGATCTTCCGCGACGGATCAGGCCATCGAACCATCAGCGCGCATGCTCGCACCACTGCCACAAACTTCCAGACTCGACTCACTCATGCGCGTCCTCATCTGAAGGCAGCTTCAAAAGCTCACAGTCCTCTTCCTCCTCGAACACCAAATCCAGATAACTTTCCCATATTCTCGACGTTTGTTCAGTTGAACCCCCTCAGACGAAGCCCACTTTTACCCCTGAACCCCTGAACCCGACCTCTTCCCCAGGTTCCCCCCAGTGATCCTCAGTGATCCCCACAAAACCACTCACAATGTCAACCGCGAGGTCAAGGCCGATGCAGCACGTCGACCGGAAGTCGCTGTACACAAATCTCGAAGCCCGCATCCGCTACCTCCACTCATTCCTCGACTTTGGTGCTGGTAAGATCACACACCCCAACTCACCCTGAACCTCCCACTGACCTCACTCTCAGGCGACATCGAGGCCCTCAGATCAGGCTCCAAATACATCCAGGCACTCATCCCCGCAGTAGTCAACATTGTCTACAGGAAACTGCTGCAATATGACATCACCGCGCGCGCCTTCACAACCAGGAGTACCGCCTTCGAGGGGCCCATGGACACAGACCCGGACGAGCTGAGCCCCCAGATCTTGCACCGCAAGTCCTTTCTGCGCGCCTACCTCAAGAAGCTGTGCTCCGATCCCACTCAAATGGAGTTCTGGGAGTACCTCGACAAAGTCGGGTAAGCTCTCATCCACCCAAAAGGGCCAAAACCACCTGCCGATGATCATCCACTAATCCCCCCCAACAGCATGATGCACACCGGCATAGGCCGCACCCACCCCCTGCACATCGAATACATCCACATCGGCGCCGGCCTCGCCGTCATCCAAGACATCCTCTGCGAAGCCATCCTCTCCCACCCACGTCTCCACATCGCACGCAAAATCGCCATCGTCAAGGCCCTCGGCAAGGTCATTTGGATCCAGAACGACCTCTTCACCAAGTGGTACGTGCACGACGGCGAGGAGTTTACCGACGGCATGGACTACGAGGCGATCGTCGAGAAGGAGGGCTATCTGCACGGCAAGAAGGTGCTCGCGCACGAGGATGAGATTAGTGGGGAGGAGGAGGGCGCGAGTATTGGGGATGATGCGGCCCAGCCGCCGGTGATGCCCGCGAAGGTGCCGTTTGCAGGGTATAGGGCGGGCGGGGGGAAGGCTGAGCCTGGGGTGATGGGTGGGGGTGGTGGGGGGGTTTGTCCGTTTACGGGGATTACGGCGGATATGAAGGGGTTGAAGGTCGGGGAGGAGAAGGGGAAGCCGAAGGGGGAGGGGGAGGGGAAGCCGGGGAAGCCGGCGGAGGTGGTGGTTAGTGGGCAGTAGACGAGATGGCCAGGGAGGCTGTGTGATGAGATTGTGGGTTCTTTTGATGGCATCGATTTGTTGGGCGGGGAGTTTAAAGGGTTAATTTAGGCTCATGTGGTTTTATCGCCATACTTTTACGCGGTGGAGCATCAAAGAGGTCTGAAAGAATGTAGAGAAATGCATCTTCTTAGTTTTTACACCAGCGGTCATGGCTTCTAGTTAGTCAATGAAACTTTTGTAGTACATTGTACCTCGTAACAGCAAGAGTTCCATTGAGATTCGACTCAGGCACATTGAGAGTCGAAACTAAAACGACAAGTACCCGAACAACCCCGAAAGTGAAATTTGATGAAATACATGAAGCTTTGACAACTCCCATGCATCACTCGAGAATGTCCAGAATGTTCAGAGCTCTTTATACTCCCTCTTCAAATTCCCTTGCGTCTTCTTAAGCACACCCACTCTCGCATCCAAAGGGCCTCGCTTCTCTTCCAGCATTGTCTCTTGAGCCTTTGCCTCCCGTCCGAGGTCGTTCTCTATCTCAACCACGCCAATGTTAATCTCCGGGTTCGTGTGTGCTTCAACCTTGTCTGGCTGCACTAGTAATGCCACTTCCTCTATCAGCTTGCCGAGCTGCTGAGTCTGGTTCCCTGTCTGGACCGGACATCGCGTGCCATGGTCAGCCATGCACCAGAATCCATGGTATATTTTCTGTGACTCGGCCATAACACGAGTAATCAAATAGGCCCTCGTCTCACTCTTAAGGTCTCCCCATTTGAAACCCCTGATTCTTGCGAGCGCTGCGATGGATTCATCCCAATAAGCCCCGTTTTCAAGGCAAAATTGGACAATTTCTCGATGTTTACCACGGCCAACAAAGCTGATTTCTCGCCGCTCTTTGCCAAAGGTGGCGCCTTTGCCGAGTAGATGGAGGAATGCTCTCAAGTTGCCCCCAATTGCCGCGGCATGGAGGGCTGATCAACACTGCCTTCGATACGGTTGAGAGCTGCACCGTGACGTAGAAGGACCTCCAAAACTTCGACCTCTCCCGAAAAGGCGGTGCATTGTAACAAATGCGACAAGACTCGGTTTTAATTTCTGACTCCCACCATATCGATCATCGCTTTTGTCAAGCTCCGGTCCAAGATCGTCGCATAATTCGTATGAGACGGGGACTTCCGCGTTCAGGCCCGTGTCCAGGATGGCTTGAACGAGTCTCTCCGGACGAACCCACAAATCTCTCTGATACATCCCCATACAAAACCACTGGATAGGCGACCCAAGACCGGGGTCGACTTTTTGCGGGTCGGCGCCATGAGATATCAACCAGGTCGCCATGGAGAGGTCTCGGGACTCATGAAGCGGTGTGCCCAGCAACCCGTATTGCAATTCCTGAAGTGGGCTTAGACTTTTCAGCGGCGAGTTCAAGTCCATGCCTCCAAGCCCTCGTGATCAAGGTAGGGATGGTAGAGCCATAGGCCGTTTTTATACATAGTATGCTCCTCGAGGCGCTGCCAATTAAGAAAGGCGTCCGGTTCGCTGTTAAAGAAAAACTCGAGAAGTAAGTTGTCAAGTGTTTCGCGCCTGGACTCTTCGTCATTCGAAATTGACGAATTTTTGCCCCGGCATGCCGCCGCACAATAGGTAAACGGGTATTGTTCGAGTGTACCCTTTCCAAAGGACACGACATCGTCGTGGTGGAGCAGGTAACTCACACAAAGTTCGGCCACAGCCAGATGGCCTGTTCCACCCGACAACGCGAAAGCATTTGTCCTGCTTTCTTTAATGTCCTCAGACACCAGGTATTCCCTCACGGAGAAGTGGGCGAACTGTAGAGTTGGGGTATCATCGTTAAACCAGTTTCCGGATGTCAAGGTCACGAGGCTTGAACAGGCGGACAGAAGAGCGTCCCAGTAGATGTTGATATTTTTGATCCATGGCTTTCCGGTTGTATTAATCTTGAGGATTTCGGTCATGGTATTGAGCGAAACAGGGCGGCATGAGAAAGCCAGTGACACCAAGATTGTCCGGACGTTCCTCGCTTGGGTTCCTTTGAGACGGCTCAAGATCCGCTCGTATGTCGCTGGGAGGTCTTTAGGGAGTGACTTGAGAACCTCGTCAACCTCCTCGGAGCTGCCGCAATTTTCAAGCGCATCAAGCTGGCACTGGGTCTAACAAAACCTATGTAGATACCATGTTAAAGCAGAATCTCAACACCTTGCAGCGTCGGCCAGAAACTTACATTCCTGCGGCTTTTGATGTCAATTAATTTTGAACCTTCTCTTTGTCTTCGACACTCCAAAACGACATTTCTCCCGATGTCTCAATTCTGTGCTTGACGTACATCGCAATGTCCTTGTCGACATGTTCTGATGTGAGTGGAATCTCTTGAACGATGTCTTGGATTCCTAATTCCAGGCGTCTCTCTCTCTGGCTGAGACAGATGACATGAGTATTTGTGAGAGCTGAGATGACCTTCAATTGCTTGGCCACGAGATGTTGATCGGAACACTCATCCAGGGCATCGACCACAATGAAGACTTTTGGGAACAAGGCCGCAAAAGCCATTACCGCCTCGAGAAGGTTGTCTAAAGACGAACCACCTAAACCAACTGCGGATGACCTTTGGGACAGCTTTCTTAGATGTTCGAGAGCGGCCATATTCCGTAGTGCGAGTTGCTTTAGAATTGATCGCAGAAGAGAATCTGGTTGTTGAAGGGACGAATTTTGGAAATCGAAAAACGAGAAGACCACCGCGTTCGGTGTTTGTACTTGATGTGCCAGCAGCATTGCGATAATTGTTGAACTCAAGATGGTTTTCCCGGCTCCAGGAATGCCAGTCAACCACAGGAACCCAGGGGTGGTGAGCCAATCTCCTGGTTGTACTTTTGCGAGGGCGTTTCTCAAGTTGCTCCAGACGTCTGGTGCCTGAAGCCAATTGAGTGCCTCTTTATTCGCAGAGTCCTTGATGTGATCCCGAAGAAGGGAAGCCTGGGAAGCGAACACCTTCTCGATCCCAAGAAGTGTGGCCCTATTTGAAGAATCAGCTACTGTTCGGATGAAGGGGTAAGCCTTTGACCCATCTCACATTGATTGATTGAGTTTGCATGGCGAGGCTGATTTGTGACTTGAGTCGCTCAAGGTTCTCCAGGTGATTGTCGACACCCTTTTTGCGAAGAGGCCATGTCACGCGGGAAAATTTGCTGAGAATGTTGAGAATACTGGTGAGCTCGACCTGGCAGGCGGTGATCGGGTTGCCATCTCTCGTCATGAGCTCCTCCAAAACACGAGCATGGCTCGTTTTCGTAGACTGGCCCTCGCCGGTGTCTCCCCAATTTTTTGTTTCATGGGTGATGATGTCAAAAATCTGCTCCAAAATGCGGGACAAATCGCGCAAGTCGCGATTTGTTCGGAACACGGTGTTTTTGACTTCGTTGTATGTTCCGCAGATGTTAAACAGTTGGGAAACGGTCTTTGCCGTGAAGCCCAGGCACGCGACGATAGCCGACGCAGCTCCAAGAGCTTCCAAGTTGACAAGAAGGGCCAATTTCCAACTACTTTGAAAGCCAAAGCTCCTAGACCTTCAGAGCTGGAGAGCGTGTTGCGTTCCTCATTGACTTTTGGAAGCCAAAGTTTCTGGGCGTCCAGGACCGAAGACCGTGTTGCGTTCCTCACGTCAAGATCTCGGAGGGATCAGACCATGCAAGATTGAAGGCTCCTGATTTGCTTGTCTGCTGAAAAGCCACCCTCAAGGTGGCCATGCTGGGCCTGTTGGCGGCGACCTGCATTGCCAAGTATTGCTTCCGAATGCTTCGTGCTTCAGCAGGAGGGGCAATCGGGTCGCGGAGCTGAGTTTGACAATGAGGGCAGGAAAAAGATGCTGAAGCTGTGAAGGGTTTTGGAATTTGGGAAGTTGGAGAGATCAAGACACAAGTCGAGTAGTTTTGGGGCAGTGTCCAAGGACCCAAGACCATGAATGCGCTGGATGAGCTACTCATTCGTCTTTTCCGCAGCCCGTCGCGCGCTTCTCAAGCCCACTCCCACCCTTCCCACCTCACCACTCCCTTGAGCAAGCTCCGTCTTAACCCCCGGCTCAAGCCACAGCACCCTATCCATAACCCCCTCCCTCTCCAGTGACCTCGCGAGCTCCTCCCGCTTCTCAGTAAAGTGCGCCCACGAGTCAAAGTGCATGGGCACCAGCACATCAGCGCCAATCTCACAGAACAAGCGTGCAGCATCGGCCCCGTCCATGGTAATCTTCAACGGGCCGGTGGGGAGGGGCACGACGGCTTTACCGATGTTTAGGAGGGCGACGGAGATGTCTTTTGGGGGGGTTTGGTTAGTAAGTGAACAGATGAGGGGAGGCAGAGGGGAGGTAAGAGGGGTGAAAAGGTTGGGGGAGTTGTCATACGGAAGTGGTCTCGCATCCTGCTGAGCTCAGGTAGGTAGATGGTGTCGCCTGAGAAGTAGATTGCGTTGGGCTTGCCATCGGTCTGCCCAAAGGAGGGGGTCCTGAGGATGAAGCCGGTGACTTCGCCGCCGGGAAGGTGTTCGCAGGGCGTGCCGGTGACTTGGAAGGTCTGGGAGCCGATTTCGAGGGACACGGTTTCCCTGTGTTGGTCAGTGACTTGGCCCTACTGCTTCAATGATGGCAAAGGGCATACCATGGCCTCATGACCCTCACCCCCGGCAGCGCGCTGAGGTTCCTTGCGCCATCAGGCGTCGTGAGGACTTGTTTGCCTCTGAGAACCTGCCGTCCCGGCTCGTCCAGGTTGTCGGGGTGGTCCTCATGGCTGAGTAGCACGGCGTCGATGGGAGGAAGGTCTTCCGGAGTGAGGGCGGGGTTGTCCGAGTTCTTGAGGACCAAAATGCCCATGTCCCACTCTGTGTTAGCAGGAGAGAAGAACGGATCCGTCAGGATGTTGACGCCGTTGAGATGGATGATGGCCGTGGCCGTGCCGATGTGGGTGAGGGCCAGGGGCGCATCAAAGTTGATCCTGGGAGCCATTGTGACAGTTGATCAACGTGTTCTTGTTCTCTGTAGGGTGGGGCTGAGATCACTTAGATGAAGTGAAGTTTTGAGAGAAAGAACTCCAGGCGGTGCCATCAAACTCGTGACACTTCTGGAGTATTTAAGCAGTGCTACACCTTCCCCATGATCATCTGCTCGCCCGCACCTTCGGCTTGTAAGCCATGCCACATTACGTCAACTAGCGTAAGCTCAACTCCCATGTTGCCGGTGAGCCATGAAATCGACGGACGTCCGGGATCACTTGCATTCTGAGCGCACGAAGTTGAGGAGAAATCTCGGCCAGAGACACCTCGATCCAGGGTTAAAGCAGTGGAAGCCACAACCCTCGCGATCCTGACATGTTCCAGAATGGGATGGTGAAGGCTTGGCGGAATATGTACCCAAATCGGGTTAGCGTCAAACGTCGCACCAAACCTCGACCACGACGGTGTTGATATCAGGCCCCAACCCCGAGGTGACATGGAGTGCGACATTCAAGATCGCCTATTCCTTGTGGGGAGAATAATACCGCCAAGCCTGAATATCGGCAGGTGGTTGGAACGACGGTTCGGAGGTGCTTCGGGAAAACAGTCTCCGAGTGACAGAAAATCGGTATAAGCCGAGACGCTGTCTCGACTCTTGAGGCAATGAGGGTCAAGCAGAAGACGGTTTGTCAGGTCTGTAGGAAGGGGAAGATTGGCGTAGGGGTTATCCCCATGTCCCTAAAGTCTTGATCTAGCTCGCTGATCTCGGACAGTGTGACGGAAAGAGACCGGCCTGTTCTCAATGTCTTCTTCGCGGGATCACCTGTCCCGGCTACACGGCTGATTGGGTCTTCGTCCCCCAACCCAGTGAGGATGGGGGCGGGGGCGCTTGCCGTGGAGTGGGAAAACAAAACACAAAGCGGCGACTTTGCCATGGCGACAAAGATATCCTGCGGTCACCGAGCGTACCTCAGGTAAACCCCGCTGGAGACATGCCATTTGGCGATCTAATCCAGGCCATCGTCGACAACTACGTGCCGCAGGCCGATGCCTCGATGGTTTGCAGCAGCGTTGAACCATCGCCCCGGATCTGCGGGTCGTGGGTGGAGGTGCTTCCCGACCTCCTTGGCACTGACACCAACTCGGTGCTTGCCGCATCCATACGAGCCTTCGCCTTGACCATCCTGAGCAGGGGCCCAGAGCATAGGGCCCCAATCGCAAGCGGGCTCGAGGCATATCAGCAGGCCCTTATCAAGGTGAACGACGCCCTCAAGGCTCCGTACAACGGCTTTCCAGTTGAGCTAGGGGCGGGAGTGATGTGTTTGCTCCTGGCAGAGCTCTACCATCTCACCACCCTGTGCAGCTGGTCTGCGCATCTCCAAGGACTGGCAGAGCTAATGCAGTTGTCGCCCCCTGAGTTCTATGTCTCTGGAATCCCACACAGGCTCTTCGTTGGGGCGAGGCCGGCGCTGGTGGGTTCCTCAAACGCAAACTTCGTCTTTGTCGGAAATGGCGCTGATCAAGTCCACAGGTCGTCCTGGCTTTCCTTTCAAGAAGGTCGTCGTTCCTGGCTAGAGAGGAATGGAAGACTGTTCCTTTCCTTGAAACGAGTCCTTCCCCCGTTCAGGCGCTGATGAGCGAGGTCGCCGCCATTCCGGAAATACTTGAGAAGCTGGACTCCAATGGGGCCGATGCTGTTGCTTGCGAGGCACTCGCCGACTTCGAGGCTATCCTGGGCCGCTTGTACGCTTGGGAAGATGCTTCCCGGGTTTCGTCGCCGGCATCCCCCCCTCTTTTCTGGCTCCAACCATCGAGCGAAGCTCCGAGACCACACATCTGGTTCCAGAACATCACCACAGCAAATGCCTTAACCCATCTCTGGGCATTCAAGGTCATCTGTTTGCGGAACATTGCCCGCCTCAGAGCCGCTAGAACTCAGCAAGGTTCGGAGCATGCCGCAGATGGGGTCGATTTCGACGAGGCAAAGCGTCTGTCCGTGATGATCTGCCAGAGCATCGAGTACTTGATGCAGGAAGAGATGAAACTGTTTGGGCCGACTTCGGTGATGCTGCCCATGCGGGCGGCGTACGAGACGTTCGAGGCCGGCGGGGTCCAAACAATACAGGAGCTGGCGTGGTGCAGAAGAATTGTTGGAGATATTCGCAACCGTGGCTACGGCTTCATGACCCTCCTCATCAGCGTCGAGGGTCGTCCGGGTTGAAGTGTAGTAAACATCGAGGTCTAATACTGATTGCCATATCCAAGTAGCGCTGCAGTTTGCTCGCAAGGAAAAAAAATATCACTTGCCGTCGTATGGGCAAAATCGAAGTTCGTCGAGAAGTGGGAAGTCGTTACTATGTAAAGAAACAGAGACGGGGGACACTTTTGGCAGGAACCTTGGTGTGGAATTGAGACAAGCGATTGGCTGCTTGGCTGGAGTGACCCGTTTTCTGCCGGAAGTTCAAGGCAAGCCCGGCATAACAGCCCGCCAAGCCCAGCTGGGTAGACCCACCTCGACAAGGCAGCAGGAGCTTGGGTAAGCTCGCAGTGGCCTTGCATCGCAATCACAACCAGCAACAACCCAAACCAACAACCGCGAGCCCCTCGACAACACCCACCATTCAACCCGACAACAACCTCGAGGGAAAATACCCAGACGCAACCTCGATCCACACTTTTGCGCTCTCCATTCCATCACTTCCCCTTAAAACTACACACCGATAGCGATCCACGATGGCGTCCAACGAGGAGCGCCAGCACGCCCTCAGCAAGTTCAAGCAGAAGCTGATCGAGTCGCGGGAATGGGAGACAAAGCTCAAGAACCTCCGGCTAGAAATCAAGGGGCTGCAGAAGGAGTTCGACCAGACAGAAGACAACATCAAGGCGCTACAAAGCGTCGGCCAGATCATTGGCGAAGTGCTGAAGCAGCTGGACGATGAGAGATGTACGCCACCTCGTCTCCCCCCACCCCCATACCACCGTCGCAATTCCTAACTCCCACCCCCCCAATAGTCATCGTCAAAGCCTCCTCCGGCCCGCGCTACGTCGTGGGGTGCCGCTCCAAAGTCGACAAGGCCAAGCTCAAGCAGGGGACGCGCGTGGCGCTGGACATGACGACGCTCACCATCATGCGCATGCTGCCGCGCGAGGTCGACCCGCTCGTCTACAACATGTCGCTCGAGGACCCGGGCCAGGTCAGCTTCGGGGGCATCGGCGGGCTCAACGACCAGATCCGCGAGCTCAGGGAGGTGATCGAGCTGCCGCTCAAGAACCCGGAGCTGTTTCTGCGGGTTGGCATCAAGCCGCCCAAGGGCGTGTTGTTGTATGGTCCGCCGGGTACCGGCAAGACGCTGCTTGCGAGAGCTGTGGCGAGTAGTTTGGAGACGAACTTTTTGAAGGGTGCGTCTACGTCACATCCCACCCACCCATGCAGTCCGTTTCACTAACATACTTTTCGCCCAGTCGTCTCCTCCGCCATCGTCGACAAATACATCGGCGAATCCGCGCGCCTCATCCGCGAGATGTTCGGGTACGCCAAGGAGCACGAGCCGTGCATCATCTTCATGGACGAGATCGACGCGATCGGCGGGCGGCGGTTCAGCGAGGGCACGAGCGCGGACCGCGAGATCCAGCGCACGCTCATGGAGCTGCTCAACCAGCTCGACGGCTTCGACTACCTGGGAAAGACCAAGATCATCATGGCCACCAACCGGCCCGACACGCTCGACCCGGCTCTGCTGCGCGCCGGCCGCCTCGACCGCAAGATTGAGATCCCCCTTCCCAATGAGGTTGGGCGGCTTGAGATTCTTAAGATTCACGCGGCTGGTGTGTCGAAGGATGGGGAGATTGATTTTGAGAGCGTGGTTAAGATGAGTGATGGGCTGAATGGGGCGGATTTGAGAAATGTGGTGACGGAGGCGTAAGTCCACACCTCGCTCAACGTTTTATGCTGCCTGCTAATACTCATCTTCACAGTGGCCTATTCGCCATCAAGGCCGACCGAGACGCGATCAACCAGGACGACTTCAACAAGGCGGTGCGGAAGCTGGTGGAGGCGAAGAAGCTGGAGGGCAAGCTGGAATACCAGAAGTTGTAAGGAGCGGTAGCAGGGGAGAAGGGGTTACATGCATGGTGCTACACGTGAAATAGACGCAGTAGACGCCGCGGCCATGGATAACACTTTGTCAGCGTTGGCTGTAATAATGTAACAGTACGGGACTGGACTGCACAAGCGAATCGACCTTGATGGCCACGAACCCTCCCTAGAAATATCCCCGGATATGGCCCGTGCCCTCCCATCAGCCCACACCTGCATGTGAACATCGAACTCAGACCTCGATGGAAGACCTGGTGGAAATCCTACCGCGAATTGACCTATCAAGACACTCTCCCACCCCAATCCTCACCTTTCAGCTGCAGGGTCCGTCCGCCTCCTCCACATCGCCAGCTGCAAACACCCAGATCCCTGAGGCTGGCTGTGCGGCGGGCGGTGTTGCCGTCGGGTTGAGCGCCCGGATAGGGCTGCTAGTGTGCGGCTCAATCGCGATGGCATGATCCCGAGGGAGGCTCGTTGCTTGGCAAGGGTACTTCATAGGTAGGGTGATGGGGTAGGTAAGCACTGACGGAGCAACCTCTCCTTGGAATTGGGTGTTGGTGGCTGAGAAACCCTGGAGGGGGGCTGCTGACAGGATTTCATCGTCAGGTGTCCTGCAATGCAAACCCCATGGATCTGGTGAGCTATTGAATGGCGATGCTCAACAACGCCTTCCCCGGAGTTACTGCGCTGTTGGTTAGTTGATCATCAATCCCGTCCGTTCGTTCGCCTGGTGGCTCGTGTTACAAGCATGTTCGGCATTGGCCTCGCGGGGCGCGAGAGGTTTTTTTCTAAGAATAGCTGCAAGGCCCAGGCCGGGGGGGGGGGGCGAAAGACGGCCTTTTCTTCTGGCGTCGGCTTCACAGCCGCAAAAAGTGGGCCGCCCAAGCCCTCGGCGGACACCCCTGGAGATCTCAACTTCAGGCGAGGCGCAACTGGTGGATGGGACTCTGGATGGGACTGTATTCTGCACTGATGTCGTGTTGGCCGGCTGTTCCTGGTGGAATCTGGACACGAGAGGGCTTGCTGGTGGCATGGGATCGCTGCCGAGGATGGAGGCGATGATGCGCCGTCTGGAGATCCTTGCTGCGAGTTACAGATTGGAGAGGGCGCTTGTTGTGAGACAGCGGGAGAAATGTTTGATTTCGCTGCTCGGCAGAGAGGGCGAAAAAGGGCGTGGGCTCCATCTGCCGCGATACGAACCTTGGAAAGCTCTCCACTGCCGCCGTCGTCGAGGAAACCCGTCCCCCGGATCCGCTGCCAAGACCGGCTTGGCCAAGTGTTGTTGTTGTGGTGAGCATTCTCTAGGCTTCTCCGCAGAGGTCAACCGGTGGTGAGAGGCGCGCCCAGATGGCGGTGAAGCCACTTGAGATGCACCGCATGTTTCTTGGCAGCACAAGAGACGCGGCGTCGGGTCCGTCCACAACGGTCAGAGGCTCGACACGTCGATCAGCCCTCTGTTTCTGTGAGGGAGGATGTGCCGAGATGCTGCCAATGGGGAGCGGGAACCTTCCCATGGACTACAATCGTGCGGTTCGGTTCGGAAGGGAAAATGGTTGCATGCTGCTAAAGGATGCATGCTACTAGCGCAAGGCAGAACGATTGTGAGAAGTTGAGCGGGAGCTGACCCAGCCTTGAAGATGGATGACCCAGCAGAGGTAGGTCCCAGGAACGAGAAGAAGAACCAGCAACGGCAGTGGGTGAGACATGCCGCAGCCGTCTGGATCATAACTTGATGCTTTCGTAATCCACATACCCAAAACTTGGGATACTTCGAGAGATCTCAGGCCGTCGACCAAGATCAGATCAGCCAACTCGAGATTGGAGGACAAAGATTGGAAGAGAGGGGGAGGGGCTGCAAGAGCGCCCGAAACGCATGCAACTCGTGGGTTCCCTGTCGCGGGCTGTCACCTCATGTCAGAGAGTCAGGAACCGGGGAAAAAGGAGGCAATTGGACGGGGCTTTGTTTGGCGAACTGCTTGCACACCTCTTTTGGCGCTGATCACGGCTGGGAGGGAGCAAAAGAAGGAAAGCAAGCACCACACAGCCATCGGGTTGGTCTCCTTCCCGAAGACGATGGCGATGCTGCTGGGTGGAGATGGGAGACCAACAGTGGACAGTCAGCGAACACCCCCTGCCAGGGCAACAGGGCAATGACGACTTTGTCCCTGGCTCGGGCCTGACCCCTGTCTCGTCTGGCCGCGAGAGGGACCCACACCGCACCTGCAGCCTGCAGCATCCCTTCCCCTCCAGAAGCGGCCATAAAGTCAGCAAGCTCCCCCAGCAACCGTCTTGACTCTCATCCATCCCATCTCCCCAATCCATTCGCAAACTCCCGTCTACCGTCCGGCGCCCCGAGCACTCCAGTGATACCCCCAGCTTTTTGTCGTCGTCGCTTTTTCGGTTTTTCGTGCTTTCTTCCCGTCATTCGCTGTCTAGTCCGTCAACATGTGGTACGAACGACCCCAAACACAACCCCGCCTTTTGCTGAATGTTGCCCATGAAGGGGGGACAATAGCGGGGTGTTGGGCAAATCTGGCGGGATCTCGTGAGGCACGGCCGGCTGACGAGTGATTTTCTATAGTGGCATTTTCGGATACATCAACTACCTGGTGGAGAAGGACAGGAAGTTCATTCTTGACACATTGGTCAACGGTATGTCAATGCTGCGCTCGAGAACCGGACCCCGATGCAGGGACCGCTCTGCCTCGACAATCCGATCTTCGCAATACACAAAACCACCAATTCGGGCGCGAGTTGCTGACATTCGCCTTTTTCCAATCACTAGGACTTTCCCGCCTTGAGTACCGCGGCTACGACTCTGCCGGTCTTGCCATTGATGGCGACAAGAAGAAAGAGGTGTTTGCCTTCAAGGAGGTCGGCAAGGTTGCGAAGCTGAAGGGCCTCATCGACGAGACCGAGCTCGACCTCACCAAGGTCTTCGATTCACACTGTGGCATTGCCCACACCCGCTGGGCCACCCACGGCCCCCCCTCCCGCACAAACTGCCACCCCCACAGGTAAGCTAGCCGCGCGAAAATCTTCTTGAGTACGCCGCTGACGACGCCACAGGTCCGACCCCAACTGGGAGTTCTCGATCGTCCACAATGGCATCATCACCAACTACAAGGAGCTGAAGACGCTCCTCGAGAGCAAGGGCTTCCGCTTCGAGACCGAGACAGACACCGAGTGCATCGCCAAGCTGGCCAAGTACATCCACGACCAGCACCCGAAGGTAGGCTTCACCGATCTGGCCAAGGCCGTTATCAGCGAGCTTGAGGGCGCCTACGGTCTCCTGATCAAGAGCGTGCACTACCCCCACGAGGTTATTGCCGCTCGCAAGGGTTCCCCGCTGGTCATCGGTGTCAAGACCCAGAAGCGCATGAAGGTCGACTTCGTCGATGTCGAGTACGCCGACGAGAACAGCCCGCTCCCTGCTGAGACGGCCGCCCAAAACGTTGCCCTGAAGAAGTCATCTGGCCCCGGCAGCCTCCTCGCCCCTAACGGTCTGCTGGGCGCCGCCGACAAGTCGCTGCTGCACCGCTCGCAGTCGCGCGCTTTCATGACCGATGACGGCCTCCCGATGCCCACCGAGTTCTTCCTGTCTTCGGATCCTTCGGCCATCGTTGAGCACACCAAGAAGGTTATGTACCTCGAGGACGACGATATCGCGCACATTCACGAGGGCTCGCTCAACATCCACCGTCTTAAGAAGGCGGACGGCAGCAGCAATGTCCGCGCCATCCAGACGCTCGAGCTCGAGCTGCAGGAGATCATGAAGGGCAAGTTCGACC
The DNA here is from genome assembly GCA_027569505.1 of Chloridium humicola. Lineage (NCBI taxonomy): Eukaryota > Fungi > Ascomycota > Sordariomycetes > Chaetosphaeriales > Chaetosphaeriaceae > Chloridium > Chloridium humicola. The sequence goes on from JAPDFF010000020.1 coordinate 166,065, forward strand.
ACTTCATGCAGAAGGAAATCTTCGAGCAGCCCGAGTCAGTCATCAACACGATGCGTGGTCGTCTCGACATCGCCAACAAGACGGTGACCCTTGGCGGTCTCCGCAACTACATCAGCACCATCCGTCGTTGCCGCCGCATCATCTTCATTGCCTGCGGTACCTCGTACCACAGCTGCATGGCTGTCCGTGGTATTTTCGAGGAGCTGACCGAGATCCCGATCGCCGTCGAGTTGGCCTCCGACTTCCTTGATCGCCAAGCGCCCGTGTTCCGCGACGACACATGCGTCTTCGTGTCGCAGTCCGGTGAGACGGCCGATTCGCTGTTGGCCCTGCGGTACTGTCTCGAGCGCGGTGCCCTTACTGTGGGTATCGTCAACGTAGTGGGCTCCAGCATTTCGCTCCTGACACACTGCGGTGTGCACGTCAACGCTGGCCCCGAGATCGGTGTCGCCTCGACCAAGGCGTACACGTCGCAGTTCATCGCCATGGTTATGTTCGCTCTCTCGCTGAGCGAGGACCGCGCGTCCAAGCACAAGCGGCGCGAGGAGATCATGGAGGGTCTTAGCAACATCAGCGCTCAGATCAAGTCGGTCCTGGAGCAGGACCAGAAGATCAAGTCGATGTGCGAGAAGACCTTCAAGAACCAGAAGAGCTTGCTCCTTCTCGGCCGTGGCAGCCAGTACAGCACTGCGCTGGAGGGTGCCCTGAAGATCAAGGAAATTAGCTACCTTCACTGCGAGGCCGTCATGAGCGGTGAGCTCAAGCACGGCGTTCTCGCGCTAGTCGACGAGAACCTGCCCATCATCATGATCCTCACCCGCGACGATCTCTTCAAGAAGAGCTTGAACGCCTACCAACAAGGTACGTCCTGACATTTGTGGAGCCACAAGAGAATACCGCTAACATTTCGCAGTCGTTGCCCGTGGTGGAAAGCCTATTGTGATTTGCAACCCGGCCGACGAGGAGTTCAGCGCCAACGAGGCCGAGAAGATCGAGATCCCCAAGACGGTCGACGCCCTCCAGGGCATCCTCAACGTCATTCCCCTGCAGCTGATCGCCTACTGGCTCGCTGTCATGGAGGGTCTCAACGTCGACTTTCCGCGCAACCTTGCCAAGTCTGTCACGGTCGAGTGAAGAGGCTGATAAAGGGTTTGGGATGAAGAAAATGACGGGTCGTCCAAGGGCATGGAGGGCCGAGAAGGTCGACGTCCCTTGGACAGGCAGGTGATATCATGTACTAGTAATTATTGCTACCTTGTGGTCTGCCGCTGGCTGGGAATTATGCGAGGGAAACGGACATGGATAGTGAGCGAGGGCATAGCGCCGCGGGGACAGGGTTCAGGGACACATGGTTTTGCTCGGTTGGTTGGGAATGAAGGGGTAGTGATGGTATTCAGAGTGCCATAGCAGGCGAACTTGCGTTAGGCAAAATTTATCTGGACAATCACATCATTCATCAACTCTTCTCTTGGACACGTGGTTATTCAGTAGCATTTCTAACCATGGTCACGTCACCTCTTGCTGCTCCTGAGGTCACGACCACCACACGCTTGCTCGCAGCAACTCTAGATCATGAATTCCCATTGCATTGCCAGCTAACCCACGCCCGCCATGCTAAGACCTATCCCATCTACCCATCTACACAGTCTGCGTACCATACCCCTTAATCCGCTCAGCAAACGCCCAGCTTTGCCTCTCGAGCTGCTCATCTTCCTTCAATTCCACGCCCTCCTTCGTCACCACCGCGATGCTATACCTATCCAGCGAGCGCGCATCCCGGTAAAACAGAACCTTCATGCACTCCTTGACAACGTCCACCGCCTGCTCCCGGCTCAGCTTGGCCGCGTCCTCCTCGGTCGCCGCGTACCGCCGCATGATGGGCTGGGCGAGCATCGCGCCGAAACCGGTGGCGAGCGAGGGGGAGGTAAAGGCCGTGCCGCGGAGATCGATGGATGCGAGGAAAGGGTGGGAGGAAGAGTCGAAGCCGGCGACGAGGATTTGGTTCCAGAGGGGGTCGAAGGAGGTGCGGCGGGAGTACATCAGTTTGGAGAGGTATTTGTGGAGGTTGGCGGCGTTGAGTTGGCCGGCTGGGGTGGGGGAGGATTCGTGCTCGTAGGCTTCGTCGATGGCGAGCTCGTTGAGGTGCCGGTCGAGGAATTGCATGTCGGAGACGTCGCCGCCGAAGCCGACGATGGAGGTCGAGAGGAAGGGGCGCAGGCGCTTGACGTCGGTGAAGCGCGCTAGAGAGCCGTAGGAGGCTGGGGGAGGGAGAATGTGTTAGTTCATGGTTTGGTGGATGGCAGGTGGGTGCTGGATGGGGGAGGGACAAGGAGGGAGACGCACCAAGGTTATCGGCGGCCATGACGACGCCGTCGCAGAACTTGATGGCGATGACGGACGTGCCCGTCACGATGGGCGCTTGTGTCGCCGTCTTGGGGGCGCTGTTATGAAGGTAGGAGGCATCGTAGGCGCCGTAGACGTCGTCTCTGGGCTGGTGAGGGTCAGCATTGTTGGAGTGGGCGGGAGAGATGGGGGGAAGGCAGGTGGACGTACACGACCCCAAGCCTGCGGGCGGTGATCCATGATTGCGGTGGGATTGACTTGGTTGTGAGACTTATAGAAGTGGTGATTTTAATTTCCCGTTGTTTGGGTTGATAATAGTTCTTGAAGTCGTCAATGGGAGGTTGTTGATGGGGTTGTGGTTGTTGAAGGGAAGCTTGCAGTTGGGTGAGGCTGCAGCTCCCCGAGCTTCGCGTCCAGGTGCTGCCTTCCCGGCTGGCTGGCGGGCTGACGTGCCAAGCCCCAATTCTGCTTGCCTCAGGCTGGACTTTGAAGTCCGCGTAGGATGTCTGCCAAGCAACGCACGTGACACCCTTCTGCGCAACCGAAATCAAAACAACCGAGTTTCGCCAATCTCTCAAAATAATCAGATTCGCGATTATTTCCGATACAATTTTGAGGATTGCAACACAACATGGGTCTCGTGCAGTATGATAGCAGCGATGAGGATGAGGAGATGCAACCTCCGGTTGAGGCACAGGTGAAAAGTCCTTAAGTCATACATCGAGAACCTGAGCTGACGTCTGTTGCAGCCTCCCAAGCCGCCAGTTGAGCCCGTCCCAATAAACAGCAAAACACCACCAGGTAAGCTCTCTCCCCACCCTCTCCGCCAAAAACTCTCACTAACCCATTCTCACTAACCCCTGCCCTCAGAACCACAACCCACCATCTCAACCCCATTAGCACCATCTCACAACCAACCACCAGCACCCGCCTCCCAACGCCCAACCTCACCACCGTCCCCAGACCCCATTCTCGGCCCAACCCTAGGCCCAGCCCGCCCCCTTCCCCAGGACCCCTCTCTCTCCGAAGTCGACATGTCCTTCCTCTCCCAAAACGAACCCCCCTCATCCCCCTCAGCAGCACCACCCGCCGCCCCCCCACAATCCCCCTACACCCTTACCCGCACCCTCCTCCACAACCTCACCCTCCCCTCCCACGCATCCCTCTCCATCCCCCCCTCGCCGCCGGGGTCCCCACCCCCAGGCCATGACACTCTCACAGCAAAGTTTGACACATTTTTGCGTCTGAAGCGTACTCAGGGGGTGCATTTCAATCAGAGGCTGAGGGAGAGTGTGGGGATGGGGAATCCTGCTACTATTGAAAAATTGTTGGGGTTTATTGGTGTCGAGACATCGTTTACTCAAGATGGTACTGGGGGAGGAGGTGGTGGTGGTGGTGGTGGTGAGGGGAGTGAGGGGGATGGGAAGGGGGAGGGGGATGGGGTGAATGGTGGTGGTGGTGGTGGTGGTGGGCTGGGGCAGTACGCGACGGTGTTGGGCAAGGAGGTGTGGGATCCGGGGTGTTTTCCTGGGTGGGCGGGGAGGGGTCAGTTGAGGAGGGCGCAGGAAAGGGTGGGGAGGGAGAGGGAACGGGGACGGGGGGAGGCGGTGGAGTTTGTTACTGCCGGTAGTGGTGGGGGGATGAGCGTGGGGGCGGGAGGGGGAGGGAGTCGGTCTGGGACGGGGACGCCGGCGGGAGCGAGTGGGACTGGGAAGAGGAAGGGGAGGTGGGATCAGGTGTGATGTGGATGAAAGCGGGGGGTGGTGAGGACGAGGGTGGACTGTGTAGGTGAAGTGGGATACTGTGTAGACACTTCAACCCTTGGCATGCATCACCGCCAAGTTGGGCCCCATTCACACATGGCACGCACAGACGCGTGCCCCTCATTAAGTATCGGCAGTTGAATATATTACGCGCTTGGCTACGGCGACGCCCAACCAGGGGTTGCATAACTAGCTACTACATACATACAACACATCTTCGTCCCAAAACCCGCACTTGGCAGACTTGCAAATTGGTACGTAGTAGCACGCAGATAGATGCCCGTCCAGCTGCTGCCACAGGCAGTGCATGTCGCGGACTTTCTGTTTTAGTTTAAATACGTACTCTCTCCCATGGCCATAAGGCTGTCCGTAAACATTTGACATCTCAGCTTTCTCTTTCTTTCATGGTATCTCCTGTCCACATCATATCATCTTCGTGCTCACAGAATGGTATCCCTTGCTCGCTCTCCAGCGAGCGCGCGCGCGCATAACAAAAGCCAACCGTAAACAGCAGCAGCAGGTATTAACACAAAAACAACCCCCAAATAAAATCAAGGCATTAAAGTAGGTTAGGTAGGGTTTGGGAAGGACCCAGGGCTTTATTTGCCACCACCGAGACCGCCGCAGGGGATGTCGAGGCCCATCTTCTTGACGGTGCCGCCGATGTCGATCTCGATGGTCTGGCTGTGGGCGCCGAGGGCGTTGGCGAAGTAGGGAAGCGGTTGGCCGTGGTTGACAACCTCGGAGCAGCGGATCTGCAGGGGAAGGATACCCTTCTTGTCGCCCTTGCAGAAGGCGTCCGTGCCGAGCGCCTCGAGGACGGCGCCGAGGTCGGTGATGGTGGCGCGCATCGGGAACTTGTTCATGCCCGAGTTGAGAACCACGTTGTCGATGTAGACGGTGCCGATCTCCTTGCCCAAGAGGTAGTTGATGTAGGTGAGGTTGCCCTGGGAGAGATGATTAGCAAGCTGTGAGCCAGGGGGAGGCCCCGCACCAAGATATGAACTCACGAGCTCGATGTTGAAGACGGAGCGGTTGGGGATATAGGCCACGCCCCAGAAGTTGTTGTCGAGAGCGTCGTGCTCGAGAGCGGCGCGGGTCTCGTTCACGACGGTGCCGTCAAGCCCCTGCATACCTGGGGACGGGGTTAGCGGATGAACACAATGAAATGCAGGGAATAAGCCGGGGCCGCGTACCAGGCGTGTCGAGGGTGCTCCTGAAGGTGACGCCGTAGTTGCGGGCAATGCCCTTGACGCGGACACTGGTCTCGCCCTCGACGGTCACGCGGACGGTCTCGTTGGAGAGCAGCCAGGTGTTGAAGCGGGTAAGGGCGGCCTCATCCTCGATCGGGAGGTCCTGGGTAACATTGACCACCTGGTGGGCATCGCTCGTGGTCGGGGGGAAGTCGATCTTGGCGAAGGGAGTGTGGGGTTGGTAGTCCTCGAGGTACATGACACCGGGGAAGCCGGCGATCTTGGCATGAACGGAGCCATCGGTCTTGATGGTGGTGTCGAGCTTCATGGTCAATGACTTGGTCTGCGTGTTGCTGATGACGGTGGAGTCGAGGAAGAGCTTGGCATCGTCGAGCTTGCTCTGAGCAATCTTGGGGACGGCGACCAAGAGGCTGTCACAATGGTTAGTTTCGGGGGTAATATCCAGAGACTGAGACCCAGCTTACATCACAGGCACCACAATGACAACGATGACGACGAGGAGGGCCAGATACGCCCACCAAAACTTCTTGCAGTGGCCCACGCAACCGCGCCTCCTGGGCCTGATATCCTCCGTCTGGGTGACCGCCGCCTTGTCCATGATGTCGACGGTTGTAGGTGTCGAGTTGTGTTGTTGTTGATACCGGTTCTCTCTCACCGAAACGAGGGTCGAGACAGAGGGAGACACTGTTATCGCAAGTCGAGAGAAAGAATCGGCATGAGCAGGAAGCAAGAGGGTGTGCTCCGGGAACAGGAACAGGGTCGGCCACTTATAATGGGGATCCCAGGAGGAGCGAATGGTTGGGACGGGAGACGGGGTCGACTGGGCAATTTCGCAGGGGGGTGGTTGCTTGCGGCTCACAGTTCCAGGCCGTCGGCTGCATGGGGGATCATCGGTTCCGCGTAGTGCGCGTGAAGCCAGCCAGGGGCGGGCCAGGAAGAGGGAGCAACCTTGTTGCCACCGGTGGATGAGCCAAGCAGCAAATGGAGGAGCACGAGGGCACACCCACTTTACCCCAGCTCTTGAGAGTCCAATTGGGTCTCTCGCGGCAGGACGACTAGCCCCTTCGAGCAGGTTGTCCGAATGCCCTCCCCCACAAAGGGAGGGCCATCTCTGGGGATAAACCCTAACCCGTGAAGAAAGAACGAAGCGAAAAGGGGTAATATCGGCGGTAAAATAGTGAATAAACAGGCCGCTGAACCCTGTCTTACCTTCCTAATGTCGAAGTGCCGTCTCCTGCCGTCATCGACGAGACCGGAGACCCTGCATCTTCACAAGCAAAAGCGCTCACCTCTACCTCGCAGGCCGAAGCCGGTGGCCCTTGGCGGCATGGGGAAGATGGGCCTTGCGCCCCAGGCGATGCGGGGAATGCGGAGGAGGAAGGTTCTGATAGTCCCCCGACGCATGAGATCATGCTCGTCTTGACATCGTGGGAGCTGGGGAGGGGAGGTGGGGATGGCGTTGTCGTCGGCCGCGGGGAACCCTCCACCGCGCATGGCGACCTCCGCGGCCCTAGCCATTTGGAGACTAGTTGCTGGCCTGATGGCCGTCAGAACTGTAAATCTCCGCCCGGGGACGGGAAGGGAGCGGTCGACGGCGACGTCAAACAGGTTTTCGATGTCCATCGGCGAGTCGTGGATCGTAATTCGGGGTCTGGCTTTAGCGGTCTTTGTTCGAGCGATACTGCTGCTGGGAACGCGGGACAGCGGCTGTCGGGCGACGTGGTGCCTGTGTGTGTCTCGTGGCTCGTGTCGCGATGGATCCTTCGCAACGCGATTCTTGCAGTTAGCAGAGTTTGTCAAAAAGCGAAAGGCCCAAGACGGCGCTACGCTGCGAAGGTGCAACGGTTTCACTGGCATCGCGGACGTGACTGCCAGATGCAGTCCATGCCAAGAGATCATTTTGTGGCGTGCCCCGCTTCGACTGCTTGGTCTGGGGGAGGCGCCAGGGATCCGACCCTCATCCCTGCCAGAGTGGGCAGGCATCCTCGGCATCTCGTGAGGGTCCTGATGGAGCACATGAAAATTTGGATTTCCCCGTCTGTCTGTGAGGAGACCCAGACCGGCAGCAGCCAGCTCGCCCAACTCGCCCAGCCGTCAGAGGATCGCGACTATTGGAATTTTTCGCTGGGAGGCGTCTGCAGGCCAAGACTGCTCCTCGTCCGACAGCCAATGCTGCGCCTGGGAGGACCGATTACGAGCAGCGACTATCACATGTGCCATGTGCAAGCTTGGCAAGCAGCACCACCACCAAAGCAGCAAACAGCCAGCAACCAACACGACGAGATGAACCGTGTCGCAGGACGTCGTTCGGACGGTCGACAAGATTGCCCCGTTGCAGTGGGTGGCGGAAATGGGCCCGCCTTTATCCCCTCCTGTCGCTGCAAATTGCTGGGATGGAGCCCGCGACTCATCAACAAAAGAGCCTGCGACTCCACGCAGAATCTCAACACCAGTCAAACAACTGGCCACGATTTGATATGGCCTGTTGTTGAAGGTGGAGAGGAGCCACTCGGAAATTTGAGCAAAAAGCGTGCCCGCTCAGTGCCGACCCGCACGGCAAGCAAGGGTCGACCCAAAACTCTGGACAGGACACCGCCAGACTTGGCGAGGGCTGGAAGAAAGGCCGACCAGAAACATCGTGTTCTGCGTCCCAGATGGCAAAACCATCAAAACGCGCGAACCACACACCGACGCAGCACCGGTTTGGGCGCTCTAACTGGCCACACCCTGCCACGAACCGCATGACCTCACACCTTCCCAAATCAAAGTCGGCTGGCCAATCGGCGGTCAAAGAGTGCGACCTGTTATTGGTTGCGCCGACCACGAGCACCCGCAGCGCCGCCTCGATATTGGATTGGGAAAGGGGCTAGATGGGCTGCGCGATGCAAGAGGGTGTCGCCTTCGGCACTTCCCAGGCCGCAGCAGGGACAATATCGAGATGAGACGGCGGATTCGTGGTGTCGCATCTCAGCCGCCAACAGTGCCATTTTTTCGTCTGTCCAAATGCGCCTCAACACCCTCAAAACCATGATGCAAGGGGCCGCCCATCCAACTCATGGCGAAACGAGATGGGCGTTCACATGGAGCAAGTTCAGGCTGTCATTCCTGGCGGATCGTCCAAGCATCTGCGCCCTGTCCCTGCCAAATCCTGTGTCTGCATGCATGGGATTCTCTCAAGGGAACTCGCCAACGCTGTGCCACATCCATACGTCCTCAAAACCATATCATCGCGCAAAATGTCAGCGTCAGACTGACGCCAAACGGTGAAACCTGGCGCGAGAAGCGGCTGGTAAACACTAGCAGGAACACATGTGAGACTTGGCCAGGGCAATCATCTCGAGATCTCCTGTCAGGGGTAATCACAAGTCCTCCGAGCCTCAATTGCAACACCACCTCTGCCCGCGAAGATCACCCCAACCTGCAGTTCATGAAACAGCCTCGCCGCCTCACAAAACAACCAATTCCATAAATACAAAACCACGGGTTGGGATTCCAGCTCCAGCTCCGGCTCCGCAACCCATCCATCCCTCCCCGGTCCCCCGCGTTTCGGCGACGCGATGCTGGGCCCGGCCCCACCGGCTGCCACATGTCATCGGAGTTCCTCGGCTGTCACGCGCGATCACATCACAGATCTCCCCTCTCTTCTCACCACAACCCACAAAAGATCGTCCGCTTCCCCACAGATCTCGGCAGGGCGAGAAAAAAGAAACATGGCTCATCCCCAGAGTCCCCGTCGGCGCAGTCCCCTCTCTTCTTCCCCATGGGGTGGCCGGGGGGCCCGTCCGGCTGGTCGGTTCGGCTCAGAGCTTGGCGGCGGGGGAAGTCCACAGGCCGGCCCGGTCCAGGCCGGCGCCGCCGTCGAAAATGTCGCGCTCGACTGCGCGGGAGTTGATCTGGCGGCGGTCAGTACGGGTTTCACGTGTGAGTAAAAGGGGGAAGGGAGACTCACGAATCGCGGTCCCAGCTCAGACAGGTCCTTGACGCCCAGCATCTTCATACACGTCTCGATCTCGCTTTGGAGGACTGCGTCGTCGGTTAGCATCATCACCACAAACACCACAAACACCACAACCACTCTCCCTCACCCCCAACAAAACACCAACACATCCAAAACCAAACCAACCCCAAAAAAAAAAAAAAAAAAAAAACCCACCCTCAAAAGTCCTCTCCACTCCCCTCCATCCCCCCGCCCCAAGCCCAAACAACGCCGCTCTCCCCACCCCCACCGCCCTCGCGCCCAAACACAACGCTTTCACCACATCCGTCCCCCTCTTCACGCCCCCATCCACCCACACCTCCACCATCTCAAACACCTCGGGACAATACTTCCGTATCTCCAGCAGCGTATGCACCGCCGGCGGGCTGGTGTCCATGGACCTCCCGCCGTGGTTCGACAGGATGATGGCCTTGATGGTCCCCGGGTGTTGGCGCGCCCATTGCGCGGCGAGAAAGGCGTCTTCGTGGGTTTGGATGCCTTTGAGGAGGATGGGGAGGGTGGTGTGGCGGGCGAGCCAGGGGAGGGTGGTGGACCAGGTGAGGTCCGCGGCGGTGCCGGAGAAGAGTTTTTGGCCGACGCCTTGTTTGGAGGGGTCGGGGGTGTTGGGGGTGGTGGGGGAGGGGGGTTGGGCGGATTGGAGAAGGGCTTCGGCTTCGAAGCCGGCTTTTTCGTCGAGTTCGCGCTTGGAGGGGACGGGCGCGTCGAGGGTGAGGACGATGAATTTGTACTTGTCGGGGAGGGCGGCGATGCGCTTGAGCATGGCTTCGGATTTGGCGCGGTTGTTTTGCACGTAGAGCTGCCAGCCGAAGATTTGGTTGGGGGCGGAGTTGGCGACGATCTCTTCGGGCGTCATGGACGCGTTGTGTGAGACGAGTTGCATCGCGCCGAAGCGGGATATGCCCCGCGCGATGCCGGCTTCGCCGTCGGGGTGGGCGAGGCGCGCCATGGCGGCGGGGCAGACGAATAGGGGGGTGCCCACTTTGTTGCCGAGGAGGGTGGTGGTGGTGTCGGCGCGGGTCACGTCGACGAAGATGCGCGGGCGGAGGAGGATGCTGCGGTAGGCGGCGTTGTTGAGGTATTTGGTCTGCATGTCGTCCGAGGCGGAGAAGTAGTAGGCCCAGCACTTCTTGGAGACCTGGGTCTTGGCCGCGGCCTCGATCTCGTCGAGGTTGAGGAGCTGGTGCAGGGGAGGGGGCGGCGCGCGCTCCTCCTCGGGTTCCCGCCCCGCGGCGCTCTGGCGCTGCATCTTCTTGAGGCTCTCGGCGTCGACCACGCCCAACTTGGCCTCGGGCTTGAGGTTCTCTTCGAGGATGCCCGAGGGGTGGATCGGATCGTACTCGGCGGTGGCATCGCGGCCGGCCAGCTGCAGGATGATCTTGGAGCCGCCGGGGTGCTCGGGGAGGAACTCGGTCACATCGTAGACGTTGCCGTGGAGCACCACCCAGCAGCTTTCGGGGGAGGTGTGCTTTGCAACTGTGGGAGAGAGTGGTGTTAGTGATGGGTTTTAGTGATGGTGTCGTTCCAGAGTTGGCGAGGGCACGTCAATTGGGCGGGAGCTTGCCTTCCTCTGCGCTAAAAACCTTGACCATCTTGAATCGCGTCGAATCTCACGGGTATCACAAATCTATCCAGACACAGGAACAACAGAGAGCAGCGCAACGGCGAGCTCGCGGGCTGCTGACGGCATTTTAACTGACGACGACCGGATGTCTCTGCGGAGTCGGAGCCGGCGATCAGCCTGGTGTCAATTAGCTGCCCCACGATTGGATCGTGTTCCCTGATGGCGTCTGTTTTAGTGGTTCTCGCTGCTGTGGAGCTGCGGTTCTTGACGGCTACAGGCGCAACCACGCGCGCTCGAGCAGCACCGCGACCCAGGAGACGTTCCGCTTGGAGGATAAATCGGCCTCCGAACGCGGCAGTTCGCTGCGTGGCGCATCCCCGACCTTGGCGGAGACAAAGTGTGGGGATCCGGATGCCTTCACGGAATGACGAATCTGGAAGATCCGCTGCGATAAGGCATTCTGCAGTTGCCAGCAAGGATACCGTACCCTTTGCGTGAGTGCTTTCAACCTCTCAGTTTGAGACATTGCCATCTCAACCGTCTTGTTTCCAAGGCAGCTGTATAGACCTCACGCTTGCCCGTGGGATTTGCCTTCCACTTGAAAATTAAAACCCCCACCACTTTGCCACAAAGGCTGATGTCTTGGAGAGACGTCCCGCAGACACACCGTTGAGCGGTGAGGGCTAGTCCGGCGGCCGGCCGGGGGACGGCATGCTCCGACTCGGGACAGTGTACCCGGCCCCTCGCTGTCTTCGGCTCTCGACATGACCCCAAGGGGAGGGCTGGCTGACCGCGACGCGAGGTCCATATCCGTCTTTAACCGCCGTCTCAGAGTATTCAACTTTCCCATTCTGTTATCCGGAGGCATCGATGTCGTCAACGCTAAATGAAGACGATCTTGGCAGCCCAAGAGAGAGATGCTGGGGTCTTCCATGCACAACTCGGAGTTAATCAAAGTGGGCCCCAGGTTGGTGATATCTGGCTGCTTCACCACTTCGAAGTTCAACAGCAAGCCGAACCTAGCAGGTAGTATCTCGCACGAAATCCATTCCCTTTGCCTAACTGTATTCTTTCAACACCAAGATTTCTACTCTATTCCACGATGTCCCAACTCTGGTCCCCCCCAGGCGCCCCAGCTGGTTCCGTCCCGGCAGTCCGCCGCTTCGCCCAGATAATCAAACTCAAACCTGCCTTCGTCACCAAGTACAAGGAAGTCCACGCCGCCGCCTGGCCCGAAGTCCTCAAACAAATCCAGGACTGCAACATCCGCGATTGTAACCCCAACCCCCCAACCCCCCAACCCCCACTCCGACCCCGAGTTGCCCTCCCCCATTCCCCCTTTCTCTTCCCATACACTCGCCCCGACTCACCAGCAAAAACAGATAGCATCTACCACGACCCCTCCACCTCCCTCCTCTTTGCATCCTTCAAATATGTCGGCACCGACTTCGACGCCGACATGGCGCGCATGCGCCAGAACCCAAAGGTGCGCGAGTGGTGGAAAATGACGGACGAGATGCAGGAGTCGCTGGTGCCTGGCGCGAAGAGCAGTGAGTCGGGGGAGCCTGGGTGGTGGAAGGATGTTGAGGAGGTGTTTTATGCTGCTTGAGTGCCTGGGTGAATGTAGGTTGGAAAGGAAGATGGGGTTGGGGAAGGGGGGTGGTTGTGTGAGACGTGGGGCAGGGGGCAGTGGACTTGGATAGTAGCGGGTCGGCGGCTTTCTTGTGTTGTGATATGGGATTTTCGGAATGGGATCATTTATTGGATGTCTGGATGTCGCTGGGGTAGAACTCTGGATTTGTTGGGCCGTGTATGGTTGAGGGAAGGACTCTCCTTTAATGGGACAGTTACGAGGAATGTCAAGGTGCTAATATTGTAGCGGGAGTGAGGAATGGGGGTTGAGACGGATAATGGCGTTGGAAGCAAGATCGAGGGTGAGGATTAGCGGCAGGCGTGTGAAATCCAAGGGGCTATCATGGGCGTGGTGAACAACCAAACGTCTCTTCAAGCTTGGTTGCTTTAAAACCTCAGGGCGTCCATGGGATGGAATGTAATATGGAAAGGGCATGGATTCTGGTCGATGCTACACCCTCTAGGTCCCGTCGATTACAAGGACATAACAAGAACGTTGGACCTCAACCCACTACAGATTTGCAACCTCGGTGAGAACATCCTGTCCCTCCATCTTTCCATATCCCCAACAATCGTGGTCCGGCACCCCTACTCCTCTCCCCTACTCCTTTCCCCTACTCCTCTCCCCTACTCCTCCAACACCACCACCACCTCCTCCTCCTCCTCCTCTCCCCCTCCCTCCTCCTCATTTCCCTCACTCCCTTCACCTTTTAACCTTACCTCTTCACAACCCCTCCATGGAAACATAACCTCCTCCGCATCTTCCACGCCCTGCGGCGGCACCAACACATGAACAGCCGTCGACCCAAGCCACGCACCCTCCGCCCAGCGTTGACATCCCGACCCCTTGATACACGCCCTCTGCCAGTGCATCGTCCCGCAGAAACTCGTGCACCACTCCACCGACTGCAGCTCCCTGGCGCCACGCAGCACCGCCCCCTCCTCCCCCTCATCCTCCTCCTTCCGCGGCAAACCCTTACCCTCCTCCCTTACCCACGGCAGAAAGTGATACGCCAACTTCTCATACTCCTGAAACCCCGCCGGAAACACCACACACACACGCCGAAACGCCAGAATCGTCGCGAGCAGCAGCGCCTCGTCTGCGCGCGGGGTGAAATCCTTGTAAGCGTCCGCGCCACCGTCGTCGTCGTTGGTTTCGCCCTCGCCATACCACTGCAGCCTGGAGCCGGAGATGGAGAGGGTTCCGAGGAAGAGTATGTCTAGGGAGGGGTTGATGTACATGCTTGCGTGTTTGGGGAGAAGGCGGTAGTGGTGCAGGGTGAAGGCGCGGCTTTCGCGGGTGAGGCGGAGGGTGACGGGTGGGGAGGAGTGGCTGTGGATGTGGAGTTTGATGGTTGAGGGGGGGCAGTCGTAGTCGCGGTCGACGCGGATTTTGCGAGGGGTCCAAGTGAGGGTGTAGATGGCGATGCGGAGTTCGATGGGGAGGGTGGTCCAGGTTGCTGGGGAGGTGGTGCGGAGGGGGAGGTGGAGGGGGTGGGTGAAGGGGGGGAGGTTCATGGTGGGTTATTGACTCAAGACAGCCGTTATTGCGTCTTTAAACTGAGATTGGTATGGTCTCGTGCCGGAATTTAGGTTTGACCTTTTCGGTACCGTTGACAAAGGCTGAATCGATCCTGTTGACGGTAGGGGAAGTCGAGGACTCGAGGTTAGATTAAGTCAAAGCCCCCACATCTGGACCACTTTGGGCAACAATCCAAACCAGGCACCCAATCCGCCATTTCTCAACCATGTCATGGCCAATCTTCCTCCCACTTTGTACACACCTTCAAACCATGGCGATGCCTCCATATTCAGAAGCTGAACTTGCGCAGGCCTTAGACGCCCTCCACAAAGGCCGCAGCCTTCGCCGAATCGCGCAGGAATACGGCATCCCTAAGAGCACCCTCATCAACCGCCGGGATGGGTTGCAACCACGCAAGGCCGCCTTTGAAAACTTACAAAGGCTCACAAAGACCCAGGAGAATTGTTTAGCCACTTGGATCCTTACACAAGAAGCACTAGGCAACCCTCCAACTCAGGCGCAAATCAAGGAACTTGCCCAGCGAATCCCCAGGCTCGTGGGGATACAACAACACTAGGAAAACGCTGGATTACACGCTTCCTTGATCGCCACCTAGTCTTGAAGGTTTAGAGGCCACGGCGGATGGAAAGTAAGCGGGTCAACGGCGCTACAATCGAGGTTATTCGAGGTTGGTTTCCCAAGCTTAATATCCTAGCCATCAAGGCTATCAAACCAGCCAACCGCTGTAATATGGATGAAGCCGGCAGTATAGAGGGTATAGGAGTCAACGGCTTGGTCATTGGGAGCCGCCAGAAGCAAGCAATCTTACGCAAACAACCTAGGATACGCGCTTGGACTTCCGTCATCGAATATATCTCGGCAACTGGACAACTCCTCCCCCCCCCCCCGTCATCTTCAAGGGTAAGAGCGTTCAATAGCAGTGGTTTCCAGCCGATCTTGGTCAATATAATGACTGGCAATTCACCGCGACTGAGAACGGCTGGACTACTGATAATACTGCTGTTGAATGGCTCAGGAAGATCTTTATTCCCTAGACCTAACCTCAGGATCCATCAGAACCACGGTTACTAATAATGGATAGTCACCAGAGCCACGAGACTGACGACTTTATATGGTTATGTTTCGTCAACAATATCCACCCTCTTTACCTTCCACCACACTACTCCCACGTTCTACAACCTCTAGATCTTTCGATATTTTCGCCTCTCAAGCAATCCTACCGAAACGGTCTTAGTTCACTGACTCTCTGGAGCGATACAACCACTGTGGGCAAACAACTTTTCCTCGCCTGCTACAGCAAAGTACGCCAGGCAACGTTGGTGCCCCAGAATATCAGGAGTGGCTGGAAGGCGACTAGGTTGTGGCCGATATCTATCAGCAAGCCGCTGATGAGCCGGTTGCTAGTCGAAAACGCCAATACAACTATCACCACACCTGGAACAGTTGCCTCAAAAGAGACTTCCATACCTCTTGTCACTCCCATGCCCATCGGTTCTATTCCTACAGGACCGTGGACCACACCAACCAAGACAGTCGAGGTGCGGGAACGCCTGGTGGAATTGACCCGGCAGTTGCAGCCCTCCCGAACGCAACGCCTCCTTTTCCAAAAGGTCAGCAAGGCTTTCGACAATCACGACTTCAATTTGGCCCTCCTCCAACGCGAGAACGAAGCTCTGCGGGCACAGGTTGAGGCACAAAGGCCCAGGAAAAGAAGGAAGGTCAAGACTAGTCCTAACAGCAAGTTCACTAGCATTGAGGCTATTCGCAAGGCTCAAATCGAGGCCGGCGAGGTTGTGAATACAATGGTTGAACGCGCCGTATCGGAAACCCACAGTGATTCAGGCAGCTGTATTGTGGTAGCTTCAAATCATAAGATATCACAGAATTGATGTTGTTGCACTTGGCGTGATCAAAGTGGTCCAGATGTGGGGGTGGTCCAGATGTGGGGGCTTTGACTTATCTAGTTACTTGCTTTCGAGAACATGGGAGACAGGAGTCGCTTAAGAGAAAGTCTCGTTGCCCGCCCTTGTCCTCGTTGCCTAGGGCAACATTCCCTGCACCAAGCCAAAAGAGGCGAGAGTGCAGGGTAGGGTATCTAGGTGTCTTCCTAATGAGTTTACAACTTACTTTCATTGGTAGATGTTGGACAAATGTGTTGCTTTGCGATTTGGTGCCATTGGTTGTGAAGGAGAAAATTGTCAAGTCAGGGCTTTTGCAGCATTTGGGAGATCAGGCCATCAAGAAGCCATGATCTCGATGCGCATTGTGTGAACTTAGAATGGAGAAATCAGGCAGGCAGTTATCAAGACCTTTCCCTCAACGCATATATACTCCGCAACTACCTCATTCTCCCTGAGGCCGGTACGAAAGCCAGTGAGCACCCGTCCAGTGGTGGCCAGTGTTGGATGATCCCGCCGGGTACACGCAATCCTGATCATCTCGGAAGCCGATTACCCACACCGACAGGGGAAGAGGTTGTTGTTAAATGGTAGATTCCCACCACTTGTTCATGTTTTCAAACGACTCCCGACAACCGACTTTATATGTGAGGGTGACAGCTAGGTGCGTATCGGCTTCGACGGTCAGAGGAGGGTAGTGGGCCGAATAGGCGTCAACTTGGTAGATGCTGCCTCCGCAACCCACCATATGGTATTCGAGGAGGTTGTCATCCCAGCTAAATGGGTGGTTGAACTTTTGCTTATTGAGCAACTACATATCGATAAATCAAACGATTAGCAAAGAATTAGCAATGGAGCACCAAAGGGCAAAGTCAACGAACCAGTATCAGCTCGCCTGACGCGTAGGAAGTGCCTGGCTTATCCAAGGTGATGATCCAGACATCAACTGCTTCTGATCTTTTGCTTCTTACGGTCAGTTCAGCGAAAGGATAATAATTGCAATAGTATTGAGTTATTACTTCTGTTGTTCCTCGTTTTCAGGCGCTATCTGAGAAAGGGAGGGTTCCTTTATGGGCGTCGGTTGTGTTTGGGCCTATGGAGTGTGACCAAAGGCTTTTCCCAACCACTCTCTAAGTCCAGTGCGAGCCATGGGAGCTCAGGCTTGTGTGTTGGACCGTAAATAAGGCAAACACAGTTTCAGTACCTGTGAGGAGCTTAATTCTTCGACGTATGCTCTGATCTAGAGAGCTCCCTGCTTGAATTACGGGAGGCGTTGCGTTACGCGCCGCGGACATGACAACTCGGAGAGCTCAAAGACGTGTGCTTTGACCGAATCTTAAGAAGGGTAACAAGTTTCTTCGGCTGCGTTGGGTGCGTCAGGGGGGTAAGGTAACTCTGAGCGTGGGGGATGGATGAACGGACCGGAAGAATTCAAAGGAATGCTCGCCGGCCGAGAAGTGAGCTGACGAGAAAGGGGTTCGGTATCTAATTATGGCATGTACAGCTTCCTTCAACGCCTTAGTCTGTTTCATTTACTTTAGTAAGGACACGGTCGTTTCCATGCTCAACACATACAAGCAGAGGCCCTTATATCCCTACAGGACTTCTCAACCACTCGTTTCAACATTTGAAGGCCCTGAAAAGGGCTCTGACTGGGCGGGCAGTAACGGCATCAAGGCCTTGACCAACTGCTTCTTCATCCCTGACTGGTCGTCAATTGGTGCGCGCCCAGCCATGGCGACGGGCATTCCGGACGGCCTCTTCAGCTGGGACGCCTGGGCAAAGGGAACAGAAAACATGACGACGTATCCTGACGCCTCGTACGAGGAGTTCCTGGCCGGAAAGCCCTACATGATATGATGCCTGTGCCGCCATGGTTTTACACCACGATCCCTACGAGGACTCTCTCCTGGGTCACGGATTTCATCCCCGAACCAACCACGACCCAGGCGGACGGGACACCCGTTCCCATCGTCCCCTGCTGGGCATGGTTTGTATGGTTCTGCCCCCCAAACATCGGTGGTGTCGTCCTCTGGGATTACCACAATCCCGGCGTCTATCCACCGTAAGATTTGTTTCTGAACATACCTTCTCGCTGCTGGAAAGTGGAACGAATGCTAACAGCGCTTTTCTCCTCTAGTGGAGGCCCTCCATCGCTGCCCCCATGGACCGGTCCGGGACCGCCGCCGCCCAAGATTGCCTGGCCCCAAATTACAATTGGCAAAAACATCTTGCCATCCTGGTCAAGCGCTCCGGCAGATAGATGTACAAAGGCGACGGCAACCATCATGACGACGACAACCTCGTGCGGCGTCAGTGTCATCAACCAACGCTGTGCCATCCAAACCCCTGCTCCAAAGCCTCGGATCCCCTTCACCGAATTCAATGACCTGGGCAAGCGCCAAGGGCGTCTACAACGACTTACACAACCAAGATAGAGTCGTTCAGCACACGCGTCACGGGCTACGGCGCCTCTGACATTACCAAATCCACGATGGCCAGCGACGAAACACAGGCCATGGCAAACCCTCATTTATCATCCCCAAGGATCCCAAATTGTTTGCCAACACCAACATCAATATCATGCTGGCCACTCAGATCAACAACGCGTACGAGTCCAGAACCAATGCACTGGGCACATCTTCTTCTTCATCCCCGGTTATACGGACAGGCAGGCCCAGCAGTGAGAGAGGTCAGCGAGGTGTTTGACGTGTACATCCCCCACGGCAATCTCGCCGGTGCCTACGCCTCCAGCGAGAACCTGAACGTGAACATGAACCGAAACCCTCATCTCCCCATCGCACCTCCTCTCCAAACGGGCAGCGGGCATTCAGAACGACGCTGCGAACGAAATGGTCCTTCTCTCCTGGCCGTCATCAAAGGGTGTGCTTCGTCTAGGCCAGCGGGGAGACTACGAATTCGACGACTCGGCCGGCGCGGGAACGTTTTGTACAACCTGAACTTTGGCATCCTACCTAGCCACTCCGAGTTCAGTGGGCTGAGCATCAACTATCTCTTTCCCCAACCCAACGCCGTCAGCAGCGTCATGGAAAACGCCAACAAGGGACATGGGACATCGTGCATGTCCAAGGCAGTGGGAAAACGGTCGGCATTACCCGCAAGGCCACGCTCATCCAGACTATTATGAACTTTAACACATTCATCGCCGAGGTGTATCTCGACGGCCTGCTCAAGATACACGAGGACATCCGCACTAAAGGGAGAGGAAGCAAATCGGTCCTGAACATGTCCGTACCAAGCCCGGCCGGCACTGCCGATCCGGGCTGGATCAGGATGTTTGCCTATCTCCTCAGGGAGCTCATCAAGCAAGGCGTCACCGTCGTCACCGGCTCCGGCAAATTTCGACGCCAGCACAGCCACCGAACAGCCTCCCTATGGCTGGCCCGCCCGCTTTGGCGATCCCAGCAACCCTGAGCACATTCCCGAGCTTATTGTCGTTGGTTCAGTTGCCTTAAACGGCATGATTGCAACAAACCGTGCGCGGGCACCGTAAGTGGAAGTCTTTGCCCCAGGTTTCGGCCGCATCAGAGTGGCGAGAAACGGCCCGATAGTCAACGGGGTACCGCCCCCTGAACACGGGAGTTTATCCGGGACGTCATTGGCAAGCGCCACCGTCGCTGGCCTGGCCGCATACTACAGAGGTTTAATCCCGTACCTTGACACTGGCGCCAAGGTCAAGGCCCAGATTGTCGCTACCGCCCATCAACGTACCGGAAGCGATACCATACTGAACTCGGACGACACCATTGCGTTCCTCCAAAGGGAGTTTTCAGCTCGATGTCGTCTGGAACGGCTTTGTTGCCGGTGGCGGCACCTGTTCAGCCCTCTCGCCGGCGGCCCGCAGGGACTCCGTTCCCGAGAGCACTTCGGAACTAGACCTCGCCATGCGTGGCGTCCATGGCATCGTCCAGAAGCGACAGTCTAGTGGTGGTAGCTATGCCCTCCCCCCGCGCCCCTCTCGCCCATTCCCGTGGGCCAGACGTCGATGCGCTTGCTGCTGGCGTACGACTTCATGAAACCTGAGAATCCGGAGAAGAAGCTGTGGTACTTTATGAATGGCCGCATGAACGGGGTGGAGACCGACGTGTGCGAAGACGTCCTCGATGTGTTTATCAAGTTGTGGGACGCGGATTTGGATATTGTTAACGAGACTAATCGGCCGCTGCCGCCCCAGAATTCCCAGGTACGGCAAATCTTCCTGGATTCCGCCGTCGGGGGGAGGCGTGGGAAGTCTCTCCTGTGACAAGCTTGCGAAGATTGAGTGCACGAGGGATACCGCGCCGTCTTTTGAGTGCTTGACGGACGATTGGGGATATCCATGGGGGTGGAAGTGCTTGCCAATCCTGAGGTGCAATTTTCCGGAGATTTCTTGAGATGAATGATGACCGCAATCTTTGGGGCTAAGGGGTAGGTGGGAGAAGGCGGGCGGGGGATGTAGTATTCATGGAGGAGACGGTACGATTCAATTCTCCATTCTCCATTTGGTGCCAATAAATTCTTTTGATCTAGATATAGTCCTATAGATAACAAGACATCTTTACCTCTTGTTCCTCGACGTCTCTCCACTGCGCTTCTCACCACGCTGTAGCATCAAATTATGCATATTGCAGTGTCCTGGTGGCAGAATTTGCTTATACCTCAAACTAAGACCCTGATCTGCGCTAACCTCAGGTTCCCTCTCATCATTTCTGAAACCCATGCCCAATTGATGTTTATCTGCAAGGAGTGAGCGCGAGGACCATGCGGCTGTGGTGGTGGTGTGCCGTTCGTTGCCAAGTCAACCGTTGTTTTACATGCCCAGGGGTAAGTCAGGGGTAGCCAGGGGCTTGACAGCAGCACCACAATGATTCACAAACAGAACAACACGCAAAGGCAACATCTAAGCAAATACAATTGTAGATATTATGCTTTTTAGCAGTTTTGAGAGACGACAACTCAAAGCTAGTCTCTTTAGGCTTGTCAATTACGGTACAGGGGGTTGTTGCGTTTGGACCTGTGGACAAAGCAGCCCTGACAAGGAAACATCTCACGTCTTTTACAAACAAGAAGCAAAAAGAAGCCGGAATACAGCACGAATAAAACGCAAACCTTTGCTGCAGATTTTCTAGCATGTATGAGCTTTCCAAGCCCACCTGCGGAAACAGCCGGAAGTCCCTGACACCACACGCGGGTCTCCCCCGGCCCCGTCTTCACAACACCACCATCACAACCGCAAACGCAGCCGCAACTCACCAGCCGCGCCCATCACGATGCTCGGCAAAGCCTCGCATTGGGTGAGACCCGCTTTCGGAAAATGTGCAGGTGTGCACTGACCGCCCTGGGATGAGTATTTATTCTTCCCTCCTCTCCCAGCTTCCTCTATCCTTCTCTCCTTTTTCCCATCGGCAATGGTGGCAGTTCTGGTCTTCTGGGTAACTGTGCCATGAGCTGGGAATTAAAACCCTCATTTGACCACCCATTTCTAACCAGGCATCAAGTGACGCCTGGTCATGGGAAATGGGTCAGAAATGAGGTGACATTGTTTTCATGATCTGCTTGCTGCTTGTGTGGTGTTGTGTTTTATGTTGACCACCTGTGAAACCATCTGCTGTGAGACCAGCTGTAAAACCTACTGTGAGACTGTCATGTAAAGTGTCATGTCTTTTTGAAGCCTGAAAGTGAAGAGAATCTGAACAATGGGGACATGTTTGGGCCATTGCTGCTGTGGTTCAAGTGCAAAGAAATTGTCGACAAAGGCTCTCTGTCGTGGAAGTTTGCAGAATTCGAAGCAGAAGGCGGCACTTACGCGGCACTCAGCCCTTGTGGACATCTAAAGCCACATAGTGATGACCCAAGAGCTTCCGTTTCTACGCGTCTCCTTCGACCTGGCAAAAGGCCAGCAGCATCAACCCAAACCCAAGCCGCGAAGACCAAGTCGAGCTTCATATTCCAGTCTGGCGACAAGCGAGAAGGGTCCCGATGCCAGTGATGCTATAGAAGACGCAAAACAGAGGGGTAAAATTCCCAGAAAATCACAATCCAGAGCGCGTTTGCAAAAAACCTGACGGCGTTTGGATACTGGCGCAGTAAATTTCGGCCCTTGGATATGATGAGCCACAGAGCGAGGAAGCAGGAAACGCTTCGGGCGACGAATCTAGCAGCAGTTCGAGACGACGAAAACGAAGAATATCACGAGTGTTAATCCCCTCCAAGCCAGCGAGGGTGGCAGCGACAAGACAACCGACTGCTTCCAGCGGCGATGATGGTGATGGCTTGAAGCGGGTTCAAGGTGTCGACACTCGCTTCTGCCGATACGAGCAACACATGAGAAACACGAGGGAGCACTTGCGAGTCATTTTCTGGAATCGATCAAAGGCAATCAAATAGTCGGCGCGGTTGTTCTCGCGCAATCTTGGTCGATTGACGCGTTGGTTGGGTCGTCAAAACCCTCAACACCAGGAGCAGAGATTGGCGATGTTGGGGAGGCGGCCAGCATTGATAACTTGTGGCCTCAGTACGTACTCAGGCAGTGAGGGGTCAGATTTCTCTCTCGACCTGGTAAAAAAACGCGACTCATCTTCGCCGTCGTTTTGGCCCAAAGGTATCCAGGAGGAAGCTGCTGAGAACGTCAACCGATGAACGTGCTGCTGTGGCGCGTGGCCAGCTCCACCCAGCGCCTGCTTGAGCCGGTTCCGCTAGAACGCGCAAATGTTTTGCCTCAAAGATTTCTTTGGAGTCTACGGTAAATCGCTGACCAGGCCACTTCCCAAGACACCTGCTCCTTTGTGGAGACGCACCTTCCGAGACGACCACCTGCTGTCGTCAAGTCGAGACACCTTATGTAATCCAGGAAAGTGGGGGCCAAAGTTGACCGCCCCGCATTTCTGGAACATGGGTCCGTTGTCAGGCTGACCGCCCCCACCATGCATGGGACCCATGGGCATCTGCCTCAGCCCTGTGAACAACAGCGAACCTCCATCTCACCTCACTCTCACC
Organism: Chloridium humicola; assembly: GCA_027569505.1. Taxonomy (NCBI): domain Eukaryota; kingdom Fungi; phylum Ascomycota; class Sordariomycetes; order Chaetosphaeriales; family Chaetosphaeriaceae; genus Chloridium; species Chloridium humicola. Next base: position 189,012 of record JAPDFF010000020.1, read on the forward strand.
CCACCCTTGATCTTGTAGACCTCACTCAAAAGACGCGTCTCAAACCGCGTCGTATCCCAACTTTCCCCTTCCTGTCAACAACCCGCCACCAGGAAACCCTCAAACCCCCCCCCACCCCCTCCATCTCACCCCAACCCACCTCCCACCTCCAAGCGCATGGGCGCCCATCTCACCAAACTCAAACTCAAACTCAAGATGGCGTCCTCCTCCTGCCGTCCGACGGTGCGCATCCTCTGCTTCGGCGACTCGCTGACCTGCGGCTACTCGGGGATGGGCGCGATCCACCACCCGTACAACGAGCGCATGGAGCAGATGCTGGCCATGGCGTACCCGGAGCTGCGGTTCGAGACGGTCGAGGACGGGATGTCCGGGGCGACGGTCAAGCATGGGTTTCAGACGCGGATGAATGCGCATTGTGAGTTTATCTTGTGTGTTGTTGGGGGTGGGTTGGGGGGGTGGTGTTGACAATTTTGGTGGTGGTAGTTCTGAGTCCGTATAAGAAGAAGAAGAAGAGGGGGGCGGAGGAGGAGGAGGAGGAGAAGAGGTTTGACTGGGTGGTTGTTTTGGGTGGGACGAAGTAAGAACACCCCTTCTGCAATTCCGCCACTATTTACTAACAGCATGCCCAGCGACATCGGCGTGGGCTTTCCCCCCGAAGAGATCTTTGAAGCCCTCAAACATGTCTGGGACATGGCTCTTCTCCACAAGTGCAAGGTCCTGGCACTCACAGTACCCGAGTGCGGAGTGAAGGGCAAGATCCGCGAGCGCATCGACGCCCAGCGGAATATCCTCAACAACCTTATCAAGAACCACAAGGCCGAAGGCTTGTAAGTCCCCCTCCCCCACCCTCATACCCACCACCCCTCTTAACCCCACTCCTCAGCCACGTCTACGACCTCCACGCCTCCGTCCCCTACTTCTCCATGTCCGCCAAAGACCGCGAGCGCTACTGGGACGACCACCTGCACTTCACGCCCGATGGATACGACATGATTGGCAACAAGGTCGGGATTGCGTTGGTGAGTATCCTGGCCAAGGAGCGCAAGCCCGACCGGCAGCAGCCGCCGAAGCGGAGGAGGATCTTTAAGGGGGATGATACCAAGTTTGAGGAGGAGGAGGACGGGAATCCGGCGGCGATTGAGCAGGGGTGGGTGGTGGTGAGGAAAAAGGATTTGGAGTGAGGGGGTTTTATTATGGGGTTTATGAAGGATATGACAATAAGGGATGGGATATGATGGGTGGGATGGGATGGCGTCTTGGAGCAAAAGGGATATTGGATGGGAGGGATTTTGGTTGGTTCGTTAGTCGTGATTATTCGTCTATGGTTCTAGACTTCTGCCATCTCCATGCTGCAACACGCCGATAAAACACCTTTGCAATGCGTACCCCAACCACTGTCTCATACTGCAATCTGGGTCGCCACAAACTCCGGAAACTCAGCCTGCAGCGCGTCCGTCAACCTCTCCACGTCCTCCGCCAGCGCCTGCACATTCCCATCCCACCGACGCATCTCCTTCCCCACAGGCACCTCCGCCCTGCCACTCCCCTTCTCGCCCGACGCCTCCCCGCCCTCAAACCAGATGATCCTATCAATCTGGTCAATCGACCCCGACAACCGCCCCTGCTCAATCATCCTGGCCGTTGTATCCTCAGCCTTGTTCCCGTCCAACCCCAGCAGCAACCCCAGCTCGTCAAACCCAATGTTTGTGTACAGACGGCTGGCACTCAGCAAATTATGCTCCACCACCGCCTTGGCCAGCACCGTCGACCCGTCCGCCGTCTTGGCCAGCTGATGCGGCATGAGCCCTTGCGCGAACTTGCCCACCTCGGCCGGGCTCAGCAGCCGGTCAAAAAACATCTTCTCCAAGATACTGTGCTCCTCCACCAACCCGGCCGACCTCTCATCCTTGTACAGCAACCCCAGCGCCCTGCTGCGCGCCGGGCCCGCGGGCGCCAGGATGGCGCACTTGATAGCCATGGACAGAGTATGCAAACGCTCCTCCTCAGCAATAACTGGACTAAAACTCAGATCATGGTACGTCTTGCACGCCACCAAAAACTGGCGGTTCGAGTCCTGGATGCGGCCCGCGCTGAGGCGGAAGTGCAGCCCCAGCTCCGGGTCGTCAACATTATGCATGACGTTCTTGAGCTTGTTGTGGTACGCCTCGGCCGACGTGCTATCGTCGACCTCGAGGTAGTTCCGCACGATGCGGATCCACACGGCGGCCTTCTCGGCGTCCGACACGCGCAGCTGCGAGGTCTCGATCGGGATCTCGGCCAGCGCCTTGGCCGCGTCGAGGAAGTCCTCGTTGGCCTCGTGCGCGGCCGCGATAATCTCGCGGATGGCCATTGTTTGCTCGAGGAGGAGGGCGGAGTGGGTCGAGGTGATCATGAGCGTGACGAGGTAGCTGCCGAGGGAGATGCTGAGGTCGGGGTTTTGGAGGGTGCGGATGGCGTCGATGAGGAGGATGATGAGGTCGCGGGTCTTGATGATGCCGAGCTGGTCGGCGAAGAGGGCGTCGACTACGGCGCGCAGGTCGGCCGTGACTGTGTCTGGGGAGGGGTTGGTCTTGATTTCTTCGATCAGGCTTTGGTAGCCCTCGATCAGAGCTGGGGCTTCTTGCCGGGCTCGCGCCAAAGCTTCGGCGACCTTGGGCGACATCATGGTGACTGAGGTGCCCGAAGGCGTGGTTGGAGTGGGAGACAGTGGGGAGCGGGGGGGTAGTGTTCGGTGAAATGTAGTTTGAAGAGAGGCAGTGGATGGTGAGCTGCTCGCGGCGATTCTTGGAGGTGGTGGTAAGGCTGAGAACTGGAGCTTGGGATCGCGAATCGAAGCTCGATGTTGGAGACGGCAGCCTGGCCGGTGGGGTTTGGCGGGGTTGCGGAGACGCCAAGAATTACAGGGTCCACTCGAGCTTTGACTAGAGTGGGTCTTTCAACGACCCCTGCTTGGCTTTGCTCGACCACAACTCTGAGTTCTCAACCCTCACAAGTCACAGTCCTGGGCTTCGAACAGGTTGGGATCTCTTAGATTGCGGCCTCCATGAGTCCAGCCCCTGCCTCAAACTTCTAACCTCACTCAACTACTGAAACCCTTCTTTTTTCTTGCCCTCTCCCAACCAAAAGATGCTCTGGTGCCGCCCAACCAACCCATGCCCCCCCCTCAACCCTCTCTTCCTGTGTTGACGGCGGAACTGAGGGTGGCAAGCAAAATAGGCTTCTAAGTTTGAGGCGTTAATCCTTCACAGACCCCCGCCGTTGAAATTCTTTGTTTCATGTTTATCTTCTTTTCGAACCTGCGAGTGTCATGAGCGTTCAGCTGCCCGCATGAAACACACATTTAAGCGCGCGCTTGGTTCCCCTTGTCTGTTCTTCAGGAACCCCCAAAAGACATTTGAACTTCGTTCAGTCAGCTTCACCTTCAGTAACTCGCATCCAATGGAATTTTGAGCTCTTGACCCCTTTGGATCAACCATCTCATTCTTCCCCTGGCGCTGACGTCTGATCTCTGGCGGGTCTTGAAGTTGACGTTTCAACAAAGAACTTCATGCCGTTTGACCAATGTCTTGAGGTTTTAAGAATTGTGGGCATCAAGTCATTTTGGATACTTCTCTTGGAACATGGCCATTGCTCGCTGCCTCGCCCATCTAGTTAAGCTTCCAAACACCGTTTTTCCAGGCCATTATCTTCTCTCTTTCCCTTTCTCCAAATGTTACTGCTCGGGGTAGCTGGCCACCGATTCGGCCGGGCCGCTCCTCCTGGCCGCCCTCCCAAGCAGAACAACCAAGTCGTAGTGTGGTGGAGATGGCTTCGGTTTCATTCTTTCCCCATGTTCATCTCGTGTCTGTTGGACGATTGGACCTGGCCTTTCGCTACCCTTGGCCAAACATGCAAGAACTAGTCCCCAGTTTTATCTCAAGGGTTGCTGTCGCCTGTTCCAAGGCCTTCTCGCAGCACTTTGCTCGTCTGACCTAGTGCCTGCCCTGGTAGCGCCTCGTAACAAGAGCCCCGTGGGCGGCAACGCATTGTATTGCTCTGGAAACTTGTACCGTCGACAAAGGGTGGTTGATGGGAACGTGATGCCCCATCCTCAACCACTCGTTAGATATAACATGAATTGATCGTCTCCCTCTAAGTCAGTTCGATCACCGCTCTCAACTCCTCTGTGTCCCGGTCTCTTCTCGAGGAAACGGTTGATCCGTCCCGTTCCTTCTTTTCGAGTGGACGCTGAGCGTCCTCCCTTTCAACACTCCTCCCTATCCAATTAAAGTTCTTCTAACCGCCTCCACCATGCTTTCCAAGTTCTTCCTCCTCGCCCTGACCCTCACACCTCTCGTCTCCGCCCACGGCAAAGTCACCGTCGTGACGGGCAACGCAGGCGGGAACGGCACCGCCCTCGGCATCCGCGGCGGCGTCGTCCCCGGCGCCGGTGGAGGCGCCAAAGTAAGCCCCCCCCCCACCCCATTCCCCCTCCCCTCCCACCCACATCCTAACCACCCCCTCCTCCCCAGATCGAAACAGACACAACAATCTTCCCCAACACCACCCTCCTCACCAACAGCCTCGGCCGCACAAAGGGCTCCGGCCCCAACGTCATCTCCATGATCGTCGACGCCATGGCCCTCTCGGGCATCACCCTCCCCCAGATCACCGCAGGCGGAAACATCTCTGGAACCTATCACATCGTGACCGCCGACGGCGCAGGCCCGATCCAGGCTGTGCTGGACCCGACGGCTACGGGGAAGTTTGCGGAGGGGGTGGTGTTGAAGGTGATGAGGCAGGTGCCGGGGGAGAAGGGGAATTTTGTTTTTGAGAAGAAGGGGGAGGGGAAGGGGAAGAGGGGGGAGGTGTTGGGATTGTGGGGGAGGGCGGTGGAGGGGAGGTTGGGGAGGAGGAATGCGAAAACTGTGAATCAGGGGTTTGAGTTTGTTTTTGAGGTGCCGGCGGGGACGGTGTGTAGTGGGACCGTGGCGGGGATGAGGGGAGTGTGTTTGGTGAAGATTGCGAACTCGAATAAGGCGGGTCCGTTTGGGGGGGTTGTGCCGGTGCAGATTGCTGCGGCGGGTGTTGGGAATGCCTTTCAGGCTGCGGCTTGTGCGAAGGCTTTTACGGGGTGATGATGAAGGTGGTTTGGGGAGAGGGATGGAGGTTGGAGTGGGGGTTGGAGGTGGGGGGTGGTGAGTGTTGGGGGTGCCTGTACATAGGATCCAGGTTTGATCATGGTTTTCACTTACTGTACATAGAGTCAGATTGTCAATTTTGGGTTCCTTTTTGTGCAATTTTCTTTCGGTGGTTGTTTGTCCTGTTGCTGAAGCTGTCCACGACATCCCAAAATCGGGGCCGGGGTCGGAGCTGAGTGAGCACGCGCTGATGTCAAAATCGTACGATATTCAGCGGGATCCCACCAAACGGATGCGAAGAATCCGATAATTCGGTTTCTGCATTCTGCAACCGTCTTTCTGTTCTTTTCCTCTTTCCCATGTTCCTCTTCTCATAAATGGACAACAAAAATCTGGCATCGAAGAGCACCGAGGTTATCGCAACCGCCTCTCGCCATGTCTTATCACCAACCGTCTCACGAGACATTCCCGCCAGTAGTAATCTAAGAATGTCATATTCATATCGGGTATACCCCCATCAAACAGTACAGTTACTAACACACAACCACCCCATAACCCGCTCCCGACACATCACAACTTCACCTCCCCAACGCCCCCCTATCTATCCCCCCTCAAACCCCTCAACTCCCCCCCAACCCTCACCCCCAGCCCATACACCCCAAAAACCCCCCTCATCTCCCTCCGCACCCCCTCCCACCCCTCCCCCAGCCAACAGCACTCCTAATGCTGCAACACCACCATCCCGCCCCTCTCCCAATTCCTCACCCCCTCCCTAATATTCACCCAATACCGCAACCTCACCGCCTCCTCCTTCGCAGCGTTCACATCCCCACTCTCAATCGCCTCCCCCAGCCTCGTCTCACTCTCGCGTATCCGCTCCTCGTTCGCGACGCGCGTCTCCTCCAGATCCTCCTCCCGCTCGGCCTCCTCGATCGCCTCGCGCGCTTCGAGCACCGTCATGAGGAGTTCGGGGTCGGGTGAGTGTTGGGATCCGGCTTCGTCACCTTCGAGGTCGACGTTGTGGAGTTCGCGGAGGAGGTACTGTGCGCGCAGGAGGGGGGAGGAGAGGGTTTTGTAGGCGGTGTTGATGAGGGCCGAGGTGGCTTCGGCGCGAATGCGGGCAGGGGATTTGGAGTTGTTGGTGGTGGATTGGGAAGATGAGGTGGAGGAGGGGGTGGTGGCGGCGTGGTGGTGGAAGTCGGGGTGGGAGGCGGCTTGCAGGCGGAGGAACTCGTTGCGGAGCGCGCGGAGGTCGATGTGGAATTTGCCTGCGGGCGGCGGGCCGTTGGGGAGGGTTTCGGGGAAGAGGGCGTAGTAGGTTGGGAGGGAGGAGGGCGCGGGGGGTTCGGCGGTTGTGGATGGGGAGGTTGCAGTTGAGACGCTGCGGGACTGTGTTGTGCTGGCCCAGAGCTGGGTGGGAGGGCGAGGAAGCTGCTGTGAGGCGGCGGTCTGGATGGCTCGTTGCGATGTGGTTGTCGCTGTCGCTGTCGCTCTTATTGCCGCGCTTTGGCTCGCCCTGGCCGCGAACGCGTCCCTACGGCACGCGGCGCAGAGGTGAGTAGCTGCGCGCCCGGAGCGGGAAACCAGGGACGATCTCATTTTGCTCGAGTTCTCTGTGACTGTTGCAAGCTGTGCGACCGACTTGCTGGGTATTCGCTTTTCGATCGCGGGGAATGCGCGGAGTCGTTAAAAGAGGAGAGTACGAGTACGGAAATGTTGCTTGGTAATGGGTAACGTGGTCCGCGCGGCGAGGTCGCGAGGTCAGATGCCTTTGCGGTTGTCGTGCCGTGGAAAGAAATTCGGAGATGCGAAAGCTGCGCTCAGAAAATGACGTCGGCAGCGTTTGGCTGCAGCAATTCCCCGAATTCCCCGACCGGCGGCCGAGGGGAAGCAACCCTAACCCTGAGTCGTCCCTGACTAGGTACCTACGAAGGGTGGGTTAACGACGGGAGTTTCACAATGACAAAAAGATCCAAAAGAGTATCTGAGGAGCCTTCGAATCGAAAGGCTCGAGCTTTGTGTCAAGTGCATCCTGCAGATGCTTGAAATCTTATTTCCGTTCTCAACTGCTCCCCGATTTTGCCTCTTCATCTCCTGATACCAGACCAACCAAATGCACACCGCTGCTGATAACCAAACCCCCAAGCAGGTCCTCTCATGATTACGATGTCTCTAACAATTACAACCATACTACACCTAATATATCCAGTCATAGATCATACCAACCTGTTGATATCGCTCCATGCGTTTATCCTCTCATATGCCCATCCCAAACAACACCCATCCTTGCTCTTGCGGTTCCAACTCCTCGTGTACCACGGATCGATTTCCTTAAGACAAAACCAACCCCCTCCACCTCCCCCTCTCCGCATGCCACCACCTCTCTCGATCCTTCTTATCAACCACAACCCCACTATACGTATTCCACCTTCCCGTACACCCCTCCTTCCTCCCCCCCATCCCACCCTCCCCGTCCCCATCATCCCCCCCTTTCCCCCTCCTCCCTTTCCTCCCCTCCTTACCCTCATCCCCCCCACAAAACTCCTCATCACCCCCACCACCACCACCAAAACCAACCATATCCCCCACCCCCACCAACCCCCCGCCTCCATCAGTCGCCCCCATCTCCTCGCTAGGGGTTAAGATATACCTCACCCGACTCTCCACCGTCCCAATAAACGCCCCAACGCCATGCTTTTCTATGATTGTGCCGTTTTCGTCAACAATGTGGATGAAAAACCGGGGTGTGCGTTGTGCGGACTCGAGGCGGGATTGTGCGGCGAGGCGGGAGGTGTGGAGGTTGCTGTGGGTATTGCCGTGGGTAGTGGTGAGGTTTTGGAGGTTGGTCAGGCTGGTGATGCTGGGGTTGTGGAGGGTGGTGAGGTTTTTGTTGGGGTTGGTGGGGTTGAAGGAGATTGGGGGGTTGGTGTTGCCTGGTTTGGTGGGTGGAATGGGGGTGGGGCTGCTTCGGGTGGAGGAGAAGCTGGATGTGTTTCTGCTGTGTCCAAAGCCTTGCCACGGAGTTGATGTGTTGCGGGAGGCAGAGCCCGGACGGGGAGCAGAGCCGGGGCGGGCAGAGCCAGGGAGGTTGGCAGTTGTCGGACGGTAGCGGTCTGTGGGGTGATCCACGCGGTCGCGGGGGATGCAGAGCGCCTGAAACAAGCCGTCGGGGTCGTTGGGGGTGCAGATGGCGCGCAGGGCCGGGAAGCCGCGCGCGGCGATGCTGCGGGCGAGGATGGCGTCCGCGGGCGTGGAGGTAGTGGGGAGGTAGGGGATGTCCCAGTGGAGGGTGCGCAGGGAGGCGGAGGCGAGGTAGGGGAAGAGCATGATGAATTCGTCTGGGGGCATCTCCGGGGGGTAGGTCTGCACGAGGTTGAAGGTTTCGAGGGCGGTGAGGTAGGAGAAGATGCGGGCGATGGCGGGGAGGGATTCGACGTTCATGTGGACGAGGGTGAGGGTGTGGATGGAGACGCTGGATGGGCGGGTTGCGAGCGCGGAGAGGCCCGCGGTTGTTATCCCGGGGCAGGAGCCGAGAGACAGCTTCTTCAGCGCCGGGAGGGCGAGGAGATTGGTGTCGTTGAATGTTGTCTGTGGGACCTGGGAGAGGTGGAGGTTCTGCAGTGCTGGGAGGGACCGAATCGTGCACTCCAGCAGGTTGGCTGGACTCAGATTCGCCCCTGGCTGGCAATGTACCACAAGCGTCGTGAGCTGCCTCCAGTTCGAGTGAAACCCCAAAAACAACTGGGACTCCTGCGGTTGCAACTCCCTCGAGCCCCCGCGCTCGTTGTAAGCAGGCGACCGCGTCCGCTGCTGCCGTTGCAACGCCGAAGGCTCCAACACCCAATCCATCTCCTTCAACCTCGGCCTCGTCGACAGCGCTTGAAACAACCTCTGGAACTGGTGGTCACACCCCGGATAATATCCCACCAACCTCTCCAAATTCGGACACGCCATGACAACCGAGGCAACCAAATCGTTATACGCCACCAACCCCACCCCGACCGGCCTCGCGGGCGGCTTCAACGACCTTACAATAACCGCCACCTGCGCATTCGCCCTCAGCGTCCGTCTCAACAATACCAACCTTGCCCCATACGCCGTCTTCGTCCGCTTCTTCATACCCTGCCCCTCGTGCCCCACCAGATAAATATGCTGGTACAGCGCCTCGCGCGCGTACTTGAGAAACTTCCGCCCGCTGACCGCCACCGCGCAGCAGTCCCGCATCCAGCACGTCGCGCAGCTGGTGCTCCCCGGCCGCAGGTGCAGCTTGCGGAGTTCTGAGAGGATCAGCTCGAGGACTTCCCCGGGGAGGGCCGCGAAGAGTTCGCCTGGTTGGGCTTTGCGGCGCTGCTTGATTTGGGGAGGGCGCTGCCATGGGTAGGCGGTGCCGTTTTGGTTGGACCATGTTGTGGGCGTGGGGGTGCCCTTTCCCGGGGGGGTTTGGGATGAGTCGATGCTGGTTTGGCTGCTGCTGAAGGAGGCGGTGCGCGTGCGGATGTCGAAGGTGCTGTCGCGGCCGGAGACGAAGCTGTTGGTGGTGGAGGTGGTGCTGCCGTTGGAGAGCCGGCGGGGGGTGTTGTATGTTCCTGGGCGTTCCAGCCCGGACGGTTGGCCTTCCGGGAAGGCTGTCGGCTTGTGGACCATTTGCGCCATTCTGGACCCAACGGGTCCAAGCTGGGATGCGGCGACGGGTTGACTCTTGACACCCGGCCGTTGGGTCTTCGGTGCCAAATCTAGTTCCTCCCGTGGATACACGGTACGTATGGCGCTGTCCGACTGTGAGCGGGGCGGACGGAGGGACGGTGGCGCAGGAGTGGGCGTGAGACGCGGGGTTGAGCCGGCTGAAGAAGGCCGGGGACGCGTCGGAGTGGAAGGCGGCTTTAGCTGCGCTTCATCCTGGTCGATGGTGTACCACCGCAGAATGGCCGAGGCCGAGAACGTGGGCCTGTGACGTGTCTTGTTGAAGAAGGCTGGCGGAGGGCTGGCGGAAGGCAGATGTGAGCCTCGTGTCAGCAAACGGCCAGGTTCATCCGGACGGCGGAGGAAGGCCAATTTTCTGTTGTTGAAGTTGAAGGCTTGAGGGAAAGGAGAAAAGGCCCAGGTCCCGGAGGGATGACCAGGGGCCGGCGTTTTTAATAAATGACTTGCAGATCTCAGCCCCAAGGCGCGATGCTCGCCAGCCAGAGGGCCGATCGGGCTGGTTGCTCTCTCTGCCAGTCTGCCTGGGGCGGGACGGGCGCTGGCTCCGCGGTTGGGTTGCAGTCTGCACCCTTGGAGGGCTCTCGTCAAGCGGTTTCCTGCATCTCAAAGGAGGAATATTTCACGCACGACGCAGGAACGCGGGAAACCGTAAAGCCTGAGCGCTTGCTGAGGGCTTGGATCGGAGAGCGCTAGCCGCTTTGGACGAGCTGACGGGTGGGAGAGGACGGAGATAGCGCCACGAGAAGGGATGGTGGAAATTAAGCACTTGCGCGGGTAAGCCTTGCGGCCAGTGACGGGCCGGCATCGAGCAAACGTTTGTCTGTCTTGGAGAAACTTCCAGACGCCGGCCCCTGGGTCAAAGGAGGACGCAGGCATGGCGTTGCCAGCCAGTGATCCTTGACGACGGCAAGGCTGTCGTGGGGAAAGGGGGCCAACAGGGGAATTTCCAGACACCTGGATCCAAACAGCAACGGCATCCAGGATGCCCTGGGGGACAGGGGCCAGGGGTAATTCCCCTGGTTCTCGATGTTCCACAGGGCCGTCTCCGGGGACAGATGGAGACGCCATGGCGGGTGATTTCGCGCCGGGGTGAGAAAGACGATTGGATCAAAGACAACGAGAAGGCTTGCTCACCGGGACTGTTGTTTTTCGTTGTTCTTCCCGGCGTCCGGGTCCGCGGCAGACGTCTTGCCGTCGGGCTTGCTCCCAGCGGGACTCCGAGACTTCTGGGCCGGGGCCGGGGCCTGGGGTGGTTTCTTCCGAAGGACGTTGGCTTCCGTGGGGTTGCCTGAGATGGAATTCCTCCGCCCCGTCACGAACTCCTTGATGGACGCGAGGGAGCTCTCGCTGTTGCGTCTCTTCCGGCCGCTCCACCAGGAAGTCTTTGGCTGTGTGTCGGCCATGGCTTCAAGAGATTTCGGGTCGGGGGTGTCGTCTCTCCCGCGTTGGCTCTGCGGTTGCCCGAGAGTTGTTGTCAGCCCGGAATCGAGGGCTCAGCCGCACATCCTTCGTCGGCTTTTGGTGAGAGGTGTGGTGTCCGGCGTCGTCAGATCAGGATTTTCAACGGTCGAGATGTCGAGTGGTTGGGCGAGGCGCAGACACGCGACATCCATCTGTATCTGGCGGGTCAAACCTGCTTTTGACCCCGTCTCCCTGGGGGCCAACCACCCCACAATCGTCCTCCGCCTTTGTTCTCGATCCGGTGGTGCGCCAACACCAACGCTCATGGGGGCGCCAGTTGCGATGGTAAGGGTGACGACGCGAGATTCTGTTGGGTTACACGCTCAATGCTCCGTATCGGCTTAGTTGGTCTCGCGGCTGGATGGGGTGACTCGAATACCACGCTGGAGCGTTGTGCGCAGCGGCTGAGGGGTCACGTCGTCGTCGTCGTAGGCAGCATCAACTGCAAAACCGGTGGGACGAGACTCGAGAAAACGGACGGGCAGGACTCGGCAGGTTTAAGTCCCACCCGGATCGCGATCGAGGATGAAAAAAAGCTTTGCCATGCGGTGCCATGCCACCCCATCCATGCCACCCATGCCATGGAACCTCCCAACCCATGCGATCCCGCATCTTCCACGACGATCGCCCGACCAACCGGACAGCAGGGGCGGCCCGGGATGGCGAGACATGGGCAGATGGGCCCTGCCCGCAATGTTTGGCAAAGGCGAATTCAATGCGCTGTCAAACACTCCACCACGCCAGCGGGTGATCAACGGCGAGGCGCGGCGTGGTGTCTCTCTCCAATCGGGGCCAGAAACACGCGAGAAGCCGCTGGAAACGTGCTGCGGGGTCGTCTCAGGGCTTCAGCGGGAAAAGTTTAGGTGGTGAGGTGGGGTTCAAGCCTGGATCAATGCTCGCAGAGCTGAAAGCTGGAGACCAACCACTCCCTTCCTCTCCCCTTTTCGGCGCCTCCTCGAGGCGCTTTGTCTCAAAACGATCAAACCGACTCTCGGCGTCTTCGTATTCAGCATCCGAGTGCTGCCGCCGGGCGCGCTAATGCAGGCTATCCGCAGCGGCAACTGTCGCCGCCCACAGTGTGCTCCATCATCTGATCAACTGCCGCGGGTCGACAAAGTCATCGAAAAGACATTTGAGAACAAGTGACCGGTGGGAGGGAGAGTTGGACTAATTCAACAGATCCGACGTAGGGAGGCCACGAGGCACTGTTACACAGACTCCATGTGATCAAGGATGATGTGGTGGTGTTTACTCCCCGAAAAGCTCTGTTGAGAGGTCGTGTCACCCTCATCACCACCTCACATCACGCAGTGTTTACCTTGTGTACCACATTGATATACTAACAGCCGCAGAAAAAGTAGAAGTTAGCTACCTACATCTCCGATATACACCAGCTTGCCAAACAACCCCTGCTCAAAACCCCTCCTCACGCCGACCCAAATATTATGTACATACAGCGAATTCCCTCTCCCAAAGTCTGGAATCTTCGGATCCAAAGAGACTCCCTCTCGCCCGTTTCACCTCAGAGGTGACTGCCCACAGCAACAGGCTCACTCCCCTTTCTCGTCGCCTTCATCCGCAAACCGCACTCTGACCCTCTTCTTCGGAGCCGGCCCGACATCACGATCCGGCATACCAGCACCCGGCGAGCCCACCACCTCCGGCGTAGCCTCCCCAGACCCGGGTGTCCGTCTCTTCCGTGCCGGCAACCCATTACCAATCCCAAGTACCCCGTTCCCATTCCCGTCCACACCCTCATCCACCAACCCCTTCCTCTTCCCAACCGGCGACCCATTCACCCCCACCAAATCCTGATCAGGATGAGCCAACCCCCTCCCAAACCCCCTCCCAAACAAATACAACGGCGTCTCCAGCCTCGCCATCTGCTCCTCCCCCTTCCCACCACCACCCATAGGCAATATCCCCACCCCCAAAATCCACCCATAAACCACCCCATCATCCAAAATACTCCTACACTTCCACTGCTCAGCCTGCGTCATCTCCGCCCTCCTCTTCACCACCACCTCTTCCACACTCCCCCTCAGCACAAGCGTCTCCACGCTCACAACCGCCGCACCCCCACGCTGTTTTTGTTGGCCACTGCTGATGCGCCGTGCACGCCCAATCGCTTGGGCTTCGATTTGGGGGTTGAGGACTGGGTGCAGGAAGTAGATGCGCGAGGCGGATTGGAGGTTTAGGCCGAAGGCTGATTGGGTTAGGTCCATTAGGAGGACGCTGAAACATGAATTAGTCACGGAATGGGAGAAGAAAGGGGGGAGGGAGGGAGGTGGGGGAGAGAGGGGGGTTGGAAGGGTGTAACATGGGGGGCAAGTGGGGGATGGGAAGGTGGGGGAAAAGGGGGAGTTACCGGAACTTCGGGTTGTGGTTAAAGGTGGCGACGTATTGGGCTCTTCGCTCGGTGGTGAGGCCTTTGGCGTAGATGAGGTGTTGGATTTGGAGCTGGGGGTTGGCTTGTCAGTGAGACTCAAAAAGGGGGTGAAAAGAGATGGAGGTGACCTACGATCTCAAGAACACCAGCGAGGTAGTAGGCTACGTTGTCGTTCTCGTAGAAGATAATCATTTGCTCTGACTCTTGGTACTTCACGATCTGGTCGATCATGTACGAGAGTTTGGCGGACGCGGTTGAGATCAGCTGGGTTTGGGCGAGGGCCTCCGCGATGCCGGTTTCATTGAGTTGTGTGTTGACAGATACTTCCTCAGCCTTGGATAGGGGCTTGCCCAGGATAGAGGAGCGGCGCTTGTTGGGGGTGGCATTGTCCTGGCCAAGTTGGGTGTTTCCAGCCAGAACCTTTGGCTGGTTCCTCTGCGGTGTTGGCTCCGCGTTCGGATCTTGGTCCTCGATTCCCTTGAACCGTTCTTCTAGCCCGCGCAGCGTGAACCGTCCGCTGTCGAACATCATCTGCAGAGAGGTAGGAGCATCGACCAGGGGTTGGAGAAGCTTCTGGAGGGCAAGCACCATGCGCGAGTCTGTACACACTGGATCCCCTTCTTTGAGATCGAGAGACCACTCACGGCCGGCGCCCCAAGGGAAGTTCAGGACGTAGAGCGGGACTTCGCGGAAGAGGTTGGCGCATGTTTTGATGTCATTTTCCAGTGCGAGGTGCCCAAACTGGATTGCCTCTCGCAGCAGAACTTCGTCTTTGGCGCTGATGGGGACCTTGCCTTCTTGAAGAAACCCTTCAGCCGTTTCGATGGCCTTGCGGATCTGTTTAGGCGAGAAGAACGATCCGCCAAAGAAACTTGCCTGCCTGAGGTTGGACACAAGCTCAATCAAAGCCTTCCTCTGCCTTGGATGAAAGAAGTAGTCCTGATCCGTCCGCTGTGACTGGACAGCATTGAAGATAATCATCATGGAGAAGAGGTTGAGCACCAGCCGATCCTGGTAAGAGCCGTCCAGGTAGACGATCTTCTCATCAACCGTCGGAAGGAGCTTGCTGACTTCGGACAGACGGTGCCGAATAATTAGCGACTCCAGCGTGGACTTGAGACAGCCAGCGCGTCCGGTACTTCGGTTCGAATGCCTCGGCTGCATCACATAGACAGCCCAGTCCGCTGACGAGTCACCGGGCTCAGTCGACTGGTTCGCCCACGGTCGCATCTTCAAGTAGAGCGTTGCGATGGAGCCGATTCGTTTCAGGTCAGCCCTCTCAAGATCTGCCGAGGTTTGCTGCCTTCTTTTCAACTGGCTTTTCTGACCATCAGATTGCGGGCTTGGGCTATCGTCGACTCCGAACAGCCCCTTGGAAGGCGTGCCGGTAACGACCCATTTCGAGGAGAAATGGAGGCGGTCAAGGACCACATGGATATTGCTCTTCCTGCTCACGGATGAATTGCCAAGCTTGTGTCCCTCGTCGACAATGCACCGCTTGAACTGCACTTCTGCCAAAGACTCCATGATAAGCGAACCACCAGAATAACCTTCCAGCCACAATTCCGCGAAGCGTGTCGCTGAGAACAAGATGATATCGTGCTCAAGAAGTTCCTCAGCTGTGGGGAGCGGCCAGGCATGCAAGTCGTCGATGTGGAGCACCTTCAAACCGGAAGTATGCTTCGCAATTTCTTGTTTCCATTGCTGTACCAAGTTGGGTGGGACGATGACAAGGGATAGGTGACTCAGATACAGCTTATTTGGCGGTGGGGGGACTTTTGACCGCCGAACGAGACGGCGGCGAGGCGGAGGGCGGAGATGATAGCAGCCCGGGTTTCGTCGGATGGCGTCGATACAGCGAGTATACTCGATTCCCCCCGGCTCGAGCCCGCCAAACACCGCCTTCCAGGGCACCGAGTTGCGCGTGATGCAGGCAGCAGCCATATCGGCAAGGCTCCCAACTTGGCGGCGGACAACAGGCTCTTCCGTCCGCAGATGGTCTGGAGTGGCAGTGGGGATATGCCTGGTGGCCAGGATGAGCGCCAGGCAGATGAGCGTCTTCCCAGAGCCCATCTCCTCGGCGAGAATGCCGCCACAAGGGGCATCGTAGTACCGCGGTTCTTGGAGGCAGGTGCCAGCTACTGCATCATAGTACCATGGCGCCCCAAACTGGTCGGCAACTTTGACGACGCGTGGGTCGAGCACTTGCTGCTTTTGAGACTCTTTCTGGAACATTAATGCTGCGGAACGGCGCTGGTAGACGTATAATGTAGTATTGAGGCCGTTGATTTTGCTGTCCAAGAGACTCAGGGCGGCCTCGCGGGCGTCAAAATCCTCAATCTCGTCAGGGTTCGGGTCAGGTGATGGGATATTGTTGAACATCTGCAGCAGCGACTGGCCTTCGACGTCTTGCAAACCACCTCCTGTGTTGGAGTTGTCAAAGGTAGCCGGATTGGGACACCTATCAGTGCTGGGAAAACCTTGCCAGCTGCTGTTCGAGAAGTCCAGCCGTGACAGAAGAGACAGCCTTGTTTTTCGCAGGAACGGATCCTGTCGAGAGATAGACTTGTTGTCAACATCGTCCGGGAGGATATAGACGCGAGTAATGAGAAGACCATGTTCGTTCTGATTGATTCCAAAACTCATCCGAATCCAGAAACTGCGGAGAAGGCCCGCGTATGGTTTGAGGGCCGGGCAAGTCGAAACCAGGCGGTCTTGCAGCGCTGGGGGGAGAAAGTGAAACGGTACGCCAGACAAGCTGGGTTTGTTGAGGGCCTGAAAACACCTCTTGCCATCAACTCCATCCGAAGATTCGAACCGAGTTGGCTCGAGTAATGGCCATATCTCCCCAAGACCTTGAGTGTTGCGTTCGTCGAGCTGGAGCGCCAGGCACCCGGCCGCGATGTAGCTGGACAGTTCCGTCAGCGGCATTGTCTCGGGTTACATTCAGCTAAAAGTGGGTGTTTGAGACAGAATTAGACCTTCAATTGCCGTCATATTCGTGGTCTGTTGTTGGCGCGAGGTTGATGTCGAGTTGTTGCCTGGAAGTCGCGTGTGTGAATCAAGCCACTGCCAAGTCAGGGGTCGCCTCCAAGTGTGGCTGAGCAATCCGGGGAGAGTGGGGTGCTGAGGCTTGTTTGTTTTATGGAGCAGCAAACGGACAGTGACAACAGCGAGATGGCAGCAAATCCCACTGTGCAGTTCATTCAGTTCCTTCCGGCTCGCGACGACGTGGAAAGAACAGGTCATTTCCCTCACTTCCACCAACCTGACGCAAATTTTAGACCAACTTGAACCTCCGAACCACGACTGAACTCAAGACTCCAGGATACCGACACCATTGGCGGCTCAAAGAGGCCGATTCAATCTCAATCCGAGGCCAGCCATGGACCAAAGACCGGCACCAAACCATGAGCTCAGACCGAGGATGCCCTTGACGCGTGGGCCATGTTCATCCCTTTTCTGCGCTACTTTTCACGACATTTCTGACGCGAATGCTCTCGTCTCGATCACGCAAGAGCTGGTACGTCGCAGTCGTTGTTGACGACCCCTATCGGAGCTGAATGGGAACGCTGCTGGGCGCGAAACGCAACGACAACCAACGCCTTGACGGAAAGGGTTAAGGATTCCCCGCAAAGATCGCCTTGAAGATCTCAACAAGGGTTTGAATCCATCACCAGCGGAGCCACGATGCAGTTCACGTCTGGGCAAAGGGCTAGGCTCTGCTGGGTCGTGGTGTGCCCGGCCAGCCAGACCTCGAAACTCGCGTCCACACCAAGAAATGGTCTTTCCAACCTTGCCTGGGCAGCACAAGGGACGATCGGACGGATGATTACGCCCTGCTTCATTCCCGACGGGCTCTGTTCGATTTCTGCAGAGGCGGGCAAGTCAGAGCTCGAATTTTTACCCCCAGCTCAGTCCTAAATCTGCCAGCGAGCCGCCAACCCCCGCTAGCAACCCTGGATGGGTCGAGTCAGAAGCCTTCGACCCCATGAAAATCCGAACACGATCCATCGCCGCCGTTCTCATCGCAAGCTTCTCATCGCAGGCTTCCCCGCAGCCCGGGGACAGGGACAGATGGCGCATTGGCGACCGGTGAGCGGCGGCATCGCGGTCCCCCAAAGCCAACAGCCCCACATCCCGGAGACACACGCCAAGGCCGCCCGAAGGTCCGGACCGACTGCCAGGGCCCGTGGCCGCCGCGCCTTTCCCGATCCAGACAGGAGTGCTTGTTTCAATCGTCGACCAGCCTCAAGCACAGAGGTCAGTGCAACGGACTTGGCTCTGCGCGCTGCACTTTCTGCGACGCTTGCCGTCTTGCCAAGCGGGGTGGGAACGGTTTGAGCCTTTGAACGCGCCCTCGAGGACTGCGATGAGTGTCAGTGCATTGAGAGCATTGACAAGGAGGGCCTCTCATTTACTGGCCTTGTCTTGCCTTACCACCACCATCGTGAAGGGACAAAGGAATTGTCAGCCGCGGATTCGCAAATCACCCCTCTCTCGTTTCTCCTGTTGGGCCAAGTGGGGGAAGGGACCTCCTTTGTCCATCTCATTGCCAGGGGCTCTCGGCGATACCATGGTCACTCAGGTTGGTCCTCGTCACCAGAGCCAGACACTGTCTGTGTGTACAGATGCCTGCTACCTTACCCTTCCGATTCAGTCAGATCGAACTTGCTACCCCTGCCAATAATACTACCTGGTCGGAGAACAAGGTTCTCTTTCGCTAATCTCTCACCAGCTTAGCACCGTCCCTGGGTCACGCCTGTGCTCAACCACATCCCATGGACCCAGCTTGCTCCTTGCAACCAGCCTCGCCCAGCAATTCCAGTTTCTGACACCACACCGCATACCCGCCAACCCCCCCAGATCGCGGACCAGTCCCAGTGGCTCGACCAACTCGATACTCATCCATGCCTTCTTTCTGCTCACGACACGGTGCCCTGCGCCCAATCCCGTCGTTTCAAGCTGGATCCACGGTTGCTATCTTTGTCGAAGAGCCCCTCGGCCTTATTGGGATCTGGCTAACGTTCATCACTCCCTTCGGCTCACCTGCACATGGCTTGCTTGCCCTTGTCGCCGGATAGAGAGCCAGCTTCTCGATTGGCCCAATGCCGGGACCTGTCAACTTCAGGGAGACATGCCCGACGCTGGTTCATGCAAAGAGGAGAAAGCCCACTGCGGAACCAGGACACATCACCTCTCGCTGCAGCTGCCCGCTGACGCCTTGCTGGGGCCCTGGCCGGTGGTCGTGGGGTGGCGCGTATGGCATCCTGCTGTTGGCCGCGTGGACGGGGAGCGTTTCGTTCCATGCCGGGTTGCCCAGGGAAGGAAACCAAGTCCGGTGTCTCTCCGTCCCAACGCGGCGCAGGAACCCCAGAGCCGCTCCTTTGATGGAGCGAGTGCTGGTCTCCGCGGGTGGGATCGCCATAGCCGCAGGACCTCCCACCGGATTCAGAACACCTCCTTCTGGAAACGCCCACCCCACCTCCCCGCACTCGGCTCTCTCGATATGATGCACAGATGTGGTTCAGGCGCCCCATAGGAAACGGATCTACGACCGGGGCATCGACCATGCAGGAAACCAGCCGTTTCCCCCGCTCGTGCTCAACTCCGACCGGTTCAGATATACCCCCATGCCACTAGTCAAGAGGGGCAGGCAGCTGCGGAGGTTGCGGAGTCGGCTCCATGACCTGAACAGCGAACGGAAGACCATTCTCTACAAACAAGAGAGACAAGGGTGTTCTGGACGAGCAGGTTGTGACAGAAACGTCAGTTCTCGGCGGGGTATAGCCCAACGCTGGTATACACCCTGGGCCGCGCCTTTAGACCTCGACAAGGCTAGCCTAGCTGCTCCCATAGGCAAGGTGCCTCTAGTGGGGGTTCGGATCGTGCTGCCGCCCCATCACTGCGCGGTCGGGCCCGTCGGTAACGGAACATGTCGTCCTAGACCCCTCTTCCCTTCCTCGCCTCCCGATCTGTGGCGCTGGCCGAGGGGTGAGCGGATGCCCTCTCACCCCTCGTCTCTCTTCCCCTCTCCTGCATCCTCCCCGCGCCGCTCACGACCTCGTGATGGCTGTTGAAGCACGTCACTGCAAGTGCAGTAACTTGCTCATGGACTGACCAGCTCCACCTCCAGGGGTGAACACAAATCATCCTCGTCATAACGGTTTTTAGCGAGGTTGGTGGTTGAGCTGCTGACCACGCACAGGGCCATGTTCAATCTATCTCGATCTTAGCCCTTGAACTCCTACCAAAGACCCCTCAGCACCGTCTTAACCAGAGAGACCGCTTAACCGTCCCCGTCAAGCGATAGGTCTCCGCGCTTGACCTCCGGCGGAGTCAGCATGGCATCGTTCCCCTTTCCTACACCCAACCAAACCCCCCCCCCCTCCATAACGGAGGGATCTTGATCATGAGGCACCCAAGTGAGTGTATCTCACATCCCCAACTACCCCCTTTCGCCCGGCTTGCAGGTTTAACGTCCGCACTAAGAGACCCGGCTTGCAGGACCAGCTTCACGGATCGGGAAAGACTTGCAGGATGGCTTGCCACGTCTGCCGAAAGCCATGCTAGCTTCCTTGGTTTTGAGCCGGTGAGGACCCTTTCTGTCAGTGAATACAGGTTGATGAACCTGAAGTCATGCTCACTGAAGCCTCAAGACCAAGTGGTCGAAGAGGGTTCGACAACCGGTCAAGCAACCGCCATGGCAGTTCATGACGTACACCCCCCTCCCCCTCCCACATCTCACCTCCCCCCGGCCATGTACTACAAAGCACCATCCGATCAGATAAGCACCCGCGGGATTTTCCTCGGCATCCCACGGCACCTAGGTAGCTCCTCACCCACCACCGACATCCGACTACACCTACACCACCACCTTCTCCCACCCTCCATGCAGATCATCCAGCCTCCCCAACGTGTCGCGGATGCAGGTCGACGCGTCGGGAAGGGCATGACACGTTCTCTTTGCATGTTGGCAACACCTGGGCAGCAAAGCCGGACGCAAGGAACAAACAAGCTGCATGCACACGTTGGCTTGACTCAGGGGCTAAGCATGGGAACGACTCTGAGAGGTCAGGAGAGGGACGGGGTGGCCGAGGTGGCTTGCAGGAAGGCGCGGCGCACAAAAGCCGGGTCGGGTCGGAAGCTCGGGAGGGAGGTACGGTAAGGAATCGCTACCTTAGTCCTGCAGGTGAGTTTTCAGAGTTTTCTTTCTTGGGCTGGGGAAGGTTCTGGTGGTTTGGGAGGCGCAGGATTGTCAGGTCATTTCTTGAGTCATGACGGCTATGAGGCAGGGCTAGCATGAGTAGATGCCGGCCAGCCAAGGACATCCTCTCCAAGGGGGTGAAGATCGAGCACATGGTTTGTTTGTTCGAACCTTTTTTGTATTCATGACGTTGCGCGCTTGCTTGCTATGCTTGCTATGCTATCCAACAGACTCAACCACACCATAATATACCGAGAGCCAGAGCTAGCCCCAGTCCCTCCTGTTTCTCCCATGTGCTTTGATGACGGAAGATGGCTCGCGGTGCCCAGAGAGTCGAAAGTCGTGCCCCTGATCCTCTGCCGGCCCTTCCAACTGTCTCCCCACCCACCCATCCACTTCCTCACCCTCTCGCCACCCCCAACCAGTCAGCTGGATCCCACACACACAGTTCAAACCCCCTCTCCCAAGTCCCAATGTCTGAAACGACTTCCATCCCACATCATTCTCCTTCCCTTTTCGGTCCAGCTCAGTTCGCCCCTTTCCAGGGCTCCAGGCCCACGCCCCCTTCCAAACCTCAGCTTGGGGTGGTGGTCCTCCGCCAGCCGACTGGCTTGGTGTTGCTTTCCGATTTCAGAAAAACGCCGTTGTTCGATTCGGTCCGATCCGATCCGATCCGATGAGTGTGTATGCACTGCGTTGTGTTTTGCAATTGTGATGTTGCTTTTGATGTGAAGAGAGGAAAAACGTGCCGAGGAGATGCAAAGTAGAAGAAAAGCGAAATCATGCAGGCAGAGAAGAAAAAGAAACCGGGCATAAGTCGTGTCCGTGTCATTACAATGATGTAGTGTGATGTGGTGTCGTGTGTGGTGTTGCGGTCCTTTCCGGTTGCTGGTGGGAAGAGGTGTTGATTCAGGGGTGGTGTGTGAAGTAGGTTGCGGGGCGTTTTCCAGATGTTGGTTGACCAAGAGATGAGTCCCGGCCAGATGGTTGAGGCCATCATCCATCTTCCAATCCTTTCATTCTCACGAACAGCGTTTGCCTCTCTCGAAACAAAGGCTTACCTTCCCAGAGTACAGGGTTCGGTCACTGAGATTTCCCAAGTCTCACCCGCCGTAGCACAGCGGGCACTGTCCAGCCATCATGATGTATCGTTCATGTGGACCCTTGGAACAGGAATGTTTGGGGCTGCCGTCAACCGATGTGCGGAAGAAATGGGCCCCGGGGTCGACACATGACGTGTAAATGTAGTAGTTCTTGGTGAAGTCGCACATGGTGAATGTGATCCAGTTGTATCCTCTGAGGGGGTTGAAGAGGGACTTTGCCGAAGGTTGTGTAAGTGGTCTGGACCAATGTTAGGATGGAGAAGCAAGACGACTGATTAGATGGGGAGCATACAAGTAGATATAGGATACCCTCTCCTGATAGAGAAATGGAGTGCCAGGGGTTTGGGCGATGGTGAGCTGATGGATGACGAGATCTCAAGGTGCTCCCGAGGGAGTGGAAGGATTCGGCAATCGAGTCCGACTTAAATAAACACGAGGGCCAGCCTGATGGGGGTATATCCAAAATGGAGATAGAGCCGCTATGGGTCCACTCAGCCCGAGAGGCGGTAGATGTTCGGATGTAAAAGCAAGATGAGGGCGGAGGCGTGCGCGAGGAGATATTTCTGTGTATATCGAACCCCAATGCGGTAATAAGAGGACCCCTGCGAAGGAAGCTGGACTCGCTTGCTGGTGGCTGCCGGATAAGAAACAAGAAACAAGAGAGCAGAATAATATCAGAGCTGCCAGATGGGCCCAAGCTGTAGTAGTGCGCCAGGGCTGTATCTGCGTGTGTTATAGCCAGCCGACCACGGGCAGAGGGTGTAGCTGCCAGCTTGTAATCGTAGGATGGAGGGTGTCTAGGGCGTTTATGCGCTTGCGGCAGACCCATCGGCGACCGTCATCTTTGGGAAGGTGAGTGGCGTGTAGGTGGTCGATGAACAGGAGGACGAAGTAGAGATGGTGGAAAACGGCGAGCATCAGGGTCTCAGGGAGGGAGGGGTGGACTGGGAAACGCAGAGAGATGTGAATAAAGAAATAGAGCACGCCCCAGTGTTGCTTGCCTATCAAAAACGGTCGATGCTCCGTGTTTGAGGATTACGGATGTGCCCATGATGGGCAGGAGCTGCGGGCGCACCCGTCGCCTCGGCCAAGAAGCAAGACACCGAAGAGGTAGTTACATCGACACCCGGACAGGGCACCCGCACTGGCCTTGATCCTGGATTTTCGGACGGCTCATGTGGGGCGTCCAGGAAGTGCTCTCGGCTGCCTGTGCATGTGCGTGGATGGTGTGTGCAAATCCTTGGCTCTTCTTTCGACCCAGCTCAGGGAGAAAACCGCTTCTTGGGAAGTGCTGCCGGAGTGGTATGTCGTGATGCTGTGCGGCGCACGAGAGGCATCTGATATGTGTGGCACAAATTGAGGCAGACCGCCGAACAGTCCCACGGTCCTGGAGAGCTTGCAGGTCCCAAGAATACCGTGGTGAGACCTGCAGCTGCGATGCTGCACTTCCTCGTCTGTGGGATCTTTGTGCACCTTGAAAGTTTGGCTGCCTTTGGCAACCCCGCCGCCGTGCTCTCTCCAACCTGGAACCCTCCTTGCAGCATGCACCCCTCGTCAAAAAAACGTGTGCATGCTGCGAGGTCGTCAAATCTGCCTCTCGCCGGATCGGTGCGACCTTGCATTGGCGAATCCAACAGCCTCCCGGGCGGGAGGGTTCTGGGAGGGACAGGGGGCCCGGAGTGGGGGAGGGAGATGTGGTGGGGTGACAGGCCAGGAGCAACATTTTGGTTGAAAGACAAAGAGAGGATCGAGGGAAGCGGTTCAACACGGGCGGCCAGCCCTGGCAGATACCCGGAGGATCTCCGGTGTCATTTCTCCCGTCTTTCTGGGTAGAAAGCAAAAGAGTCAAAGGGCCCTTGGAGCAAGCTTTCTGGCCGCGAGTCCGTGGTTTGAATGTCGAGGAAGCAAAGGGCAGGGGGTCGCGCGGGGCTTGGATTTCTGATTGACGAATAGCCATCGACTCCATGGCTTCAAAACGGTGTGCTCTGGCACACCTTCACTGCGCACTGACCTTGAGACGGCCAACGAGATGGGCAACCGGCGGCGCTACGGGATGGTACGGGGTGCGTGCTCTCTCATCAACCAAGGTCAGATCCGAGTTGAGCCGCCGCACGCGACGATCCGGTATTTGGTGGAATGGCGCGCATCGAGGCGGCGTCAAGACGTCGATGTTTCTTGGGCTCGGCTAGATAAGTGCTCCTGTGTGGCCAGAGAAACGCTGAGGAGATGGGGAGCTGCACGAATACCCCACCACGTTTCACCGTTGTTAGGCGAGCTCTTTGCAGGCGATCCCGCAGTGCCACATCTTGGCCGGCTGGTTTTCGAGATGATCAGGCTCAAGGCCAGCAGAAGAAAGTTCCGGTGGAGGTATATCTGAAATTGCCGTTAACTGTGGTAGCCCGTAGGTCTCAAAAAGCCCTTGTCTGGAGACAGCGAACGCTTGCCATGGTATGTGCGCGCCTCTCCTCAGCCCCGAGCAGTAACGCCGCGCTAAGCGCCAAGGAGAGTTGGCGAGGCCCAAGCGCAGCTGAGCCCCAAAGTCGCATTCGTGCAGCCGTCCCGAGTTTCAGCCTTTCAGGAAGCTGGATCCGAATTTGGCATGCCCTGGACGAGGCGATTGGCTGGCCAGCAGGCGATATCGACCTCCCGTCCCAGGAGCAGAGAACAGTGCTCACCTGGCGGCATCGCAAGCGGAACAAATCTAATCGTTGCAGGGAATGAGGTCAGCCTGCATAATCGCGTGTCCAGATGCACCGTGAGACTCGAATCGGGGTGTTCTCGTTGCAGCAGGGCTAGGACCCAGCTGCCAGGTTCGAGCGCGATGGACCGAGCTCAGACATCCGTCCGGTGACCTTGCTCAGCTTTCCGAGCCGGGTTCGAGAGCGATGGAAAATGTCTTGAAAGCCGAAATCATTATGCGTGTTGGCCTTCCGGTTACTAGTATTAAGAGCAGGGGATACAGGCGGCGGACAGGGTAGAGGGGCACTCACATCGAGGACACAGCTGTGAGATTTCATAGCTGAGTGCTTGAAAGAGTTGTCCGGACTTCCCAAGAGGGAAATGTGCTCGCCCTGTCAAGGGACCCCACTCGGAGGATGCACCGGATGGTCCCCGGGCCCGGCCGCCGGGTGATCGGTGATGTGGGACAAGATTGAGCTGGTCCTTGCCAGGCATGGAAGGGCCCCAGCTCGTCGGTAAGGTCGAGGAGTGGAGACGCCGGCGTTGTCAGGCAATGTCGGCGGCATTGTCGGCGGCGCGGGTAAACTTGAATGGCGGCTCACTCATCGAAAGGTTGTACTGTTCAGTACTAAGCGCGATCCTGCCATGCTTCTCATCCGTGGATGTAACAGGACGCGGCAGAGGGTCCCGGGGACCTCGCCGGTGGCCGCTGGTTGCTGAACAACAATGGGTCCGTTACAGGTGTCTTGTAGAGAAGACCATCAGGAGACACGAAACAAAAGTGTACTGCCAGATCTGCGCCGTCTATGTGCCTGTGTCCTTTCGACCATGGAAGAAGGGAGATGGAAACACCAGAAATCCCCCCCACCAAAAAGAAAAACCGCTGGTCGCTGTGGTGTGGGGCTTCTCCAGGCACCTTCGTCAGCTGGAAGCTTTCAGGAAAAAACGAAGCGAACACATTGCAACCGGAGACCCGATATCACTAAGAAGGAACGGCCCGCACATGGCTCACAGCATGTCCACACCACCTCAGACTGGAAGCGTGCCCTCCCAGCCTTATTACCCTCCAAGCAACAGGCGGCAGGCAGAATCAATTCATGCAGCCACATCGTAAATTCCCACAGCCCCGCTTCTCCGTTTCCACACCAGAAATCTCGGTTCACAACCCCCGCCCTCCTTCACCTCAGCCATTGAACGACCAAGAAATTACACCTCGCGCAAATCTTCTCACATACGTGCTCGTTGATTATTTTCTTTCCCATGGCTTCATTGTGTGCTCAAAGCGGCTAATATGAAATAGTTATGCGTGTGCCATTTGACAGCGACAGCATCGGCTCCTGGCATGGTTTGACGATTCCCACTCGTTTCCCCCTGGACAGCAGACTCACTATCGCCGAGGTTGACCCGTCCATCAAGCCGATCGATCCTTTGGGCTTGAGCCCGTCAAGTCCGCTCATATCCAAAAGTGTAGACCGAGATCCCCTCCCCTCACCAGCTGGTGGCCTATCCCGCCATTTTGCCTCCAGTTTCGGACGGGTCCGAAGGTCCGGCCATGACCGACCAGCATCCCGTGCTGTTCCCAAGGGAGGACGTCGCAACATGATCTGTGCCTGCCAAGACCCGGAGATAGCAGCCAAATCGTCGGGTCCGGGATGGGGTGGAGATGGGAGGTCCACAGGCCAACAGGAGACGTTCAAGCTTCACATGGGACCTCATCTCTGCCTTTGAAACGGCCCGTCTTCAAATGCCACAACGAGCCTTGCTCATCCCGTTGGAAGAACCACACGGACTCTTCTCTGGCCTTGGAAAGCTCCAGAAACACGTGTGACAGCAGGGATATCTCATGAGACCCGTTGATGATGATGCTGAGCTTGTGACAGGAAACCGTCCGCCTCCGATTCACTCCACCTTCGGATCGCGCCACATCCGGCCTTGCCGCCCACCAAACCTCTTGAGCAGCACGCCACGACGGCGTCCGGGAGCAACTCAATGTCGGCAAGCACTCTTGTGGTGGTGAGAATGCGCCCATCTTTACCCAGAAGCTCAAGCAGATGGTGTTGCACGAAATTTCCGCACGTGTTCCCTCGGCGCGTCGGCAGCGAACCCCTGTAGCGCCCCCCACGGAGGTTGAAACACCTCCGCCAAGGCGCCGGCTCGTCGCAAGTCTCGACCCTCTCGCAAGCCTAGACGAATTGGGGTTCGCGGGAGCAGTGGCAACTTTGCCCGAAGAGAGACGGGAGGCTTCGACCGTCGTGTCTCCACTGCCATCTCTCGACACATCGACAAGCCTCGAGGAAATAACGAAGGTGGCTCCTGTTTCACGGTTCTCCACATTCATGTCTCAAGCCCAAGTGTGAGAATCCTCCGCCTGGTGTTCGAGGCTGTTGGGATGCTATCCACAACGGTGGTTTCATAATCATGCCATTTCTGCATCTCTGCTGACACAGCATTCACTCACGGGCCCGGCATTCAAGAGGCACCCGTATATTGGCACTTGATCTTCAGACACTTTGCAACCCAAGAGGGGTGTGGCACGGCTCATACACTCCCAGAGCAATAGGTAGATACGGGGCTCCACACTCCACTCTCACACGGAAGACAGACTCAACACCACGCAGGGCTTCAGACAGCCGTTGCGAATTATCAAAGCAGACCGAGGTCTGCAGTGAAGATGCGAAGGTGACGTCATTGGCGGGCGGGGAGGAACAGAAGGAGAAGCATCTCACCATCACCAACACCAACACCATTGCCATTCCCGTCACCACCATCATCACCATTAAAAACAGGACCTCATTAACAAAATTCAACATTATTACCTCAAAGCAAAAAGAGCTTGGATAAATTGGACTCTACTAATATCAACAATAAACAGCTTCTATCTTGCTAACCACGTCCAACATCTCTGTCAACATGATCCCCCTTCAAGTCCACCACCACTTTGATGTAAGCAATAGAAAAGCCTCAGTGCCAAGCTGTTCCACCCATCACATAATTCCACCACCAACATGCCCCCCCCCCAAAAATCATCCCCCCCTCCCTCCCATCCATCTTCCCCTTCTCTAGCCCATCATCAGCCGCGACTACCAACCTAAACCTTCGGTGCCCAGATTGATGAAGTAAGATCACCCCGGGGCTTTCTTTACATTGATGACAGTGTAACTTATGATTTCACCGTCGAGGATAGTGTCCTTCTTGGGTGGAGTGTTGGGCTTCTTTCCCCTGCGCTTCTTGGCCCTTCGCGGTCTAGCCAGGCCGGGGGCATCCGGAGGGAACTTGTTGATGGGGGGGTAATTTGGTCGTCTTGCCCTCGAGGGTAATGTTCTTCTCTCACGGGATCATGAGGGCGCCGGGCTGGAAAGAAACGGCGTGAGTGGGCGTGTCATTGCGTCTGGTATTGTTGCCGTGGATGGCGGTGCCGGCGGTCCGCTGCGGTGCCCAGCGGGATCCCGCAAGGCCGGGGTTAGCAGGAGAGGGCCCGTTGGTAATGGTGGACTTGGTGGTCTCAACGTCGAGGATGGTGTCCTTCTTGGACGAGGTAATGGGGTTGCCGGGCTGAGGAGAGGGGGCGAGAGAGGGCGTGTCACTGCATCTAGCATTGTTGCCGTGGGCAGTGGTGCCGGTGATAGGCTGCGGTTCCCAGCGGGACTGTGCAAGGCCGCGCTTGGGGGTCTCGCCGTCGGGGGTGGTGTCCCTTGTGGTAGTCTCGCCGTTGGGAGTGGTGTCCTTTGTGGGCGAGATGATGGTGCTGCGGGGGGGTTGGGCAGAGGGAGCGGGGGTGGGCATGCCCATGTCGGTGCTGTCTCGGGTAGTGGCACCAGTGGTGGGCTGCGGTGCCCAGCGAGAACTAGAGAGCCCCTTGGACGCACCCACGGTGGATGCCTTGGACTCCGGCTGTGGCAACGGTGTCTCCAGCCTGGTGGGAGGGGGCATCGAAGGGGCCGACATGCTGAGGTTTGTGGCAATGTTGTAGTTGAGAGAGGAGAGTGTGTGAAGGAGACTGTGAGGTTTAACCGGTGTCTGGGCGCACCTCCATCCTTACGTCTCAGTCGTATAAAAACGATGGACTTATTGGTCTTTTGCCCGAGGGGTCGGGCTTCAACTCCACGGGCCTGGCTATCATACTCGTAATACGCATGACCTCTCCTTTGTTGGCAAAGACGAGGAATGATCTCACCTCCCTAGGGCGACTCGGGTGTCATGTGTCTTGTATGCTGATGGACATGTCATCCGCGAGATCAAATTTGTGACGACTGGTCCCCCTCAAACTCTGGCGTAGCTTTCTGCATTTTTGGGCCAGCATGTTTTAGGTAGTTTGAGAAGATTTCGTAGAGATCCCTTGGTGGGTGGGGCTGTGAGATTATCTGTTGATTTTCGTTTTCTTCTCTCTTTCCTTATTTTTCTTCTTCTTCATTAGTTATTATTTTCTGTTATATTTACTTATCATTACCTTTTCTTTATTTTACTTCTCCTTCCCCTTTTCCTACATCCTTGCATTTCTCTTCCTGGTCTTGGGGGGCCTTGTAGGATGCAATGAACTCAGCACAGCATACACGATCTACCACAACCCACTCAAGCCAAGTTCATCTGGCAGCGCATTGGGTTTGTTAGGAGCTCAACTCTTTCACTGCTTTGAGTGTCAGACCACCTACATAGGTATGAATCTGAGGCGCTTGCCGGAAGAAGGTGTGGATCAAGCGCAAACTAGCCAAAGGCAAAAAAGATCCCGAGTCCAGATCCTCTTTGTTCCTTGCTCACCTGCCATGAGGAGTCGTCGATAAGTCAGGTAAGGTACCTTGGGCAGACGACAGCCTTCCTTCTGGTGTTGTTGGTGTCGCGTCCGTTCTTGGCGTTGAACTGTGGAGCCTCAGAATGCTGGGGTTTGAGTGGGGCCGCTCGATAAGATCGATTAGATAACGAAGTCGACCCCACAATCCAAGCCTTGGACGGATGATGCCGTCTTTGCATGGACGACCTCCCTTTGATGGCTTTCTCTGGGAGGGTGGCTGGCGTGAGACCACAACCCCAAACAGGTAAGCATTGCAGATTTCCATTGTCGAGAATGCTGGGCTGATGTTCAGGAACAGGGCCAGCAGGCTTCGGCAGCTCACCGCTGCTTACCGGTTCTGGAAATGATCGTCGCGTCCCGTTTTTTTATGTTTCCCGTTGGCCTTCGGGAAGCTGCAATGGGGACGGCTTCAGCCTTGCGCATCCATCGATCCATCGCTCTCTCGAAGCTCAAAAAGAGCAGGATAGCCGCGAATGGGAGTTGGTGCGAGCCTGTGGACACCAAACCGCCGCTGTGCTGGACGCCTCCAGGTTCAGACGGAAAGGGCGATCGGAGCGCCTCCACTCCCGACTGGCGATGGCCTGCTTGGCATCTCGGCCTCCCTGCTCGATGACGTAGACCGCCGGCCGTTTCCAAGGCCCTGCAACGCGCTTGCCTTGGGGTCCAGCGTGCCGGCGCCCAAGGCTGGCAGATTCGAGTGTCGTCGCTTCTGTGTGCTTCCTGACCCTGACCTGACCCCGGCCGCCGAGATTTTCTCTGCGTTTAATCTGGAAGCTGCTGCCGGCCTTCTTCCCCAACCTGCAGCCCGACACATCAGTCTGTCGCCTTGCCTTCCCAGGTTCCATTCGTCTCCAGGTTGTTTTTCAACTGGTCTCGCGGATACCACACCCGGTTCGAGCTGACCGATCACCGGCATCCCCGTCTTGCTCTCGTCTCGTCTCGTCTCGTCTCCTCCACACACCTTCCTACCCTCCATCCTCAAGCGCCAACCAGATACCTACCGATCTCTCTGATTCTTGATCACCTTGACGCCCATCGGCACCTCCGCTATTCCAAATCCCCTCCTCCATCCCTCCCCGTGCTGAGGTCGGCCGTAAGAGATGCTTAATGCGCCCCTTGACCTCCTATGTCCTGGCCGATCCGGGGTCCGGTCTTGAGCAGGCGCAGTATCCCGTAGCCCGCCAGACCAGTACCCTCCCTCATCCCGCGCCCGCACGTTTCCATGCACCGGGACACACACGCAAACGCAGATCCGTCGACGAGCCTCGTGGGCCGGGAGTGAACACTCTAAGGGAGGCGCGGAAGGCTATTAGGCCACCTCCACAGACGATGAACGATCTTCTCGCCACACCAACCACACAAGCTTCGCTGCTCTCCGAGAACGCCGACGATGCCAGCCCCTTGGGCTCATCCTCGGCCACGGGCCCGCGGAAGGAGAGGGGAGCGATAGCAGCGCAGGTCAGTGTTGCCTCTGGGTGGCTCGGCTGCATCCGTCTTCGATGATTACACATATCTGACTGCCTCTAGGCCTGCGATACATGCCGTAGTCGTAAGCAGCGATGTGATGAACAGCGCCCCAAATGCGGCACATGTCAGAAGTTTCGCCTCGAGTGTAACTACCGAGAGCCCCAGCCGACCAAGTATGCTCGGAGCAGTTCTGCTTTCTAGGGCGCCAGCTAACGACATGGCAGGAAGGACAAGACCCTCGTCGAGATCCTCGACCGGATCAAGGGCTTGGAGGGCAAGATTGACAACCTGGCCCAACGTCCCTCCGCTCAGCCTTCGACGTCAGCATATTCGGGTCCGTCAAACTCCTTCCCTTCGCCGCTCCCGACTGCCCAGGGAATTACCGGCACGTCTCTCCCCACAGCTTCATCATCACGGTTCCCCGAGGCTCGCAGCGTTGCGCCAGGGGGGGACGACGGGTATCAGTATGTCTCCTCCGTGCACCAGATGCTGAAATGGCCGGTGATACAGCAGCTCTTCGCCTCGATACAGCCGAAGCTGCCCCATATCGACCTCTCCTCCCTCGAACGAGAGGGCCCGGCGAGCATGCTTGCTCTCCGCCGTTCGACGACCCAGAGCCTGCCCCCCGACATCCGCCCGTCCGTCGGGCGAGGCTCTAGCGCGAGCATACACGAGCTGGTCACGGCCCAGGCACCCATTACCGTTGCAGACCTCAACTGGGACACTATGCAGCGGTTGAGCAAGGCGTATTTTGACAGCCTCAACCTGCTTTGCCCGATTTTGAATCGCCACTCCTTCATGTCCGAGACGTTGTCGAGGCTATTCAACAACGGGTTCAGTCACAGCATGGAATCGACCATTGCGCTTTTGGTTTTTGCTTTGGGAGAGGTCGCCATCGCCGGGACCGAGGGTCTTCCGGTCCATGCCTCGAACGGGAGACCGAGTGGCATCAGGGGGGGTACCAAGGACCGGCCGCCGGGACTGGACCTTTTCAATGAAGCGAGACGGCGAATGGGGTTTAATCTTACTGAGTGCAGCCTGGAGAACGTCCAGGTATTTGCACTTTCAAGGTAAGCGGTGTTGGCAAGAACGAGGATGTTCAATCGTGCCTAGGGGCTAACGGTTAATAAGCATATATTTTGGGACATGTTTCTATCCCTTGGTAGGTAGCCGGTTGCATGATCACATTTTGAAGTGTTCCTGACAGATTTTAGGACTTCTGGAGGATGACCACGGCTTCATCCATGGCTTGTCAGGCACTTATCACAAGGTAACAACCCGGCATGGGAGTGTGTTGTATTATGGCTAAACTTTCAGTCACCCGGGTGCACTATCTTCGGCGCAAACAGACCTCACCCGACGAGCCTTTTGGCACTGCTCAATAATGGAGACGTAGGAAACCCTCCTCTGGAAAACTCGGCCGCCGTCTGACGGTGTTTCTAGTGGTCTCAACCTCGAATTAGGATTTCCACTTACTGGACTGGAGAGGATGGAATCGGTAGTCGGACTGCCTGATTTCAGCGGCCCGTTCTTGCAAGAAGATTACATCAGCAACCAAGAATCGCATTTCCAGGAGCATTTCGCTTCGCAAATCGTCCTCAGACGCCTTCTAGCTGACTTCCACCACGTCCTGAGCCAATGTACGTCTGGGGCATCCGCGAGCGACATCGACCTCCCTAACCGACTCCTCTCAGGTGGCCCGTCCTCTCTCGGACCAGTGTCTACCCCCTTTAGCCCAGCCGTCTCCTGCCACGGCGTCAACCAGCTCACCATCCACCAGCTCGCCCTCCAGCTCGAACAGTGGCGCGGCATGCTCCCTCCCCATCTCCGCTGGCAAGAAGATTCGCCCGGCGCCTTTCCCAACTCCAACCCAGACCCCTACAGCAACGCCGCGCTCTTCACCCCGGCCACAACCCCCATCTCCCAAACCGCCGCCATTTCCACCGGCCCGCCCACCGCCTCCACAACCAGCACCACAA
Source organism: Chloridium humicola (assembly GCA_027569505.1). NCBI lineage: Eukaryota > Fungi > Ascomycota > Sordariomycetes > Chaetosphaeriales > Chaetosphaeriaceae > Chloridium > Chloridium humicola. Next base: position 221,904 of record JAPDFF010000020.1, read on the forward strand.
CCCCCACCGCCCCCCCGCTCATGTTCACCACCGACCTCGACCTGCTCCCCGTCCGCTACCCCTACGTCTTCGACGTCCAAGCCGCCCTCCTCCGCTCCCGCTACTACTATACCAAATACCTCATCCACCGGCCCTTTCTCTACAAGGCGCTGCACCTCCCCCCGAACGCGGCCCTCTCCCATGATGACGCCCTCGGCGTAGCCGAATGCTTAAAAGCGTGCCTCAAATGGCCCGTCGCTATGTCCCCCGTCAGTCACCACAAGAGACTCGTGCCCTGCGGGTTCTTCTTTACGCAGAACTTCTTTGGGATTCTAGTGGTGCTGCATCTGAGCGAGACGGTGCCGATTCTGAGGAGGATACGCGGGAGTAGGCTGTGTGGGGAGAGGTTTGAGATAGATGCGAGGGAGACGGTGGGGCTGTATTTGGATTGGTTGAGGGATTTGAAGAGTGTGGATGCTGGGACGGAGTGGCATTGGGAGGTTGTGAGGGCTGTTTATGGGTTGGAGGAGTGAGAGGCTGTGGGGAGGGAAGTGGGGGGTGGTTAGGGGCCGAGAGGGGGGGATAGAAGGGGGAAGAAGTTGTTTTAGCGAGATGAGATGGGGACGTGGGACGGTTATGAGTTGGATGGTTGATGAAATGGGGAGAGAGGAGGGTTATGAGTTGAAGGGATGAGATGAACTGGAAGTTGGAGGCGTCAGATGGACAAAGTCAAGGAGATGATCTACAGCTTTTGCAGGTTGTTGAAGTTGAGTTGGGTAATTCATGAAGCTGGATGAGGAGGATATGGTATGGAAAGAGATGGTTGGATATTTAGACGGCACAGAGCGGAGTAGAGAAATCATGGTTCAACGATATATGGAGAGGAATGGATGGATTCGTTACCAAGCGATGGTGTTAGCCACGGCGAGGTTGGGTCAGAGTGTGTTGTCTGCAGTATACCTTATTAGAGGTAACAGAACTAGGCTGAAGAGCCACATAATGTTGCAATAACCAGAAAAAAAGCCTTGAATATCGTTGACCATCTCAGTTCTGCCAGTCTCAAGTGCTATTGACGGCCCCGATGTATCATTGGGCGTGGTTCAGGGGCGAGGGTGTCATAGGTCACCAGCAAGTTGTGGTTCCTTGAGATGGGCGAGGAGAGCAAAAGGTAGATCTCAAGGCTAGGCACAAGGTGATGGTCTACCAGGTATCAAGTAACCCCACCAAGTCAATGTCACTGCTGTGTCGTAGGAACGCAGCGCATCAACAGGCAGGATAATGAACTTGAACCCTCGGTTAAGAGAGACATAAAAACTTTGAGAGCACACTGCACTATATGAGCACTTATCGAGACCACGTCCCTTTCACATTATCCCCCCCTTCGCCTTGATAAATTATGTATACCTCCCCCCTATCTCAGTGCGCAACATCCTTACCACCACCACCCCTGACTGACAACCATCATTATTGCAAATGCCGGCATGTGCGTGAGTCGAATGTTTGTCTTCGTGTGTGAAAAGGGGGAGAAGAAAATATGCCACCACCCACCACCCACCTGCCGCCTCCCGCCACCCGCAGTCCCATACCCGCTCACCCAACCGATTCCCCAACCCCTTACGCATCATTCTCCTCCCGAGCAATCTCTGTGTTACCCCGTATGCACCTCTGATCCGCATCGGCATTGGGGCAATCGGGCAGCAGCATCTGACCAGTTAATGGCAGCAAGTACCTACCTAATGAACCCCTGAATGGTTGACGTGGGGGTTCGTCAGTTGTGTCACCTCAGCAACATCAACATCATCCAGCTGACGCAAGATGGATACGTACGCGTCTTAGAGTCTTGAAAGTGAAGATGTTGCTGTATCTTTTTTGATGTCTCGAGTTGTTTAGTACACTTATTAGGAGACACTGGAGAAGATCAGGATTTTCCAAGAGAGCACGCCAGCTACAGTGCGCTCAGTGAGGATGGCGCCCCCTATTCTCAGAAGGAAGCGAACATGTCGACAAACATCTGGAAAAGCGAACATGTGGACAGAGGGCACACAAATGGGAAGAACAAGTGGATGGATCATGATATCAATAGATGCTCTCTAACCAAGCCATCATCATCAACGCAAACAGGATGAATGCCCAGACTCCCTGCCCGCCCGCTTTCTTTCAGTCAGTTCAATCGCCATGACTCTCTAGCCCAAAACCCAAGAAAAAAACAACAGTAAAACACCGAAAGACAGCGGCTATCTCATCAGCCTACCCTGCCATATTAAACCTATAAAAAAAAAACAGGATGACGATCTCAACTACTCGACCCATCCGATGCCTCCCCGGCCTTCTCACTAACCAACCCCGGCGGCGGCGTCATCATCGCCTTCCCCTTACTCGACTCCCCGTTCTTCTCCTGCTGCAACACCCCCACATCCGTCGTCTTCCTGAAATAATCATGCACCTCATTCGTCCACTCCTCATCATCAATATCCTCGGCACCACCCGTCGGCTCGCCGCCCGCCTCCTTATGCCTGCGCATCCTCTCCTTACCCGCCCACTCCTCCCTCATATCCTCAATCTTCTGCTTGATATCCAGCTCAGGGTCGTAGTTCTTGCCGACGCCGCGAATCCGCTCCCACAGCGAGAGATGCTTGGGGTGGATGGCGATGCCGTGGTAATCCGCGTCCTTGCCGGCGCGGATGTACGTCCATCTGCGCTCCTGCTCTTTGAGGTCGAGGCCTGTGGTGTCCGGGAGGAAGAGCCAGGTGAGGAGCATGCCGGCGAGGCCGAACCAGGGGACGACGTAGAACTTTGTTTGGGTGTCGATGTAGTTGTAGAGGACGGAGGCGAGGAGGGCGCCCGACTTGCCGATGCAAGCGCTGAAGCCATGGGCCGAGGCGCGGATGGGAGTGGGAAAGACCTCGCCGGCGACGAGGAAGGTGACGCTGTTGGGGCCGAACTGGTTGAAGAAGCTCGAGAGGAAGTACATGGCCTGGAAGGCCTTGATGCCGGCGGGCGAGGTGTAGTACTCGTACTTGAAGGCGGGGATGACGAACATGATAAAGCACATGAGGAAGCCGACCTGCTGCATCATCTTGCGGCCGTAGAACTTGTTGTCGATGAGGATGGAGGCGAGGTAGTAGCCGACCATTGAGACAATGACGTTGTACAAGTTCCAGATCCAGCCCGTCATGACCGAGTTGGAGTTGCTGCTGATGACGGCGATGAACTGGGCCTGGAAGAGCTTGTTGCCGTAGAAGAAGACGTCATTGCAGAACCACGTGCCGGCGGTGGCGAGCAGGCGGCCACCGAAGAAGTTGCAGGTGAGACGGAGCGAGTCGACGTCGTAGCCCGTGACGTTGCTCTTTTTCTTGGCAGCAGCGAGCTGGCGACTGGCGTGCGGCATCTTGTAGGCGCGGTAGTAGACGAGCCAAAGAGTGCCAATGGCCGGGATGGCGAATGATACGCGCCAGATCCACTGCACAGTGGTGACGCCGTAGGGCGGGTTGCCGTCGCCGTGGTGGAAGATTAGCAAGAGGATAATCAGCATGGCCTGGTTGATCAGCTGGCCCCAGCCCTGCATCAGGAAGGCCATGGTGACCTTGCGGCCGCGGTGCAGGCGATCGTCGCGAGTCGACAGCTTGCCGGCAGAGACAGCATTCTCCATGGACGAGGTAGCAGTAATGGGATATTCACCACCGACGCCGAAACCTAAATGAAGCTGTCAGATAGAGCTCGCGCGAAGCTCTCTGGTAGGGGAACATACCGTAGAAGAACAGAGACCAGGCGTAGCAGATGACCCAGCCGTTGAGGTTGAGACCCCAACTGGCGGTGATCATGAGCAGACCGACAAACATGATTGCGGCATCCTGGATCAGACCCCAGCGGCGGCCGATCCAGTCACCGATAACGCCAACGGCCATCTGGCCGACCATGATACCGATAACTTCAAGGTATGTGACCGAGGCGACCCAGTTGGCGCTGCATTCTGTGGGGTTCTTGCCCCAGCACTGAGGCCAGGCGGAGCGGAAGAGCGGCTCGAGGTTGCCGATGCTGAAGAGAACGTAGCCCTCGAGGCCGAGACCGGCGCCGGGGAGGACGGCGTTGCGAAAGTACCACGAGACGGGGCTGAGGGGGTCGGCCTTGATCATGGAGCCGATAGTCTTGAGCTCGCGCAGGGCCTCCTCATTCTGAACCTTGTTGACGAAGGCGACGCGTTTCCGGAGCGGGAGATCGGCCCAGTAGGTGCCGTCCTCGGTGTAGCAGTCGTCCGGGTGGGTCAGGTACTGAAAGATGTCGCGTTCTTGGTCGGGCGTTCTGGGCATGCCGCCGCCCGGGTAGTGGTCGTGCTCATTGCCCGTGGCCGGACCATGGGGGACGGGAATCTCGCCGATGGTGGGCTCGTGGCGGCCGTGGTGCCGAATGGTGTCGGCCATTTGCCGGAGGGTGCCGAGGGGTGCCCCGGCGGAAGCGAGAGGAGAGATGTGGTGGTCCGGGTGTGGGTGTTGTTGAAGAGATGGTGTGGGAGGCAAAGTCTGGGGGGGGAAGTGGCGGAGGGAGAGGGATGGCTCAACCTTGGTCGTTGGTGGGGATGGAAGATGGAAAGATGGGAGTTGGTGAGAGCAAGGAGAGAGCAAGAGCGAGAGGGGAAGCGTCGAGATTATGTGGATGTTGGGAGCGGGAGCAGAAGCAGTCCGCGAGGGAGGGAGGTATTGAAGCGTGGAGGGGGAGGGGCAAGGCCAAGACGAGCGAAGTCGAGGGAGCGAGCCAATGGCGGCTGATCCGACCGCGAAAAAAAAAAAAAGTGCTAAAGTGGGAAACCGCTGTGGGCTGTGGGCTGTGGAGAGCAGAACCTGGAAGCTTGGGACTTCTTTCCACAGCGCGGCATCTCCACAGCTGAGCTCATCGGGCTGACCCTGGTTGATGGTGCAGAGAGCTGCTCCTTTCCCTCACGAGACCACAAATCGGCGGGCAGGTGTGGCACGATGGAAGCAGTGGATCTGGGCTGCGGCATCTCGACCACTCCCATTGCTCCCGAGTTGCAGGTTTCGGTCACTCCCGCCACCACTTCCCGATTTGGCAGGTGGTCGCGTGTCATTGATCGAGGCGCTTGTGCTTGCTGGACTTGCCCTGGCTCACTTGGATATTTTTGTGCGAGCGAAGCAACGTCAGCCCGAGTTCTGCCCGCTATTCCCAGTGGGTTCTCGATGAGGCAGCCCGACGACACAACTGCCGAGCCATGGCGGCCGCGAATATCGAATATTCGGTAACTCTTCGACTGAAGCCTGTCCAACCCCACCATTTCCCACATCCTGCCGGATGCCCACCAACTCTGCCGTCGTGTCGCGCGTTAAGCCCATGGAGTGGGGCTGGAGCTAGCCGGCCCTCCGCACATCCCACGCTCACCGCCTGCATGACCGCTCGGCAGCTCCATCCATCAATCAATACCCCGAGAACGACGTCGGGAGACGTTGTCGACGCCAAGTCACCTCCAAGAGCCAAGCCAGCCACAGGCAAGACAAGCACTTCTTGGGTTGCTTGTCCAGCAGATCAACCGTCAGTCAAGTGTACCAAGCTCACTTGGCCTCATGGCACCATGAACACCAAAAACCCCAAGAAAGCAGCCAAGATCAGCAGCCCATGAAGTCAACGATCTCTCCTCGTCCAACCGGGCAGAATCACCGCCCCTTGTCCAATGCCAAGCCCGCCTCGCCAGACTCCAAACGAGACTAGCACCAGATCTTGCATCTCAGACGCGGAAGCCGAATCTGGCCAACCATGGCGCTGGACCCACCCACGTGGGCGGTTGATAGGGCCTCGGGGATCTGAGATGCTGAGATGCTGGGAGGAGCCCACAGAAAAAAATCCAAGGGCTCGGCAACCGCCTCGCACCACCCCGCAGTGCCGGGCCCAGTGACATCACTGATTGGCCACGCTGCCAGCCCTCTCCCCATTCTGCATCCACCCAGAACCTGCGCCGCCTGCGCGCTGCTGCAAAGGCGGCTCATCACTCATCATCACAGGGCTTGCAGCAGCGCTCTTGGCAACGAAAGCGAGCCGCTTCCCAACCCTCCCATTGGCCACTTCGTCCAGGGATCTCGACGTCGGCCCTCAGGTGTCGCGTGCCTCCCTTCCTCTTTCGACCACTCAGCTTGGCATTTGCCAACCGTAACATCAAACAACAACACCCACCCAACAAGTGAGGGGATTTCTTTCTTCTCATCAATTCGATAACACCAATCCTGGGACGCCCCGGCCTCGGCCGCATGCTTCTCAAACTGCCCGCCGGCGCCGTGCCACAGGAAAACGATACGTAAAAAGAAGGTCCGTCCCGTGGGGTAAGACATCAGGGTCTAGAACGAGCTGTCCGGGCCAGCCAGGCCGCTGGTCTAACAAGGGCCGGAGGGCTTTGCGGGGAACTGGGCCTTAGGGGGGTACATCCGCGGCGGGAATTCGGGATGCTTGGCAACGTCTGGTTGTTGTGAGAGACACTTGTTCGTTTCTGGCAACGGGCCATGTCGTCGGTTATGTTCGGACTTTGGCTTTCTTCCTCCCGCGGGGCAGAGTGGGAGGAGACGAGGGGGAGGAGATGGTGTAGGGCGGGATACCAAGAACGGGTTGTGATCCCACGCTGGAAAGAAGCACCCAAGTCCATCACGCGAGTTGAAAGAGTTGCTCTGAGACACTTGCTCACTCGCAGATGGCTGTTTCTGTCGTGAACAAGACACCTGAGCCAGCACATCGGGCAACTCTTCCTGACTGTCCCAGAACCCAGACGCGTCCACCAATGCCAAAGCCATGCAATCTGAAAACACTATATTCATCACCCTCCCCAATCCACTATGAAGCAAGCAAGCTGAAGAGATCCGATCCGGTAGGTACTTGGGCCCAAAGTATCACACAACATAATGCTGATCGCCCAGTCCGATAGATCGGCTCCCATTGGCAGCCTTTTGCTCCCTCTTGCCCTGGCTGCATCAAGAAGAGGTACCCAAAATACACAGAAGAAACTACACAAAGCATACTAGCCTCATCACACAGACCGGGCAAACCCGCAACGCTCAGCCGTTGCTTAGAATAGACAGGCGATAAGACCCAGTCATGTTGAACCGAGCAACGACGGTATTGCACTAATCTCAACCCCTCACCCCGACCCCTCATCAAAACATATCATACCACGGAAGATCAAGGGAGATGAAGGAAGAGATATAATTCCCGAAAATTGAGACTAGCTCAGGCAGCGCAACTGTTCACATCGAAAAAAAGAAAAAGTCCTTAAATACAAGAGAGAAAAGAAGGGAAAAAAAGGCCAAATTGAGTGGTGCTTCGCAGATCCCTCATACGCCCATTCATCCATCCATCCATTCATTCATCAGCCTAGCCATAGCCAGTCCCTCCCTCCAACTCACACCCAACCGACCCATAAATGGCGACGTCCCGGGCTTCACGGAATGCAACGAAACGCAACGCAACGCAACGCAACGCAACGCAACGCAACGCAACGCAACGCAACGCAATGGCACGCAGGGCTCCCAACCAAACGACCAAGTAGCGACAAGCTCTAGCTCCTGTATCATATACCCCCGACTACCTCCTTCCACCCGTCCTGCCCTGCGCCATGTCATGCCCAATTCGTTCTCTTCACCCCACGCATCCTACACACAGCCCATCCCAAACCCAGCAACTCCTCCCGAACTCCGTACCCATGATTGCGTGAAGAAAGCAAAGGAAACGAAACTTGTGTCGTCGAAATGAAGCAGTCTGATCACAACAAATGCCAATGATGCCCCCCATTCCAACTCCGGTCCTGTCCCGTCCGGTCCTGTCCTGCCGGGAAACGCCGCGCTGGTTATGAGAGAAACAAAGAAACAAAAGAAAGGAAAAGAAATGTAGTGTGGTTGTGGTTGTGGTTGTTGTTGTGGTTGTGTATAGTTGGCGCCCAGACGAGAAGTGGTGTTTGTCTCATCTCAGCCTTCTCAATTCCTCATTTTCTGGCTGGGTCTGTCGGTCGGAAGTAGACGCTGATCCCCCATTGAGACATGCAGGTGCCATCTCAGGGTAGTTTCTATGTTTAGACCGCCGATCATCCCCTTCCCCTTTCTCGAGTGTGGCGTCAGATAACCCCCGCCCACCCCTCCATTCGGGTGATACCTCGGCCCGTCCTCAGATCCCGCCCGGTCCCGGAAACGGCGACATCGTCTCCTCCCGCTCCTCAACCCTCACCGGCGGCCGTCTGGGCGTCGGATCCTCGTCCTCAAGCATCACCACCGAGGTAGGACGCGGCGTCTCATCGACATCGACCAGCGCCAATTTCTCGCCAAACGTGAGCCCAGCACTAGGACCAGGCGGGGTGCTCACCACCTCCGCAGCTTGCCCCTCACCAATCCCCAGCCCCTGCTCCTCTTCCTCTTCTTCCACCACAGCCTTCAACCCCGGCGTAGCCGGCCCCACCTCCACCTCCGCCATAGCCTCCAACACCGGAAACCCCACCACCTCCTCCTGGCACGGCGTAGCTACCTGCGTAGCAGCCTCAACAGTGCTCTCGGATCCCGCCGCCGGCAAGACAACACTATCATGACTATTCGCCCTCATCATCTCCGTCCCCAGCTTCGACGTCGGCAAGCCCATCTTGCTGCGGTACTGCTGACCAGATGCAGAAACAGACGCAGCAGGCACGGACAAAGAAGCCGAGGGCGAGCCAGGGCTCGAACCGCTGGCGCTTGCGCTTCCGCTGGCGACGCTTGTCTGTTGCGTCTCGCAGCGGCTTCCGAAGGGTTCATCGTCCTCGTCGTCGGCCGAGTCGACGCTGCCTTCGTAGCGGCGGCGCTTTTCGATCGACTCGCGCTTGGCTTTGAGTTTCTCGAGGGATCGTTGCGGGGCAGGGACTTTGGTGGTGTGGTGGTGTCGGGCTGGTGTTGGGGAGGGATGTTCGATTTGGGCCGGGGCAGATTGCTGGGAGATGAGGCGGGGTTGAGGAGGCGTCGGTGGTGGGGATTGTACGAGGGCTTCGTTGGCACCGAGGAGGATTTCCTCTGGGCCTCCTGAGATGCCCAGGCCGCCTTCGTCCCAGTCGCCGGTGGCTTTGCGGCTGATGAGGACGGGGATGTCGTCTGTGGCGACTGATTCTGAGTCGCCGAAGAGGGAGGAGCTGATCGAGTCCTCGCGGAAGCTGCTGTTGGAGCGCATGGCGTAGCCGGACGAGGCCGATGTCGGGCTGTCCTCGAGCCGCAGGCTTTCTTGTCGCAGGCCGGACGGAACGGGATGTGGCAGTGCCAGGGTGAGCGGGGCGGTTTGGCCGGGGACGGGGGGCTTCCAGTGGCAGAGCGTGCTGAGCACCTCGGTAAGCTTGGACGAGCTGATGGGCTTTTCGACGAGCGAGTCAAAGTACTGCGGCGCCGGCAGCTCTTTCAGGTACGACGTAATGGCGACCATGGGGGTGTGCGTGTTGGTGTGCTTGGTGTCGCGGATCATGCGGGCGACGTCAGAGCCGGAGAGGTTTGGCAGTCTAAACTCCAAGAACATAATATCAAACTTGATATCACCCATGGCGTACCGGATCGCCTCGCTTCCCGTCGAAGCCGAGATAGTCCTGCACCGCAGCTTCTCAAGCAGCTTCTCCATCACCATCCGTGACACAGGGTGATCATCGCAGATGAGCACATCCAGGGGACGGAAAGACGGACTGTCTCCCGCGATGTACGACATGCGCCTGTGGCTCTGGCGACGCCGCTGAACTCTGAGCAGGGCATTCGCCTTGTCTCCCTCATTGTCTGACGACGACGGTGACATGTCAAAGACCTGGCTCCGGCGGTTCCTATGGTGATGAGCAGCGAGCATCTCGGCCGTCACTGGGCTGCCGTCTTGCGAGCCAACAGTCAGCGAGCGCGAACGGCCGCCGGAGGAACTACTGGAATGTCGCGGCGTAGACATGATGTGGTTTGTCATGACCTTTTGAGGCGAGAGAGGCATCGTCGAGGACACGCTACCCCGGGATTTGATTGGGGATGAGGCGGCGATGGTGGTGGCCGCTTTCTGCAGACTAGGCGGACCGCGGGGCACATCAAAGAAGCTGCCTGGCTGCAGCGAATTCGCAGACGGCGCGGACCCAGCGGAGCCATTGTTTGACGCCTTTCGCCGACCCTCAGCGCCTGGTCCGGCGACGAAAGAGACCAGCAGCGGAGAGGATGGCTGCGAAGCGCGGCTCGGAGACGAGTTCGCGTGGCTCACAGCAGATGGCGACTGCGGTCGGTGGGACGCCTTCGCGTTCGAGAGCGATCTCTGCACTGGGTTCGTGATGACAGGGCTGCCCTCGAGGGACGGTCCTGGCGAGGTCAGGCTGCCCAAGCCCCCAGGACTAATGGGCTTGCTCTGGGAAGCTAATGCCTCAGCTCGCAGCTTCTGGATCACGTCTTTGTTCGCCTTCTCAAGAACTGGCAGGTTCTTAAAGGAGAAGTTGCCAAAGTCGTCCGCAACAACCGGTTCGCTCAGGCGCCTACTCTTGAGGTCCCGGACGTGCGGAGGTATGTGCAGGGGCATCAGGCCGCGTTTCATAGAGTTGACCTGAGCCCTGACACGGGAGAGGGCATCGTGTGGGCGATCGGGGTAGTCCGCTGCTGGGGCGGTCACAGGAGGTGAGTGCTGGTCCTCAATCTCTTCGGTGAAGGCTTGCAGGGTGGCGCCGCGAGCGTCGAAGTATTCGGTGTCTTCGGGATTCTCGGGTTGCGGGACAAACTGGGGCTCGTCTTGAAGAAGTGTGCCCCAGCTCACGTCCCTGAACCAGGGGTGGTTGCGGATCTGCTCGCCTCCTGATTGGAAGTTCTCCTCGCGGTTGGCGCCGAGGCGTTGTTGAGGATCTGAGCAAAGAAGCTTGTTGATGAGGTCCTTGGCTTCCGGCGAGACCTCATCCTCGCTCTCGTCCGGCCAATGCAATCTACGGGCCAGGATATTCTCAAAGACCTTGTCCGCTTCGCTGGCATGGAACGGCGGGAAGCCATAGAGGAACTCGTACAGAATGCAGCCGACAGACCACCAATCGCTCGTCTCGTCTTGTGGCTCGCCCTTGATCGTCTCTGGGGCGAGGTAATCAGGTGTGCCCACGAACTTGCGGTTGGTGTCTTCAGGGTCAAAGAGTGCCCAGTTCGGCGGGGGCATAACCGGCTGCGGAGGCGTTCCCCGACTAGACTCGGTACTGTTGTGGGTATTCGTGTGAGAGAGGGCGGGAAGATCCGGTGAGCCAGTCACCTCAGCCTCGCTGGCCTCAGCAGGGGACAGGATGGCCTGCGAGTTGTTTATCATGTGGGGGTCGTTCAACGACAAGGCTCCAATCATCTGCGTCAAGGTCTCGCTGCCGCCACTATCGCTGCGATGATTCGAGGCGCGACGGGGTTCCTGTGAGAATGGCCCCAAATTGAAATATGACGGCTGTCCCAAGCCCACCACAAAGTCGCTCGGCGTCATTTGCGGTGTCGAGCCAGGAGAGTGACCGCGGCCGTGTAGGTCGAGTGAGGTTGAGCGAGAGGAGGCCATCGAGGCGGACCGGGCAAACGGGCCCTGTTTGAGTAGGTCAGGAGCCGCATCAGCACCGCCGTTGAGAGCTCGCTTTTGTCGCCCGATCAAACCCATCCGGGACAGCCCAAAGTCGGTCAGTTTCAAGTGACCCTTCTGATCAATCAGCAGGTTGTCGGGCTTCAGGTCACGGTGGACAATCCCCCGACTATGCAGATGCTCAACACCCAGGATGACCTCTCCGAGGTATTTCTTGACCCAGTCCTCGGGAAGGCCACCCAGCACCTTGATCAGAGACGCGCAATCGCCACCATTGAGGTACTCCATTACCAGATAGAGGTAATCTTTGCTCGAGAAAGTCCAGTAGAGCTTGGCAACGAATTCGCTCTCGCCTTGCCACATCATGATTGCACGCTCGGCCTTGACATTGGTGACCTGGTTCTTGGCAACCATGTCGGCTTTCTTGAGCACCTTGATGGCGAAGTATTCGCCCGTAGACTTTTTCTTTGACAGATAAACGCTGCCGAAAGCGCCTTTGCTGATGGGCTTGATGATCTCAAAGTCTTTGATCGAAGGTGGTACGGCTTTGGCCTGCGGACCGCCCACGACAGCACTCAGTCGGGGCGAAGCCGGCGGCTTGATTCCCAGCTCCCCAGGATTGGACGACACGGCAGCTGACGATTGCCTCCGGTGGTGATGGTAGGTATGGGAGATGCTGGGCGACGTAAACTCGCTGCTTGGAAGCATTGGGGATGCCTCGGGCGATGCCAGAGCGTCCGAGGGGAAGGGCAGATTCCGAGGCCTGTGAATCCGCAGCGGCGATGATGGCCGCTGGGCGCCTCGAGAGGGCGATTCCTGCCTATGGGGCGACACAGCACCCGGAAGAATCAGGCTTCTCCGTTTGTGCTGGCGCGAACTCGCCTGTCGTCGAAGGTCGCCAAACTCGGACATCGGAGAATCAGTCCGCTGCGGTGGCCTGGATGCCACCGAGCAGGACCTCAGGCTGCCGTCGCTGTCTCCGCCAGCATCGCTCTCAAAGATCATGGACTCCCGGCGAGATTGGCTGGTGCCGCTCAAACTGGCGAAAGCACCACGGTTGGAGCGGGGTGTGGGGCAGTCCTTGGGACTGTTCGATCTCGGAGAATGCAGTTGCATAGACAACCGGCGCTGGTCGGGATCTTCTTCGATGGCAGCATTCTGCAAGGCCATCACTAGTGTTGACGGAGGATCAAAGGATCCAGCAAAGATGCCTTCTTCGGGCAGCTGCGGGACATCGGCGTCCTCCCCCTCATCGTCAGTCGAGTCGCTCAGGCGGCCGGAGGCAATCTTAGCAGCCTTGCGCATGGCAGCATCTATGCAATCTTGGACCATGTACACAAACTCGACACGGATGCGCTCAGAGTACTCGAGGATCCTGCGATGACGGAAAACGGCCTCAACCTTCTCCTTGGACACCTTCTCAGTATCGGCGCAGAGCAAGGCAAGCCCTTGCTCCTGCTCTAGAGTGTTGGTGCCTGGTGTCTCCCACTGCAGCACCTGGGTGATGCGGCTTTCGGACTGTGGCGACTGGGTGCGGAACTCGCCAGGGGTCTGGGACGACTCCTTGATGGCGGGAGTGCTAACTTCAATGGCCGTGTCGCAAAGGTCAAGTAACAGTTCGACGATTCTTGCCTGGGGTCTTCGGATGGCAAAGGACCGGGCTCTAGCATGTCCAAAGCCAGAAGAGCGGTCTCGTGAACGGCCAGGCGCAGCGCCGGGGATGGGCGATGAGTTGCCTGGAGACGAATTCGACGAGTTCGGCGGGCCAATAGGCAGACCTTTGTATTCGGCGACAGGCAGGCATGTCTGGTCTCCTCCGCTCAACGACCGGCTGTGCCGTGCCTCCAGTGCGTCAAGCACCTTGACAATGGCATGGCGGTGCTCCGTCAACCCTTCCTGGGCCATTTGAACATCCATTTCGGCACGATGCTCCTGCAGACACAGGTCTGTGTGTTTCTCGAACCACCATGGCGAAATTTGGCGCTCGCAAATCCGGCAGAGGACGGGCAGCGGCGGAGGGTGCTGCGAGGGGTCATCCAGGCCCGACTCGGCGAGCTGGGTGAGATAGCTCGCGAGGACCTCGGCACCGGAACCCAACGAGTCAACAATAACCGCTGGAAGATCGATCTTGATTTCGCGCGGGGCAACCCATTGCCGGATCATCCACATGGTCTAAGGGTTCCGCGGTCAGCAACAATGTTCCATCGCAGCCATTCCGCAGAAACTTACATGGCTTTCCCCGCCAGAGGCACCCGTGTAGACCATGATGCCCTGCGCCTCAAAGTCGACAACGACGGGTTGTGGGGGCGCTTCGGGTTCTTTGAGCATGTCCAGGGGGAAGAGCTTGGACAAAGGGCCCAACTCGATAGCAAAACGGATGAACTGGCTCCGTCTGTCGTCCTGCTTCATGCCCTCAACCACCTCGGAGAAGATGCTGCGGTTATCGCTGACGATGAGGCTGGAGACTGGCTTCCCTATGACCGAATCTGATGGGGTCCCAATGACGTCGACCCATGACGGACTGACCCAGCGGATGGTGCCGTCAATGTTGAGGTCGAGAATTGCGTTGAGGGTCTGCTCTGCAGCCTCGCGAAGCTCCTCCCTCTCCTCCCGGATGTTCTCGCTGAGAGAGCGAGCCATGGGGCCGGCTGAGGCCCTCAGCGAGGTCACGGCCGGCGGAGCGAGCATGCTTGGCGTAGTGTCTTCCTCCATTCTGAAAAATTGAGTGTTGCAACGACGATTTCTTCCGATATCATTTGTAGCGGCAGAGGATGGGGAGGTCCTTGTTTTGGCTCTCGGCGCCCGAATCGGTGGTAGGACTCGTTCTTATTTCGGGGCGAAGGGAGGCGATGATCCAGAGATCCAAATGGAAGCGGCCAGGGGGTTTCTGGCTGAGTTGCCAAAGCTAGCACGATGGACGAGTCTGAGACATAATGGGGTGCGGTTGACGTGAATGTCCCGCTGTTGGCCCCAGAGGGTTGGTGTTGTTGGTTGTTTGGCAGCCGCTCCACGTGCCTCGATGGCAGCCGGGCCCTCAGACGCCCGGGTAGAGCGAGGTCGCTCCCAGAAGGCAACTCTATTGTAAACGGGCACGGAAAAGTGTTATCGGAGGTATTCGGTGGCTGGTTGTGTGGTTGGAACGGTTGGGCACCGCGGGTGTGCTCGGTCGTGAACGTAAATCGCGGGGCACAGGGAGGGTGGTTCGTCTGGGCACGGCAATTTCGAGAGGGTGTAGACTCGAGGGACAGAGGAAGACGTCACCGGCACCAGGGCAATATTCTGCCTGGTGGTTGATGTTGTCGTCGTCGAGCGACCCGGCGGTTTGTCGTGTTCCGGAAGCCCAAAGTTTAAGTGGGGATTCTTTGTCTGCCCTTCTCGTCGCTTTCTGGTGAGGATGAAGCACAAGATGGCTCGAGCAGAGAGCGGGGAATAAAACACAGACAGCCGCTGACCTCAGCGATCTGGAATCGAAGAATTGGGTTGAGCTTGGGTGCAGATCTGGTTTCCCAAAAACGTCTTTTTGCGTCTCGTTGCTCGTGGGAATTCGAACAAAAGCAATCAACGGTGATGATCGCCTGTGCTTTGGGTCTCTCTGCCACTCTGAGAGTCTGGGAGCAGAGGAGGGAGCGGGTCAGCACCAGGGTCACCAGGGTGAGAGCTCGCTCACAGCGGGGTGCACAAACGCAAGCCACACTGTGACCCGCAAGATCGTGCTCGGCGCTCGCGTCGTGGGGTGCCGTTGAAAGCGGGGAAGGCTAGGCTCAATCCAATCAGCGGCGCAGTAACTGTGGGTCCTGGGGTGTTCCTGACACCACGGCACAGAACATTCTCGCGAGTGTTCCGGAAGCAAGGTTGCAATACAGTGCACACCACCCTGGGTGTGTTTTGCCAATTTCGCTCTCATCTTTTTTCTGGCATGCAAGGCCAGCCGAACAAAACCAAACAAGCAGAAGCGTGGTTTGGTGACTTGATAGGGAGTGTCGGGCCTGGCGGGAAAACATCGGCAGTGGTCTGATTGGAGAAACGCCAAGAGCCAGAGCCCATCACAGCAACCCGTGCCTGCTCTGAATGAGTGCTTTGGCTCTTGTTCGCTTGCAGTTGTTGCGTGTGTCTTTGTTGCAGCTTCCACTTTCCAGGACCAACTTCGGCCTCATGATCAGCCCAGTTTGGAAGACTTGAGACTTGAATTTGTCGACTTTCAACACCTCCAAACACTCTCGTTACATTTTGATTGGCGAATGGCGGCAGTAGAATATTCCTGGAATGGCTCAAGTGTCAGCTCTGTGCTGGAACAGACTGATCGTCGAACCCGTCGAGCTCCCCGAGGGCCACCAGCCTGCATTCCCCAACACAGAAAGCTCTTCGTTGGCTGATTGTTTCTCCTGCATGACTCTCAGTCACACGAGATGCCCTATGACACAGCCATCTCGCGCCTGCAGCACGCCACGGTCGAGGGCGAAGTCAGCCAATGGCCCACGGTTCAGCACCGTTTCCATCTCACCCCGTCACTGATCAATTGACTCTTTGCCCTCACCAGTTTCCCCAACACAGAACTATTTAGTGATTGGGGTGGTGCTTTTGGGCCAAGCAACCCCCCTGAGAGGGACACAGCCGTTTCCTCTCCCCTCATTCCCCGCGTTGCCCTGCCGATTCAACTGACTCGTACAGACTGGCACCACCAGTGACCTCATCTGTCCCAGCTCTTATCGCGATGACGCTCGAGCCGTCGCAGGTCATGGGATAAGTCGAGTTCCAGAACAGCCAGTTCGATCGCTCAGGGCACCCGCCTGCTCCGGGTCCGCGACCATCACCTGGATCATCGGTGATCCTCCAGCGATCTCATGTTGGCCCTCACGTGCCCTGCAGGCTGCTGCATGCCAAACCCCCAGAACGGTCTAGAGACAAATGACAAATGAAGCATCAGTTGGATGGTTGGATGCACCATTCCCAGCTCCGGGCATCTGCTCCATCGACGGCCAAGGGCCCCGCCCCAACAACCCGAGCCGCGGTGAGCACCCGACAGGAACGGCCATCGCCTCTGGAAACATCTGCCGGCACCATGCCAAGCTTCGGCCACGAACAGATATGTTCGTCTAAGGCCATGGCATTGGACCATCAAAGCGTCACCGCTTCAGCCGACGGTATTCCCGAGCTCGCGAGGTGCATATGCCGGGTAGCATTGTCTGCACGTCCGTGGTCCTCAGGGTGCCGGTTGTACGACACGGCAAGCTCCTGCTCCTCTGGTGGCCTGCTCTCGCTCCCCGAGGAAACGGGAACAAGAACACGTCTGACGAGCCTCCTGCAGGTATCTGCTTGATCAAGACTCTCCGCCTGGAAATGGCCCCCTGCCGTGCCGCCGACAAGGCCGAGCTGAGGTGCCCCCCGAGGAGCACGAGACGAAAGCAGCCATGTTCGATGACATCCTTCCAACGGTTTCGTCCCGGTCCTCGACCCATCCCGCCCGACCGCCGCGTGGTCGCCCACAGCATGCAGGATACCCACCACACCACAACAATCGAAGAAGCAAACACACCGGCGTTCTGCCCCACTCGCTCCCGGTACACCGGCTCGCAGCGGTGCGCACCCGGCATGCCACCACGGCCTCCGAAGTACGTCCTCGGAGCGTCCCAGGGCTGAAAGCAGGAATTACCGCTCAATTAATCATGGATGGTCAACTCTGTCGTGGCAATGCCAGATCGCGTCTCGATATGCCGAGTCTTGAGCTGCTGGGGCCTGACCCATTGATGACTTACACGCTCCCAGCACAGCCTTCAACCCCTTTTCCTTATGGGAGTTCACTCAAAGCAGTGCTTGACGGACCTGGAGGGGCATGTAGATGTTGAGTGACGGCCGGATGATCCCGCCACTTCCTCTATAAACCATGTAAACGTACACAGCATGTCAGCCACCTCCAGCCCTTCACATAGCCAAGCAGAGTCTCACTACATAACAATACTACGCTACTTGAGTACCAGCCAGAAGCTATCTCCTCCAAACAACCTTCCCAACCCCGGCTGGCTTACGAACCCTGTGCAACCAGCAACCACTTGCACCAGCGTCCCTACCACCACCCTTCGTACCTCCACAACCCATCATTCGCAGAAACCCCAAATCCTACAACCCCAACCGATGTCACCACTCACCACCAAACCCCGGGCCCACCTCCAACCAAGTAGGTAACACCGCCTCTCAAACGGCTCCCCACCGGGTCGATCGGCCCCAACGCCTGCTCGAATCCGATTCGACAGAACACCCAGCATATGTGTGTTTCACCGCAACATTCTTCCCTGGGACCACCCACCACGTGATGGATCACCCATCCCCCGGCTGCATACACAGTAGTTAGTGCTTCCCACACACACAGCTCGACACAAACTCGCGCCCCCGACGAAGGGAATGAGCCGATCTCGATCGTCTGCAGTCGTGCTGCATTGCGCTATGCGACCCTACATTGCATGCTATGTAGGTTGTGTGGGTGTTTGGGGTCGGAGCAGAGGCTCCTGTTGTGGATGGATTGTCTGTACTGATGAGAGAGAGAGGAGGTGGGCTGGAGGAAGGGAGCTAAGTGAAGCGATGACGGAGGAGGGGAGTAAGACATGATGCCCCGTGACCACACTTGCGGGCAGGCTTCTTCTAGTTCTGTGTTTTGGTTGTGCTGTTTCACACCCTTTTTGTCTGAGGTTGCATATCCTCTCCCCCAGGATTCTTCCTTTTCCCCCCTCTTCTTCTCCCACGGCCTATGGATGACGCCCTTACAGATACTCTAAAAACAAGCTCAAGCGGGGTTGTTGCACTCGACACAGGACACAGCCCTGTCCTGCTGTGTTACTCGAGCAACCTGCACGGCAACTGATAGGGAGAGAGGCTTGTGTCTGTCAACTAATAGGGGGACAACTTAGGGTCTGGCAACCTTTCAGCTTTGAGTGATGGCGAATCGTTCTTCTTGAAAGTCGAGTCGTTGAAACGAAGTGTGGTGGGGGGATCGACTTGGAGTTCGTCCACCATATGCCACAGCTTCGAAACCACGGCCGTTCATCTCTTTCTCTTCATCTATCCTCGCAGCTCACCAGTTATGGGTGCCCTGTTCGTAGTCATGAGGGAAAGATGGTTTGCGGGGGCTCACACCATGGAAATTTGTGTAAGTGTTTTTCCTAATTGACGTAAACCCAATTTCACCCTTGTGAGAGGATCAGCCTGAGGACGACCTCTCCAAGCCGGAGCTTCTGGAAAGTGGACCGGCACTCGGGGGCCGAACCTGGGAACGAGGTCGGCGCTGGGGTGTTTGAGGTGGAGCCCCGGTCCCCGGCTTGGCGACCGATTGTGGTGGTTCTGCTCGATATCTTGCCACCTTGCCTCATGTCTGGCATAGATTCATCTTCGGAATTTGAATGTTCTTCGGTGTTTCTTGAAGGAATCCCTGCGGTAACCACGACGCTCGCCGTCAGACAGTGGGAGGTTCTGACACCCCCAGGTCGACATTCAGGAATATTGCTGCACAGGAGAACTTGATAAGGAGATGAGCTCAAGTCAACAGTTCGGTCCAGAGCATTCTTGAACACTGCAAGTGTCAAGGAGAACTTGAGCTCTTTCTGGGTTTCTGGACTTCTAACTGTGTATTTTCGCTGCCACATGCCGCTCAGTAAGCAATGGCACGTTCCAATTGGCGGTTGCCTGACTAGTGCTGACCTAGGCCGTTACCTTGAAAAGACTGCCGGAAGGGTGAGAAAGAGCAGAGTGTTGGGAGGTCTGTTGGATCCACATGAAGCACAGAAAGTTCCAAAAACAATGATCGCTGGTCCGTGCATACACCCTGGGCGCTGGGAATTTGTCAGCCCCAAAAATGGGTCAAACTCTTTCCTCTTGCTCAACATTCAAGTTGGCCAACCATTAAGCTTCCATGAGAGCCTCAATTGAGTTTTAACTCCTCGGAAACCCAAAGTTTGGAAGACTTGCAGCTCATTAGCAGAGCCAGGAATATCTCTTAACAGGACTGGCGGTAGTTGCTCGCTACGTCAGTTCCTCTCGGCTACTTGGGTTTCTCGAGGAAGACCAGGACTCAGCCCCTGCATGTCAGGCTCATAGCCTCATCCGCGGATTAGGTAGCCTATTTAAGAGACTTATCTTCTTTGCCTGCCAATCTTCTTTTCAACTGCAGTTCGAGTTTCAAAATCTTGGTCTGAAGCGGCATTCTTCCCTACCAAAGCCAAGGTATCACGGCACTATCCCAGGCGCGGTTCGTCTAAGGGTTTCCCAGCTTTACCGATCCAGGGAGACACCACGATTCTGACCCTCCTCACGGGCAACATCGACCTCAACTCCATTGGTAATTTCATCCGCCAAGCTCTCTCGCAAGGCATCTGGTTTGTCTGAGGCTTGACAGCCGATTGCACTGCCATCCTATCACGGACCCCTTGGAACCTCTAACAAGGCTCTGTCCGTGACGGTTTCATCCATCCCAAGCTGTCGTCCCGAGTTTGTGCTCGACCCACACCCTGTCCTACGCCACGCCGTTGCATTGCTGGCCACCATTGAGATGACCGCCCCGAGTCTTCGCTGCAATCACCCCATCCGTTGATAGCCTCCAACCTCGACGCCGCACCCCCGGACATCGAGAAAGATCCCAGACGGTAATCGTTACCCCAGGTAGGCATCATATCAGCACCATGGCGGCCAATTTCTTCCCAAGGTGTATGAGTTGTTCCAGTGAAAGGGAATCCCCGCCCATCATTCTTGTCTCACAAGATGCTGGCAAGGCCACAAAGCACGACTCGGCAACTACCTCATTGAACACATCCCAACCACAGTCCCAAGCTCAAAGAACATTGATTCAAGATGACGGCTGACTTAGAATTTATAGCTCCGGCTTACCCTTCGCTGCCGAGTTACTCGTCACCACCACAGAGAAAACCATCAGTTCATTGGCTGTACGGCACACCAGCCATGGCCTCATCTCTCTCCCCAGACCAACCCTCCCACCAAACCCTCGGATCTTCCCCCTCCACACAAGGCAAAAGCCCCCTATCAGCCCTCAACCTCGACTTTCTCCGCGGTCTCACAGAAAAACGAACCACCCGAGGTCCTTCCCCCCCCCCCTTTTTCCATCCATAACTAACCCCCAAAAACAGATGGCCAACCCCAAAAACGCCGCGGCCCCAAGCCCGACAGCAAGCCCGCGCTCACCCGCCGCCAGGAGCTCAACCGACAAGCCCAGCGCACCCACCGCGAGCGCAAGGAGCTGTATGTCAAGGCGCTCGAGGACGAGGTCCTGCGGCTGAAGCAGGTGTTTAGCAGCATCTCGCAGGACAAGGAGAGGCTGGCGGAGGAGAATAGGCGGTTGAAGAGGTTGTTGATGAGGAATGGGGTTGTTTTTGAGGATGGTGCTGGTGGGGGTGGGGTTGGGGGTGGGAGTGGGAGTGTGGGGGATGATGTGGGAAGTAATCCGAGTGTGGCGGGCAACTCGGCGGGGACGAGTATGTCAGGGGGGTATGGGAATGGGTTGGGGAGCGGGACGAGTGCGTTTACGACGCCGCCGCCGCTGTCGGCGGGGAGTGGTGGCGGGGTGTCGCCGCAGGGTGTGGTGTATTTGGGGCAGCAGCAGCAGCAGCAGCAGCAGCGGAATGGTGGGCAGGCGCAGGCTCAGGGGATTGACTATGAGCAGGCGGGGATTGACTTTGTCTTGACGTACGTCCCATGCCAACATCCCCCGCCCTATCCTCAACACATCCATGGCCCTGGCTACATAACTGACCTTTCATCCTAGCCTCGAAAACCCCTGCATGAACCACCTCCCCTGGCTCGTCGAGCGCTCCGCCTCCAGTACCCGCGAGCCCTGCGGCCACGCGCTCATGGCTTCCTGCCCGCCCGAGCCCTTCTCCGCGCTGTCGCCTGACATCCCCTTTCACCATCCCCACAACAACCACCCACCCACCGCCACCACCAACGGCGCAAATGGAACAGACGGAAACGGCACATGGACCCTAACAAAAGCCGACCTCGCCACCCTCCTCGACCTGAGCAAGCGCCTCAACCTCGACGGCGAGATCACGCCGGTCATGGCTTGGGGGATGGTGCTGGCGCACCCCAGAGTGGCAGAGTTGAGCTCGGAAGGCTTTGGGAGGTTGGCGGAGGAGTTGAGGGGGAAGGTTAGGTGTTATGGGTATGTTCTTTTCTTTTTGTCTCTGTCTCTCCATGTTCTTGAGGAGGTTGATTTGAGGAGGGGAAAGGGATCGCTGGGGGTGCTCTGGGGATGGGAGGGGAGAAGGGGAAGTGGGTGGCGCTGCGTAATGTGAGAAGTGTGTTGCTGACTTTTGATCACAGGTTTGGTGCGGTGATGGAGGAGTTTGAGGTACGGGATGCTCTGGAGGCGGTGTTGCTGTGAAGCCAGAGAAGGAAACGAGATGGGGGACAGAGGGGGTTGTTCTTGGGCGGCTTTCTTAGTCTGTTAGAGGTGCAGTGGAATTTTGAGATGTATTTCTGGAATTGTTTCAGCAACAAGGCGTTTGAGGAGAGCAACTGTGGGTGTAGCAATATCTTGAAAATAAAACCATCACGGTCTTGCTGGGTGTCGAGTGTTGTCTCTGGACAGAGGATGGTCGCCTGTAGAGGTGCGGGGTGTGACATCGCACTGTGACAGCATCCGCCCCACACCACACACCCCACCAAAGAAGAATTTCGACCTCCAAAATCAAAGGAATTTGGAGCTTTGTCCATTGTCAAGTCAGACGAGCCACCGCCGCAACTGCGACCCGATTATCGCAGCCACCAGTCATCACCCACACATCGTCGCATAACCCTCCTTCTGCGACCGCAAACATGGCGGAACCTGCGCCCGGCACGTCGCCGCTCATCGACCTGATCAACTCGCTGCCCGACCCGAATGGCACCTGGGGCCCGCCCATCACCTCCGACACCACCCTCAATGGCGTCCCCTACGCCCCCTTCTCCAAGAGCGACAAGCTAGGCCGCATGGCCGACTGGACCGACGCCAAGGACCGTGACGGCCGTGGCAGGCAACAGTACAACAGGAATTACCGCGGTACGTGGCCCGGCCCGCAGTGGGTATTTTTAGATGGGGGATACATTACTGACAGTTGCGACAGACCAGCAGGTGTACGGTGCCGGTTCCGCTTCGCTCTTCGCCGCCCCCGTGGCCGAGGACGAGGCCTCTTTCTCCGTTGTCTCGAACGTCCGCGACACCGGCAAGACCCGTTTCGGCCGGGGCGCCGTCTTCACCCGCGGCCGGGGCGGTCAGCGGGGTCGTGGCGGCCAGGATACCCGGGGTGGCGGTCGCCAGCAGTTCGCACAACGGGGCGGGCGCGGTGGTCAGTACGGCGGCGGCTATGACAGCCGCGGTGGTGCCCGGGGTGGTGGCCGTGGTGGCCGCCGCTTCGGCTGGAAGGACTACGACAAGCCGACCCGCAACCGCGACGCCTCGATCAACATCAAGGCCGACTGGAAGCTCCTCGAGGAGATCGACTACAACCGTCTCAGCAAGCTCAACCTGGATGCCGATGAGGGCGAGGATGTCGACAGCTACGGCTTCCTCTACAGCTACGACCGGTCCTACGACAAGCCGCCCGTCAAGAGCGCCGAGCGCAAGCTCGCCGTCCTCGACCGCGCCGTGTACAACGTCACGACCTCGTCCGACCCCATCATCCAGGAGCTCGCCGAGAAGGACGAGGCGACCATCTTCGCCACCGATAGCATTCTCTCCATGCTCATGTGCGCGCCGCGCTCCGTCTCCCCTTGGGACATTGTCATTGTCCGGCAAGGCAACAAGATCTTCTTCGACAAGCGCGACAACGCCGCACTCGACATGGTCACGGTCAACGAGAACGCCGCCGACGCGCCGCTCGAGGCGTCTGAGGGCTCCAAGGAGACCATCAACCAGCCGCCCGCGCTCGCCGAGGAGGCCACCTACATCAACCACAACTTCGCCAACCAGGTCGTGCTCGAGAATCAGAACCAGAAGGTCACCATGGCGCACGAGAACCCCTTCTACAGCGCGTCCGACGAGTCAGAGCCGCCCGCGTCCAAGGCGTACAAGTACCGCCGCTTCGACCTGTCGACCAGCGAGGAGACCCCCACGTACCTCATCGTGCGCACGGAGCTCGACGCCGTGCAAAAGAACGCCATCAACGGCCAGGACCAGTTCGTCACCGTCCACGCGCTCAACGAGTTCGACAACAAGGCCCAGGGCAGCGGCGGCGCCCTCGACTGGCGGACCAAGCTGGTGTCGCAGCGCGGTGCTGTTGTTGCTACTGAGATGAAGAACAACAGCTGCAAGCTGGCGCGCTGGACCGTGCAGAGCATCCTGGCTAAGGCCGATGTCATGAAGCTTGGGTGAGTCTCCCTTTTTAAACTTATGCGAAGAAACCAGCTAACAACCACAGCTTCGTGTCCCGTATCTCGCCCAAGGTGAACGACAAGCACGTCATCCTCGGCGTCGTCGGCTGGAAGCCCAAGGACTTTGCCAACCAGATGAACCTGCAGCTGTCCAACGGCTGGGGCATCGTGCGCACCATCGCCGACATGTGCCTGCAGCGCGAGGACGGCAAGTTCGTCCTAGTCAAGGACCCCAACAAGAGCATCCTGCGCCTGTACGAGGTCCCGGCTGGCAGCCTGGATGACGACGACGAGCTGCCCGAGCCTGAGGTGCAGGCTCCGGCGGCGGAGTAAGCTGTTTGGGGAATGATGAGGATATAGGGGTTGGGGGAAGGTTAGGGGACCAAAACCACAATAGAATGAGCAGCGGTTCTGTTGGTATTTGGAGAAATTTGGTGCATAGGAACAAAGCCTAGGCAAATTTGATGCCATGACGTTACCCTGCATTGCCTCTAGGTTGAGCTTGTTTTTGTGTCTGTCCAAACGAACTCCTTCCATGTCGTTGATGTCAATTCCCTTTCACGTGACAGCGCGCCACCGCGTGGCGTCTTCCCACCCCACCTTTTCCGCAAACCGCGTCCCCCGACCCCGGCCCACCCTCATCTTTGCCCTTCCACTTGACTGTCTCTCTGTCTGTTCCACTCCCAGCTTCCACCCCTTCTCACCGTCCCGACCAACTCTACCAGCGACATAACGAACCATGGCCCCGACCTCAAAACCCAAACGCCCACAACAAACACGACTCAAAACCCCCCAGAAACCCACCCCTCGAACGAACACCTCTGCGTCCGCCGCAAAAGCAAAGCCGAAGGGCGCGAAGCCGAAACCAAACCAGAGTATTCTGAGCTTTTTCAAGAAGGCGCCGGTGCAGGAGGAGGAACTTTTTATTGGTGCTAGCGGGGGGCAGGCGGTGGTTGTAGAGGATGGGGAAGAAGATACAGAGGAGGATTTGTATGGGGCGAGTCCGTCATGGAAGCACGGGGATGGTGAGACAGAGGAGAGTGGGGAGGCTGGCAGGGTTGAAGAGGAGGAGGGGAGGTATAATGAGGTTGGGGGTAGTGTTAAGAGGAGAAAATTGAGCCCTGCGGGTTTGATTGCTCAACTAGAGGCGGGAGAGAAAGAGGAGAGGACAGAAGAGAAGCCGGCGGTATCACCAGCGAGGAAAGAGGTGACGGCCACGACAAAACCGAAAGCGAAATCAACCATCGCCCCGCTGGCGGCGCCGAAAAAGAAAGCAGGCAACCCGTTCCTGGACGATTCCTCCGACGAGGAGGAGGACGACGAAGATAAGGAAACCGAACCGGCGTCAGCCACAGCAAGGGTGAGACCGCCGCAGCCTGCCTTTGATGATGAAGACTCCAAGCCACACCACAACCGTTCTGGACCGGCCAAGCTTACCAATGGGGAGAGGATATTCAGGGAGGTGCCGCTTCTACGACAGGAGACATCGGGAGCGGAACTCGGAGGCGAAAATGACCAATTCGACGACGAGACGAGACGCGGACCAGCGGATGACGGCAACCCCCCCGACGCAGACGACGACATGTTTGACGACGATTTCACCGGCGAGGAGCTTCGCGCGATGCGACACATGGAGGAGCAGGCACGCCTCGAGGCGGAAGAGAACGGGGAGGAATACGAGGCGAATGAGTTCGACGACGGCGAGACCATGGCGGAGAGCTGTCCCGTTTGCAACGGCAGTCTGGCTGGTGCAACACCGGACGAGGCGACGGCGCACGTCAACTCCTGTCTTGACGGCAATCCGACTCCCCTGCCGAAGCCGCCTGTGAATGTGAAGGCGGACGTCCCTGAAAATGAGGGTGTAGCTCTGGGTAAGCGGTTTGCCAAAGCTGCGGTGCCGCGGCCACCGCAGGCAAATCCCTTTAGCGTTGGGGATGATGGACCGGGGCCGGCGAACTCGGCGTTCTCCAAGCTCATGTCTGGTCATGCAGAGGACGCTGCGTGGGCGACGGCTGCCGCAGCAGAAACGGCCTCGCGCGGGATGCCGGCGTACAAGCGGACGTGTCCGTTTTACAAAATCATGCCAGGCTTTTCCATTTGCGTGGACGCGTTTCGGTATGGGGCAGTCGAGGGTTGCCAGGCCTACTTTCTCAGCCACTTTCACAGTGATCATTATATTGGCTTGACAGCCAATTGGACCCATGGACCGATTTACTGCAGCAAGGTGACTGGGTCGCTGGTCAAGTCACAGCTGAGGACAGCAGCGAAGTACGTCGTCGAGCTCGAATTTGAGAAGACAGTCCCGGTCCCAGGCACCAAGGGAGTGACCGTCACCATGATCCCAGCGAACCACTGCCCCGGCAGCTCCCTCTTCCTCTTCGAGAAGACAACAGGCAGCCGAACGCAGCGAATTCTGCACTGCGGCGACTTCCGCGCTTGTCCCGCGCACGTCGAGCACCCAAAGCTGCGCCCGGAGACGGTCGACGCCATCACCGGCCGGACGAAGCAGCAGAAGATCGACGTCTGCTATCTCGATACGACCTATCTCAACCCGCGCTACTCATTCCCGCCGCAGGACGACGTGATCCGCGCCTGCGCCGAGCTCTGCGCGCAGCTTAACAAGAGCCTGCTCGCCAACGACGACCGTGTCTGGGATGCCCTCCTCCGGCGACAACGTACCGGCCGCGCCTTCAACAACACCCAAAGCATGAGCAAATTCTTCACCATCACCCCTTCCACCACAAGCCCCCCACCCAACCCTTCAGCCCCCCCTGCCCCCCAAAACGCCTTCACAGCCCTCACCGCCCCCCCATCCAACCCCAACCGCCTCCTCATAGTCTGCGGCACCTACTCCATCGGTAAAGAGCGCATCTGCTTCGCCGTGGCCCAAGCCCTTCAAACCAAGATCTATGCCTCCCCCCCCAAGCGCCGCATCTGCGCCCAACTCGACGACGCCGAGCTCTCGTCCCTCTTAACCACCAACCCGGCCGAGGCACAGGTGCACATGCAGACACTTGCGGACATCAACGCTGAGGCGTTGAGGGAGTATCTAGAGGGCGTCAACAACAAGATTAAGGGCAGCGTAGGAAAAGGCGTCGGCTTCAGCCGCGTCATCGGCCTCCGCCCATCAGGCTGGAACTTCCGCCCTCCCCCCTCCACCACCACCACCACCTCCCCCACCACCCCCAACCTCCCACCAACAGCCACCCTCCCCCCAACCTCCCTCCCCACCCCGCACCTCCTGCACCACCCCTCCTGGAACCCGCGCTACTCGTCCCGGGACATGCTCCCCCAGCGCGGCGCCAGCAAGGAGGCCATGTGCTTTGGCGTGCCGTACAGCGAGCACAGTAGTTTTCGGGAGCTGGCGCTGTTTGTGATGGCGTTGCGGATTGAGAGAGTTGTTCCAACAGTTAATGTGGGCAGTGAGGCGGGGAGGAGGAGGATGAGGGGGTGGGTGGAGAGGTGGGTTGGGGAGAGGAGGAGGGGGGGGTTGGTTAGGGTGAGGAGGGATGGGGAGGAGGGGAGTGAAGGGGGTGAGGATGGAGGGGGGAAGTGGGAGTTGTGGGATGGGAAGGATGGAAGGGGTGGGGGCGTTTATTGGTAGGAGGTGTTGGTTGTTGGTGGGTGTGTGGTCGAGGTGGTTGTGTGTTGGATAGAGCAGTGTGTGGATATGTTGATGGAGATACCAAGACTCCGGCCCCTCGGAGGACGGACTTATGAGAGACAGAAATAGATACCCCGTTCATCATCGACCTCGGCCACCAGCAAAAGCATACCTGGATACAACCCATCATTCCAAGCTGCCCCAAAACACCAGCCATGTAAAAAGATGCTATGACACTCCTAGAGCAAAAGCATGGGAACTGTGAGGCTCGAACTCACGACCTCAGGATATCCCGATCTAGGACCGGATCATACAGTGTATGAGACCTGCGCTCTTCCAACTGAGCCAAGCTCCCTGTGGAAATTATTAGGCGTTTGCCGTTCTTGGCGCTGGGGTCTGTTTGGAGGGTCCATGTGTGGAGGAGGCCTGGGAGGGATTTTTGGGTCTGTGTGGTTGTGGAGCTGTGGGGTCCTGAAAGGGTGGTGGTCGAAGGGAGGTTTGGGGAGGGGAAGTCGGGGGTTGGGCGTTGTTTGGCTATTTGTGGTTGATAGTGGTCGATAGTGTGGTTAGAAACGTTGATAGATCAGGTTGTGTCGGGATCAACTAGTTAATAACCAATAAAGCTTTGGGGGAAAGAAGTGACAAGTGTGTGGAGAGTACTTCTAGAACGCAGATCAAAAAGAGGTTTAGTTGATGTCTGATGATGTGGCTAACGTCTCCAATGACCGGCGGTATCTCAGTGCATACGCTGCACTGGCTCTCCTGGTCGTCCTCCCCCTTGAACAGGTAGCCCGCGAAGTGGGATGGCGACAGCCACTCCTTGTGCCTTTCTTCCTCTTGTGCCAAAGGGGACGTGTCTCCTCTGCTTGCCTTTCCGCCCCTAACTCTAAACTCACCCTGTAGACCAGAATCCTCCATTTCTCGTAAAACACCTGTTGTCCTTCGCATATTCCCCTGGCGCAAGTTCGAAACTTCCCCTCGTCGCCGTCCTCTCATTTGCCCTTCCCAGCCTGGTTTGCCGCCTCTGTGTGATATCAGAAACTGCATCCGCAATCAACAGAATAGGCAAGGACAACATACCTCTCCTCGTAGCATCCTCCAGCAGCGGGATATCGACCGCGTTCGCAGGCAGGTGCACGTATCTCACGACGGAGCCGCGGATGAAGACGTTCTTAACGGCGCTCTGAAGTAACAGTAAAATCAGCACCGCCATCCCGCAAGTCCTATGAAGCCACAATAACCCAAATAGGTATGGACTCACCATGTGCGGGTACTTCATCTCCTCCATGACCTGGATGTTGTCGAGCTTGATGTTGAGGTACTGGTCGACCGACTTGAGGACGCCGCGGATCTGGATGTCGTTCTTGAGCTCGACGGTAACCTCGTGGTCGATGAGAGTCTTAAAGAAGCTAAATATTCAGTTAGTCTTTTTCCGAAAGAGGTAGGGTGATGATATGGCTGTGTTTGGGGTTGAGAATGGCGGCCTGGGATAGGGGAGGGACGGTGAAGCGCGCAATGGGTCTGTTCTGTTTGCGAGCGGCGTCTTGAAAGCAATAAAATAAAGGGAAGTATTCGGCATTGGTTATGATGTCCGTAAAGATGTAGGAGTATGAGACATGCTTGAGTGTAAGCTGTCTCCTCACACCTCGTCTTCCTGCTGCTCACTCACGACCAAGCTCAGAATCGCAAGAGAGAGACCCTGGTCTCGACGACCCCGCAAAGGTTCTAAACGGAGTGAAAAGCTGGGTCACATAAATAATGAATGGCATACCTGAAGAACAACATTTTGCCTATTGCGCTGCCGTAAGCGCGTCTCAAAGCAGGGCAATGAGGGTGTGATGTTGAGCAGCTTGAACTTGTTGGCGGGTGCGCCTGCTGAGCCTGGGGTGGGTCTGGCTGTTGCTGTGAGAGGGCCCACAATTCCTTGACCAGCTCTTTTTGCCTTAAACCTCAGGCATCACGTTCATTCTCTGAGCTCCACCATGGCACGATCCACCCGTGGAGAGACTCGAGCAACCACTCAAGAGAACCCTTCCAACACCCATCCCAAAATCCCGTCAAACTGCCAACAAATCGGCACCCGCCCTCCAGTCCCCATCCCCAAGAGGGCCGCCCACAGTAGCGGCACCCCATCTCCTTCGCTCCAACCTCTCATCGGCCACAGCCGCCATCCCGACTCACACCAAACAACGCCGTAACCAAGTTGCGCCCAATCGACAAGCAATGCAGGAACAGAAACCTAGACAAGGGACCACAACCCACTCATGAAGCATGGCATTGCTATGTAATTCGATTCGCTCAAGTGTAACTATTGTAACTATCCGGCGACGGATTGGCCAATTCCAGAGTCTAGCATCCATCCATCCGTCTGTTCATGAAGTCACACCCCGGCACCAGACCGGGCGTGTAAAGAGAGAGTCATGAAAAGGAAAGGGTAAGGAAATACAGGACTAAAAATCGACATTGAAAGTTGTTGTTCCTTTTTTGTGTTCTCGGGTGTTATCTTGTCTTCCATCTCATTCTACCAGGAATGAAACATCATATCCCTCTCTCTCCACATCACCACACACAGCACAGCACCACCACAGACATGTATATCCACACACCATAAGAGAAGAAGAGCCATGGCCGAGCCGAAATAAATAAATAGCAGAAGAGAGGAGGGGGGGGAGTAAAATAAACCCGGAACACCACTATATCCACAAGCCGAGAGGGTATGTCATTCTCTTTGCTGTTGTATTGCAAGGGGCTGAGGGGATATCCGTCCATGATGCGCAATCTTCCCTGCCACCCAGTTCAGTGCCCCCGCCCGTATAACCCATCCGTTCACCCATCTACCTTCCCACCATCCGACCATCCATCCTGCCCCAGAAGAACCACCGCCACCACACCCACCATCACCCGCCGAAGATGCCCCCCATGCTCGTTGTGTGTGTGTAATGTGAAAGAATATCGCTCTGCTCGCCGAGGAAAAGTGCTGTTTACTTGCTTGTTGCTTTGCTTTGCTGTGAGGCCCATGTTGTATTTTGGTATTGACGAGAGAGACAGAGAGAGAGAGAGAGAGATGGAAAGAGACAGAGACAATGCACACAACACGCTTCCACAACCCACCCACTAAGACACACAAGACCAAAAAGCACGCCCGCCTGCCCGCTCCATGATCAAATAACGAGTGTCACCCGCCGTGCCATGCCGTCGCCGAGGTGATGCTGAGCCAGAGAGGAAAAACAAAGAGCCAGAGGAGATAGGGAGATAGTTGATCGGTTGTGCAATCTGGAGAGTGTAAAAAGAAACAGCAAAAGCAAAAAAGTGGGATTAAAAAGAGACAAAAAAGCAAACATCAAATATTCTTTCGCCCCGCCTGCCCGCCCGCCCGCCAGCCAGCCAGCCAGCCAAACCGCCAGACTCCTTCGCCAAAGTTGCCGTCGTTGCCGCCGTTGTTGGTGTTGGTGTTGTTGTTGTTGTTGTTGTTGTTCCGCACAAGTTCACAGTTTAGGTAAGGTACTAGAATAAACAAGAGTAGAGAGTTGGGTAAAGGGGGTAAAGGTTGGGGGATAGTCGTAACGTCGTGACCATTTCTTGGACATGTAGTAAAGAAAACAGGGTATAGCCGCCGCCGCCGCCGCCTCAAATCGACCACCGCCATCGCTCTTTCGTCCGTCGTCCATCATGCTCGGTCCACACGCGCTCTTCTTTCATCATTCGTCATCGTCCTCGGGGCTCGACGCGGCGGCCTTCTTGGACTTTTTGGACGGCGCGCTGGAGCCGCCGCCCTCGGACTTGCGCTTAGTCGCGCCGGTGGCCGTCTTGGAGGTGGTGGGCGCAGGCGGCTCGTCCTTGCCATCTCCCTTGTCGCGCTCCATCTGCGCGACCTCCTCGGCGGTCAGGAAGCGGCCGCCGGGCCCGCGCGGGCGGCGCATGGCGTGGTTGTGCCGCGACTCGTGGAGGTACGGCTTCCGGCCCTTACTAGTCAGCCGGAGGGCCTCCTCCAGCCGCTGGCGGGCGACGCGGCGCTTGAGGATGCGATGGAACTGCTTGGCGTTGACGTAGAGCGGCGACTCCTCAACGGTGCCCGAGGGCATCTCTGGGGACGGCGGCGGGGGCATCTGCTGGGCGGCGGTCATCGGCGGCGGCACGGCCGAGCGCGGCCCTCCGTGGTTAAGCATCGTCGGCGCGCTCCCGACCCCCGGGCTGGCGACCTGGCTGAGGCGCCGCTGTTGGGGAAGATTGTTCATCTGCTGCGGCGACCGAGGACCCCCCCTGGCGTCCTTCTTAGCACTGACGCTAGACATCCTCGGCGACTGCTGCAGGCTGGGGTCCGACGGCATATACGGATATGACGACCCAGATGCGGCGGCGGTTGCGGCCATGGCGGCTGCCTGGATCCCGGGCATGGCATAGTGCATCCCTTGCTGGGGCACTGCGTACTGTGTCTGATACATGTTGTGTGGTTGTGTGGGAGGTGGTTGGTGTTGTTGCGATGGGAGTATCGGTGATGTCTGGGAGAGATGTTGAGTTGATGGAGAAGTGATGCTGTTGCCTGGGGCAGAGCTGCCGTAACCGGTCTGGATGTGTGGTTGTGAATGTGCGCTTTGGGGTTGTTGCTGGTATTGCGCGTATTCCATCATCCTAAGAAGTCCCGACGCGACGCCGAAGAAAACCGCGAACTATCGCGCTGGCTGGCTGCAATGGCGAAAACAGTGCTGAATGTGGACGAATCTGCTAAGTATTCGATGGAAACGCAATGCTGAACCTAGTCCGGCTGATGCTGGTAGTGTCTTCAAAAACTGATGATCAAGCTTCAAGGTCTTGATCTGCTTGGGCTCGACGCGCAGTGACAACCTCAAGTCACTATGTACTTGTGGGTTGGGCTGGATGTGCACCCAATCTATTGGAGTGATGCGTTGGCAGTCGATGGAATGGCAGGGGAGCTGCGCAATTGGTTGCACCGCAGCGCACCGCAGCTTCTGCAGGCTGATGTCGTTGCGAGGCGAAACTTGGGTGGCTTAGTCCAAGGCCTCTCGGAAGCTGGCGTGGACAACGGTAACCACGTGAGGACGGGCGGGAGTGTGCGGAGACGGCCCTGTTGTGAGAGCCGGAGGCTTCAAAATCCCCGAGACGCGAGTGCGGTAGCAGACGAGGCACAAGCGGCTGTCTGTTGATGGAACACACCCCAGTGGTTCACCCAAGGGACTGGTGCCGTTGACTTTAGCTTCTCAGATCTAAAACCCCATACGTTAGTCCGCGGGCTGTCTGGAAACTGAGCAGAGAAGCTGGGAGAGACTGGACCCAAGGCGGGCCATGAGTGGTGGGCGACCTCGTTTTGGCGCCTTGGACCAGGGCCGGGTTGATGCGCTGGCATGCATGACGGAATATGCATGAGGGAGGCCCACCTTGTCAACCAGCTCATCACCCCAAGCCTAGTCGGGGTAATGGCGACGAAATGGGATGGGGGAGTGGGAAAGGCGAGGGAAAGACAGAGGGAACTGGACATCACGTTCCAGGATGGGGGCCTGGTGCGCTGACTCTCGGGATACAGAAAACAAGGAGCCAAAGGGTCGAGGTGCAGCAGATCCGCCGGTGCATGCAGCCTCTTGCCGCCGTTTCTCAACTAAAACTGCGGCGAAGGGGTGCTGCAGCCCAGGGAAGAGGGAAGTGTTGTGGGTTGCACGAGGGTGCGTGAGCGAGTGGGGAAGTCCAACATGTAACATCTGGACGGTCCGATGTAGTGTTGTGTGGGCTGGGGAATTGGGTTGCGGGGTTGGGAGTCTTGTCAAGGCCGACAGGTGACTTCGGGGGAACGGCGGGGAGAAAAGGAAAAACATGTACGTACCTCTGTCAGACAAGACTGAGTTTCCTCAACCTTTGCTGGGGAGAGTTGAGTCTTGAAGGCTCGTGCTGAGTGTGTGTTAGCACACCCACACAAAAGTCTGAAGGTGAAGAGAATAAATGGTTCCCTCGCCAGCCAGGCAGCAGATTGGTCTGGCAAAGGCATGCAACTGCGGGAATGGCGGAGGGGTCGCCGGCGGGTAGGCAGGCAGGGAAAGGGTCGAGGAAGCTGCAGGAACCTGGAACAACAAGAGGACTTGAGGAGTACTTACACGACAGTCGACGGCCCGCGGTTGGACAGTGCACCGCGCGTCAACAACGGCGGTTGCGAGTCGAAATCAGAACCGCGGTGGATGTAGACGGCGGCGTCGTTGATTGAACGCCGGGGAGAGCTCGTTAATTGCGGTCCGCAGGTAGGAATTATCACGGGACTGGGCCGGGGCCAATGGTGAGGCTGGTCTCGCTGCTGGGGACGGTGATAGGTCTCCAGAGTGGTGGTGTTTTCCTCGTCGTTATTTCGCAAGGGACAGGCGCTGATTTGCTGGCGCTCTGTGTCTTTTGCGCTCGACAGATGACTGGCTCAAAATGCAACCAGAGCTGTTTCGGAGCTCTCAAGTCGGCCGTGAGTGGAGACCGCGGCGATCTGATGGCCCTAAATCGGTCCCAGGGCTGCCTGTGGCAAGGTGTGAGTGGGCTGTGTCCTCCGCGTTTTTGGGAAAAGGCAGGGAAGGAGTTCTGATATCCTGCGGCTGTCTTGTGCGCCGACGGGAAACCGGCTGATGATGGGGGCTGGGCTGTCCATGCGTCGCGAGCAGATAAGCCCCCGCGGGCATCAGCCGGGACATCTCCGCGAGGAATCCCAGGCTGAGAGAAGACAAGACGACAGACCCCGGCTTCGGATACACAGGAACAACGAGGAGAGGGTTGCAAGCTCCTCCGTACCGCATGAACTGGACATACCTGTTGTTGCTGCACCTCGGGCGCCGGCGAATGCGCCAAGGATGACTGGCAGGCCGGTGACCCCGACACGACTTTCAAAATGCACCACGACCCGGCGCTGGCCGATTCGGCGCGGCGGGCGTTGTTGTGTCGGCGAGGACCCCTCAACGAGGAGGCGTCTCGACTCGGCGCGGATCAACGTGGAAGTCAACAAGCGAGGCCGCAATCAAGGGACCCGATTGAGGTTGCGCAGCCGACTTTTGGACGGGGTTTTGGCGGGTTTTGGGGCTCCTAATTGGACTGCGACAGAGCGAGACTGACGTTGTTGCGAGTCGAGGACGCGCGTTGATTTGATGAATTTTTTTGGGTTCGACGGGTCGGCAAATCCCCTCCAGGGCTCAAGGGCGCGCTGGACCACACAACAAACTGTGGAGTGGGCGATTGGGTGCTTGATTGGTTGTACGAGGGAAAGGAGGAGAGACGAAGGAAAGGCGAACCGTGATTTGAGGGCGCAGGAAGGGTGCTTTAACAGCTGATTTTGGTTGGATGAATCAGCTCGTCAAGTGGGGCGCCCTGTCTGAGGATTTTTGCTGCTTGCCTGCTGCCATCTTGCACTTGCACTTTTGTGAGCGTGAGGTGGCTGGCGGGGTCAGGGAACGGCTCCACAGCAGACCGCCCGCGACGAGGGGTCCTCCCTGCGGGAAAGCGCCCGGAGCAATGCCGCCTGCCAAGTGCGTGCCAAGTGCCAGCCTTCAACTCAAAAAGTCCAAGTCCCAGATCATCACCCACCTCAGCAACACTGATGCAACGCAACAACCAAATCTCCATCTGCCGCCGGCGCGTTTCAACATCAACCACGCGCGTTTTCCTGTCGATGTCAAGATGCTCGAGAGTTTACTCTAAACGCCATCGGCAACGCTGGCTTGCTCTTGGTTAGAGAGGCTCGACACTTTCAGCACCTTTCCCGACTTGCCCAGTCTCCTACGCTGCCCTGGATGTGACGCAAGAGGCGGTCGGGCAGCGAGCGAGACACATGGGCACCTTCTTCAAAACTTCTGCGGCTCATCCTCGAGATCAACCGCAAGTCCGCGGTCCTACTCCTGTGCGAGGCGATCCGGGACGGCTCAACCTTCACCGGCCCCGCGTGTCTGGGAC
This sequence comes from Chloridium humicola, assembly GCA_027569505.1. Taxonomy (NCBI): domain Eukaryota; kingdom Fungi; phylum Ascomycota; class Sordariomycetes; order Chaetosphaeriales; family Chaetosphaeriaceae; genus Chloridium; species Chloridium humicola. Next base: position 257,281 of record JAPDFF010000020.1, read on the forward strand.
AGACAGCAAGCTGGCTTCTCCGACCGACGATCGGCATCCGATTCTCTCGGTTCCTTCACTTCGCCGTCCGATGACAACCTCACTTGATAGTGACGGCTGCTGTGCTGTTCGGACCGGCCTAATTTTAGCCCCCGCAACGTCAGCCAAGTTCGTGCTCCTGGGATGCGGAAACAGGGAAACACGTTGACGCGTCCTGGGGATCTCGGATGACAGCCGGTCAGCCCTTCGACCTCCCGCTGGCAACACTGTATCCTCCGACACACGCGATTCACCCCAAACTCGTGTTCTCCAGGGCATCTCGAGGACCACAACCTGGGCCTCGTCGTCCAGAAGTGGTTCAACGGCGTCCAGACTTGGCCGGGTGACGACAGCTGCCCTCGTCACCGACTGGATTCGGCAAACAGAAGCCCAGTTTGGACCCGACCGGGGGCCGGACCAGAGAGCCGGGGCTGTGGTGATCACTGCCAAGGTGAGACAACCAGCCTCCAAGGCGCCAGCCCAAAAAGTCGGTGTGGGCCCAATCCAACCCAATCACCCCGCCTCTGGCTCATCGATCAAAAGCGACCCGATGGAGCGGTCAGACGGCGCCGACGTCGTCTTCTTCACACCTTCCAGAACATCAACTGATTGCTGCGTCTTTGATATTCTCTGCGCAACCTTCCTGATGCGCGAGGAAACCGAGGGCGGCTGAACCCCTGGGGCCGAGCCGTGTTCCCTCTCGCCAAAACTGCTGACCGAGCGCAAAGGGACTTTGTAACTGGACCAGGAACGAGAAACGCGCTCCTCGCCTTCCGTGTTGATGCTCCTCTTCATCAAGCTGGCAAACAACTCGAGCTCACAGGTAGTCTCCCACAGCTCCTCGCAAACACCCAGTGCATGAACTCCCGATCCTCGATCAGGTGACGACAAAATGCGCCATCCAAAACGCAGGATGAGTTGTCTGAGCTGCCCAGACTCCTCGCTTCCATCCTGCGCCACTTCCCCGCAGCTTTTCGGCTGTTGACGGGTTCGGACGGGGAAACGTGCTCTTGGTGGCGGGAGAGACACGGCGGTGCATTGGTTGGACAACAGTCCCCCAAAGTTCGGCCATCTGCGAATTCTGAGTGGCTGGAAAGTCAATCTTGAAACCAGGTTTCTTTTGCCTCCCGCCCGCCTCACTGGTTCTTTTTGCGTCAAATCATGAACTTCGAAGAGGTTGGGTGCTTTCAACCCTAACCCTTGCATCCGCCTTTCTTGAGACCATCGACCCTCCATCACGAAAGTTCTCTTTGTTTCATCACATGCGTCACAGACCCTGATCAATTTCAGCTTCACGGCCCTCATCTCCCCAAGCGCTGTGGTCGGCGTAATCTGTGCCAAAATGCTGTGGTTTAGGACTAAAACTGTCATCAATGCCGCGCACTATGCCGCCCACGACGGCTGACCCAACCATCGCCTCCATCAACAATCTCACTCCCGCAAGAGGAATAAGATTGTCACACAAAGTCTTGCGAAACGGTCGTATTTCATGGTCCCCTCTTCAAGGCGGAAACGAGCCGGCAACCCCGGATCCAGAATACGCCCCCTCCTCCGGTAGCACATCTCCCCAGATGTCCCTGTGCAAGAGCGGGATCAGCCGGTGCATGACCGTTCGCCGCTCGGGGGATCCTAGCTCATGTTGAGATTTGAAACGAAGGAGGCGCCAATGAGCAGAAGCGTCTCGTCTTGATACAACCAGTGATGTTGTGTTGTCGCCCTCTGCAGCGGATGAGGGCGTGGGGTTGGTCGCGTCGAGCTTTCACTGTCCTTGTTGGCTTTTGTCGTGGCTTGTGGCATCCTGGATCAAAAACGGCATTGTGAAGTGCATAATGGAGACCATTGGACTTACCCCTGAAGCACTCTCAACACCGGTGTACAAGGACAGACGGTCACGAAAATGCTGTTTACAGAGTCAGACAGTCAAGACCTGACTTGAGCCCAAAACATCCCCCGGCGTCAAACAACCCCAACTCTCCCCTCTCCACCCCCCAACCCAATATTTAAGATCCCATCATGCCATCCCCCATCCATCCATCAACAACAAAACCACCCCTGCCAACACCGTAACAAGCCTCCTCCTCCCCACAAGCGAATAGAAACGTCCACCACCCCATCCTCCCCTCCCATTCGACGCCCGGCACGTCTCATCCCACTTCCCCACGCGGCTCTGTTCTCTTGGCAAGCGGGCACTCACTCGTAACTAACTAATGGGTGTCCCTTGGGAGGGCTGGGCGCTTATTATTGGCTTTGGGGTGTTGCTCTATTTCCAAAAGGGGAGTGTCACGACTCTGTGTCTGGGCATGGGGGTGGGATGGGAGGGGGGCCGATTGCCTGTTTGAGGTTGTGTTGTGTTGTGTTGGTGCGGTGCGGTGCTTGCTGTGGTTATGGGGGGTTGGGGGTGCGGGAGGGGGTGGACTCGTGGGCTTGTGCGGTTGAGAGGGGCAGGCGTGACGTGGTGGTGTGTTGAGATGGGTGTTGGGGGGCGTGTGGTAATGGATGTGTGGAAGTGCTTGAACAAGGACATTGTGATCAAGGCTTCGGAGAATATTTGCCTCGTGGCGTTTGGTGGTTGCATGATGATGACAGGCAGGGGCCGGGATGCCGAGGAGGGCTGGCTTCATTGTGGGATTCCTCGTTCGGTCCTCGGTTTCGTGGAAGATAGTCCATATCATGCACTTTTGGTTGATGCTCAGCTGAGCCTAAACCCCAACTATTGACAGGCGGTCCCGAAATGACCCCTGGCGCGGTGGCATGGCTGCCAGAGGGTGATATTTGAGCTGTGATCACAGCTCAACTTGGGTTTTTTCGGCACTTGTGTGGATCAGTACGGCAGCTGTTCTCAAGTTGATTGAGGAGGGTTCGCATCCTCTGCCATGTGTCCTTGTGCTGATTCCTTATGGGACGAACATCCTTGACTCCCGAGAGGAATAAACCTAGGTACCACTGGTTGACGAACCAAGCTGAGATGCGCGGTGGCTGATATTGGAAGACTTCCGGGTTTATGCTTCGACGGCCATGCTCCCTCATCCGCTTTCAGATACTTTTTACAGGTCTAGCTAGGGCTTGTCGCGAGAATCTCAGGAATTACCTCATACTTGAAAGAGGTATCCAGGTCAACCTTTATTCCCCCTTTACATCTTCTACTCCTTGCAGGCGGAGAGCTACGATGTGTTGTATCAAGACATGATTGGCTCTGGACATAGGGATCCATGGGAATTGTCTGGCTGCCGAGTGCGACAGGTACCAATAAGCACAGCCAGGGATGAGCGAGAAGGAAGCATGGAAAATGGTCCGATTTCCCGCCAACGAGACCTCCACCGAGACTGAAAAAAGCCCTGGTCTCCGGGCATCTTGTCATCAGGTGTCGGAGAAATGGTGCATGATGATATTTTTACTTGGACCAGGTGTTTCTGAAAGCAAGACCCAACATTGGTAGAGATGAACTCACTAAAGTGAGAAAAGAATCAGAACAAGAGTACAATTGTGGCTCAGCGCTCAGCGAGATGTTACCATAGAGAGTTGCTCTCGTGGTCTTACCTGGTAATGAACTGGAGACACCCGAAAACCAAGAGCGCCTGGTATCATCACAACAACCTAAAGAGAGTTGAGGGATTTGGATCGCCACTTTCCTCGGGGCTTACATTTCCCAGCTCAACCGAGGTCCCTCCCCGAGAGGCGAGGTGATGTTCTCCCCCTTACTGAGAGGAAGTTAGAAGCCGGGGATATTATTGATGTGACGAGTCACTTTGTGGCTGTCTTTGCTCTGGCGCGTAAGGCGCCCCAGGCCCAGAAAGTGATGACAGCGAGCGATGGGGGAAGTGCTAGATGATGTGACAGGACAGCGACTTGCAAGGCTTTGGATCGGCAAGCTGAGCAACGCGCAATACCAGAGAAATAGAACAGCAAGGCACAGGTTGACTTCATGTTGAGAAAAGGAGTGGTTGTTTTCTGTCTTCCAGGGGAAGGCGCGAGCCCCTGAACACCTTTCACTGGTTAGGTGCACGTTTGGCCCGTCTCAAAGGGTAAACTCCAGCGTTCCTTCCACAAAGAATTGGACGGAAGTCTCTTCTCCGCTGAAGGGTTTTGCCCTAGTTTCTCACTTACAAAAATTCAGGTTATCGACCTCGACCCCTCGAGTTACGTCCGTTCAGCAAAACACTATTTAAGAGGCGCTGACCCGCCATCCGATACCGCCATGATGGAACACACTGGGACACTTTGGGCGCAGGGGAACACAATTAGAGGCACGTATCCTCCCATAGATGTGTAACCGGCATCATGTACCTTGGAGAGTGGTTTAGATGGTGCTAACAGCCAGGGTACAGCAAAAACGGACTCATAATCTTGCCTCGAGAGCAGCTCAGCCCGGAATGAAAAGCTACAACCTCAACACTGCCATTATCTCCAATGAGCAACGATACTCACAGCGCGTCTATCACTGCCCTTCAATCATAGAAAGAAGCCGGGGACTCGTCACGTTTGCCAGACCATGGGACACGCATGCCGCCAAAACGGCAGCTCCTCAGCCAAAACACAGCACAGATTTGCAATTACGGACCGAAGAACATGTACGTCCTAGACTCGCGGCAGGTTGGTTTTGGCAGACACGGCAACAGAGGCGTTGGGTGATGGCCAGCGGGCCTTGAGTTAGTTCTGACAGACGAGAAGAGGCACATAATACTGTCCCGCAGGATGTTGCGAGCTGCGCCACGGGTGCATATCCAGCGGTGCGCCAAGACCAACGTGATGCGAGGTGGCCATCACCGGCGAGAGTCGAAGCAGGTCGGGATGCAGTCGGCCAGCCGTCCTGTTTGCCTTCCAGGCGGTGAAGAGTTGGGCCTTGCCTTCTTAGATGTCAGCTGCACTCAGCAGAGTCAGCACTGCTTCAAAGGATCACGGAATCGCATGATGCACGTTGCTTCCCACAACCTTGATTGCTGCACGATGCTTCCATGGCGCATCTTCAAGGATCTGCCGGTCTAAATCACCCTTGCATGTTGGTATGTGCTCGTCCGACAGTCGGTTGGCGTCTACTGACAGAATCCAGTTGGACAATTCCATCAGCCTGCGGCCTCCAGAACCAGATCTCTCTCTTATTCGACGTCTAGACGCTCCAACAACAAGCTCATCTTCCGGAGCCGGGAACCCCCAGATCACGGAACTGGAACCTGATCTGGTCTCGAGAAGAAACGACGAGTGAAGTGCCGCCTGCCCCCTACACTCAACGCCCAGAGAACAACGATGTGCGTTCCCTGGCCGGCAGGTCTGGCTCCAGCGCGTTGACCAAGGATGCGTAGCCACAACAGGATCAAGTCGTGGAGGGCAACGTCATGGCACCTCCCTCTTGCTGGCACACGAGGCGGCCAGCCGATGGCCAACCACAAACAAAGCTGCCCACTCAGAGAAAATGGTTTTCACAACAGGGACGAGTGAGGGGGAGGAGGACAGGAAAAGTGCCCGCTCGGCTGCCCACATACCTTGTGCCCGGGAGGGATCATTACTCCTTGCCTCCCAGAGCGGCTACTGCGGAGTATGGCAAGCTCCTGGTTCGTGGGATGGCAAGCATGCCTTCCCCAATGCCAACCATCACGCTCTGCGATCTCGCCCTGGCCTAGCCACCTACCCCACAAACCCCACAAACCAGTCTATTGCCGGGTCAGCAGCGCAGGATGCAAAGGATGCACCCATCGCAAGCCACGATCCATCGTCGACCTCGCTTCCTGGACGGCCCAACCCAGCAACCCACCCACCTTCGAGATTAAGACAAAAAGACGCTCGAACGATGATGTTGGAGCAAGAGACACCGAGCCGCTACAGGGGACCCAAGAACGGGATGGTCGCAGAAAGTTCACCTCTCGATGTGCAAGACGGAAGCATGTTACCGAGGGAACAGGCGCGCGCTCCCTTCATGATATATTCCCAGGACCAAGGTTGTACGGGAGATATAGCTGCTGAGCCAATGGATGACCTGTGGACGTCGGCAGGATACGTACCAGGGATGAGCGCCTGTCGACGCGAGCCAACGGAAGCTCGAGGACCTGAGCCTGCTCCGGCAAGCGCGTCCACAGCCGCGCGCACTGTTGTTGGTTGTGTTTTGGACGGAGGTCTGCAGTTGCGGCCCGAGGGATAAGCGCGCCCGGAAGTGTTCGATTCGCAGACGACACCCACTTGTTTCCCAGGTGGAAGGATTGACGAAGCCACTTAGCTCTGGAGCCAAGGATGAAGCAGCATGGCGCGCGCTCAATGAAGCATCCAGAGTGGCGGCTCAGAAATGATCGAGCCAGTGGATGGATGGGGATCGATGACTTGCAGAATGGTATCCGCCCGGCATCTTCTAGAGCTGGGAAGGCGGTTAAGACTCATCGTGGGGTTGTTGTGCATATATGCATCAGATCTCCAGCACCGTTGTGTCTTTCAAAAGGCCATAATTCCCATCTGTTCACCGAGAACTTCTGGGCCTTCATCATCACCAAGCCCGTCAGCCATCGCCGAAATTCATCTCACCAAACCACGCATCCTCGAGTCCTCTTCGCCGGCCGGTCCTGTGAAGATTCCTCGACTTGCAAACCCCTCTTCTCTCTTGCCGTTGTTGGTCGAGTCAGCCAGCTACCCCGCAAACATTCCCTGGGCCTCCCGTGCCTCCTGATCCTTCTCCGGTGTCTTCTTGGTGCCACAGCTCTTCAGCACGAGAATCATCGTCGTCGGTGTCAGCTGGCGTTGTGGTGAGCGGCAAGATCTGGCCAATGACCGGCGCTGATGCTAATAATATGACCTTAGCGCCCATCCCTGTCGAGCATCCAACAAACACCACCAATCACAGACGAGAACCTGCTTTCTTGGGCGGTTGAGATCCCGACGCCATCACGATTCGCGACCACTGCTCGTGGCAAGCCCCAAGCTCCCGCAGTCCTGGGCCCGGTGCCTCTTGTCCTCTGAGTCCTGCGAATTGGACTTGTCTTTCTGCCTCCAGCAAAGACGGGAACTCCCACAAGGTTTGCGCCTCTTCCCCGCCTCTACCCCGAGCCCGGCTGACTGTTTTGGCCCCAGTGGTGTCTGCCTCGGCGCATCGACATCTGAGACCCTGCTCTAAGCGCTCAGTCTAGCAGTGGCAATGTAAGTTGCATGATCTCTTATTGCCTCATTTCAGTCTCTAGACCACGTCCCCGGTCAAAAACCCATTCCCTCTGTCACTCCCGAAGGAAGCACGCACCTCTGCAGGAGGAACAGCGAAGGAACAAGTGAGGAAGCCGGGCGAAGATATGGGGAGCCAGCTGCAGCCTGTGTCACATCTCAGCACACCTCACTGCCGCCCAACACCCCTGTCGAGGTGTTGTTGGCCCCCTGTCAAGCCTGCCCTACCGCAACGGCGCTCCTGATTTGCTGTTGCGGGAAGCCCCTCAAGTGACGAGGTGTGCGTCTGTCGCCCACCCCCAGTTGCCCTCCGCTTGATCCTTTCTCGTGGCGTGGCTGGTCACAAAGCCATCACCAGGAGCCGAAAGCTGCATCTCGAGAAATCACTGGCTAACGCTGTCCAGCTGTTGTTGTTCTGTCCAGCATTCGCCGGCTTCTCCCCAACTTGGCCTCCACGCGGGCCGATTTTCCCAGAACCAACAGCCACCGCTTCCCAAAGCCACTAAACCAGACCCCGGCGCGCCAACCCAGTGCTCTGGGATTCAGTAAGACAGGGATTGTGTGCCAGGGGCTCCTGACACGCCCACACAGAGCACCAGCGCTTGATCCTTCTGTCTGGCGCCTGGACCCTCCTCCGTTTGTCGACCACCCCGTCAAATAACCATTTGCTCCCCACCTTCCTGCAACCTCTTCTTCTTTTCCCACCTAACTGCCGGATATCCTCTTGCCCTGATCTTCCCCGGTGAGTTGCCTGGCAGTTCGGCACATCAGACTTTGGCCAACAGACAATCCGCCATCATGTCAACCAAACCTACCCTCAGGGTCTCGACACCCCTCACAGCAAACTTCCCTCACATCCCGCCAGCCAACTCGGAGCTCCGTTCGGCCACCACACTTCCCTCCGCTGTCTCCCTCAACACGCCTCTGTCTGCCGTCTCACGGACATCAGCTTTCCGTGACCCCATCCCGTCTTCGGGGCTCCCATCAGCAGGTCTTCCTTCTGCGGGTCCTTTCAGTGCCACCATCAAGCTCGAGCACGATCTTCAAAAGACGCCGATCACCCCTCCTGTGGCATACCTGGACTTCTTGAAGGGCATGTCATTAATCTCGCCATGTCTCGCTTCACCGCCGCAGACGGGCAAGTCGCTCCTTGGCTGCACAAGTACCACCATCAGCACACGAAGCAGCGATAGCAACACGAGCAACAGCTCAACAGAATCGGAGGATTCTGAGAAAGAGAAGGGCGAGGAGATCGACAGTGGGCCATCCACAGCGCGCACGGAAGTCAGCTGTGAGAGCGACGAGAGGGACAAGAAGGAGAAAACCAAGAGCCCGAGGCCTGCGCCCATCAACATTGGCACAAGGAAGCCAGACACACCGCGCGGGTCCAAGTGTCCGATGTCTGCGCCTCCGGCTGGGACAACAGTGTTCCCCAGCATGAAGCTTCCTCCTGCCTCACCCGCCATCACCACTGCCGGCCTCTACTCGCCAAGGTCACCGCTCAGCGCCGCGTCGGTGAGGTCACCTTTCGACTGGGAGGCGGCGCTCAAGGCGAGGAGATACGCCGAGGCATCGGGTTCCAAACGCCCCGCTGCACCAGAACCCTCTGTTCCAAGCACCGCCGGCACCCCAGTAACACCAGGACACAAGAAGCGGGAGTCGAGGTCGAGCATACGACACATTCGCGAGGTGGTGACGAGAACGGTCACTTACACACCAAGGATGGCGCCCGCGCCAAAGGGGAAGAGGCGGAAGATTGACCCCGAAACGGCTGTCAAGTCATGAAAGGGGCACTGAGAAGGATCCTGGAGAGGGGAGTCGATACATAATACCAACACTGACGGTACTGGATGCCGCCAAATATCTCACCGCGCCACATCTTACCACCGAACAACCAAGTTGACCTCGACATTTTCCCTTTGTTGAATCTCGCACCACCCACAATATCAACAACACAACACACTTGCGCAGGGTCAACAACACCCACCGCGCGAAGCAGAAAGCCACACACCGAGGAACCGGCGACAACGGAGTTCAAGGGAGCAACAGGACGGGTGGATGGTGCTGACACAGCGATTGATTGCAAAGGCACGGAGTTCAACCGGCGTTGCAGGACGGCGTCACACTACTTTTTTTGTTACTTGTCGGATGGGAGGTTCTGATCTTGGGAGGAAGCTAGGATTGTCTGTCTGTCTATCTACTCTTGGAGGAGTTCACACATGCGGGTGATACCAAGGCACTGTCTGTCACGAGAGAGAGAGGGGGGGGCTTGGAGAGGGACTGAGGACCGGGGAGGGCTGTTGAGAGTGTCCGGGCTTCTCAGCCTGAGGAAGCAGACAAGCAAGGAAGCAGGGCGAGCGAGTGAAGAGGAGCGAATGCAATCGGATGGATACCCTCAATCATCAACCAACTGCGCAATGCAAACTGCTCCTTCTGCATGCTGTTTCCGTCCCATGTGAAGATGGTTGGGCGAAAATGCGGCTCTGCTGCACCAGCCGCGTTTGTTTTGTTTGTTTGTTTGACCAGTTATCATCGAAGACCTTCTTTCTGCACGACACGGCCGCTTGAACAGGCCGCAGCTTGACGTGTCTCTTTTTGATTTCATGGTTTGTTATGCAGTTGGTTGTTGGTGTTGGTGTTGGTGTTGCCCGGTTTGTGGGCCACTCTCTCCAGCATGGCCACTTACACACAAGATGGCTTCACTCCCTCGCTTGTTGCTGCCGAGTTGGAATGGCACACATGGTAAGGACATCACGGGACTGCCCATTCATCCTCGAATTCTTGAAGCCACTGCGACCGTCCATTTCACCCTCTTCCCTCCATCAATAACGACAGTTCGTCCCCCCAGCCCAAGGAAACAGAAAGGTGCCCCCAACCATCCATCCCAACCAAGCTTACCCACCTCAGTTAGCCCCATCCCGCCCGCATGGTCAAGCTTCCCGCCCTGTTCCCACCAACCCCTGTCTCTGCACCTCTCGGCTCGCTAAGAGAGTCACGTCGCTCCTGAGTGGCTGGATCCTCTACATGTTAAGCGCCGGCGCGAGAAGGGATGGGCCAATCATGATAGGGGTTTCCACCAGTGCTGTGGATGACGACACGCGAGGGGAGTGGGTAGGAGGTGATGGAAGGGCGGGGGCCGAGGGACGGGGGTGGGTTAAGCGCCGGTTTCAGTTTTGTGGTTCGCTTGGGTTTGTTGTGGGATGGATGGGGGGAGGAGGGGGGATTTTGCCTGGCGAGTGTCTGTTTTGCCCAGATCGCTGAGAGATGTGTGGCTCTTGAGAAGAAGAGGCGCTCGTCGATGGATCGGGGTGTGGTGAGTGATGGTTGTGTGACAGGTGTTGTTAAACACTTGCTTTACCGCCAAACGTCGCAAGCGACGAGTGAACGACTCGCTCTCGCACTAACATTTTTGGGCTTCGGACGAAGAGACTGACTGACTAGGCACCCGGGAGCCTCCCTCCGTGACTTCCTCTCTTTCCCTGCATTCCATCCTCCTGCTGCTACTGAACCTGCAAGCTCACCATCACCAAAGGACCTTTCGCTGACCGCAGCAACGCGAGGCCCTCAACCTCTCCTGCCGAGGTGAGATTGTCGGTGTGCGCCCACTTGCATTGCAGCGAGGCCATGTTTCATCCTCCACCACTCTTCCAGGCGTTGTCGAGATTGAGCCCAAGCCAGGCACCCGATTGGCTGACGAGGGGGCAAAAGGTCGACGGCTTGCAGAAGCGCATCGCAACGTTCATCTGTGAGGGAAGATTGGCGAGGGATGGGTTTTCTGTGGATGGAAAGGCACAAAGGCATGGTGTCCAACCTGAAACGGACCCCGGTTACCCCTGAGGGCGTGACGAAGCAGATGTCCACGTTCCGAAGGCTTGGAGAACGTTTCGAGTTCTTCTGGGGTGCTGCTATTCTTGGGGCGGTGTAATCTCCTTCCTCGATACCACGTGTGAAATGGTGGTTGTCGATCCGTGATAGGATTCGTCACCCGAGATGACGAGCTGCTTGATGAGAGATGTGCCACCATGAGCCGTGCTTGAGGTGATCACAAGGGTCTTGCTGGTCTTCAACACCGAAGACCTGAACCCGGAGATGAGGTTACTATTTTGAGCTCCAGTCAACAGGAGCAGACGACTGTTCGAGAGATGGCCTGGTGTCTCTATCAACCTAACATCTTCACCTCCCGTGCCACAGCATTGCACAGAGCGACACGAACTCCCGCCCCGGTGAGGACGTTGATCCACAACCGCTGGGTATCGCTGAGCCGGTCGTTGGCGCTCTTGACCTCGGAGAACATGACCTCGCCTTTGCGCCCATCACCCTCAGTCCGCCACAAAACGAGGTCCGGCACGCCTCCACCTCGAGCCTTGTACTCCTGTGCCATGACCTTGCACACAGCAGCCAGCGCACCGCCGTCAAAGCAGGACACCAGCTCGACAAGATCCTCAATATCAAAATCCCAGTTCAAGCCCACCACGCAGGTACGGCGTTCGTGTTCCCGCTCGTGAACCTCCCTCAAAATTCGTGCCGCTTCCCCGTTACCAATCTCCACCAGCCGGTGGTTGATCTGGCTTGCGCGGGCCGGGTAGAAGGCGTCCGTGTGTAGGTCGAGGGGACAGGTCTGGTAAGCGGTCTGGAAGACGTTGGGGACGTAGACGAAGAGCACGTCGAAGAAGAGGTAGGCGAAGAGTGTGCGCAGGATGCCGCCCTCACTGTGATACCCCTTCCAGCCTTGGCTGCGGTAGTAAGACAGGCACATGTCCTCGACGCTGACGTGGAGTGGTTGGCCGTCTTCGCCTGGGTTGCTTAACTCGTCGAGCCAGATTGTTTTGGTGTTGGGGCCACGGCCGAGTTTTCCCTTTGCCTCGGGATCATCTCGTACCAACTGGACGCCTTGAACTGTGTGTTCTTCAGGTTCGCGGAGTTTGACGTGATCGAACTCGTGCTGCAGACGGCGAGGAACGCGGAGCTTCTTCTCCAGCTTTACGAGCCGCTTTTGCAGGTCGTAGTGGTAAATGAGATGGCAGTCTCGGTCTTCGAGGGCTGTTTCGCATGTCGTTACGGCAATTCGTTGCCAGTGCTTCTTCCGCACCTCAAGGTCAGCTGAGACCAGGTCGGGGTCTGCCTCCCACATGTATCTTTCTTCGACCAGAGCCTTTCGCTGGTACCAGGAGCCGCGGCGAACGGGGTGGAAGAGTCGTTGATCAAGGAGCTCGGTCAGAAGCGCATGCTCCTCCCGGTACTTGTGCAGACGGCCCAAGACGTGAGCAGCCTTGTGTGTAATACGGGTGAAGGCGTGGCCGGGGTTAAAACGGCGCAGGTAGCCTCCTTCGCCAAACTCGTAGACGTGGTTCTCGCGGTCGTTTTCTTCTCTGATCAGCTCTCTCCAGCGAGGGGCGATGCCCTCAAAGACGTCGAGAATCTTGCGGAAGCCTTCTTCACCAGGTGGGCCGTTGAATTCAAGGACGCTGTCAACCTCAAATTCCTTCCTCATGGAGAGCTCAAACTCCAGGAGATGGCGCCGGGAGGCGAAGATGTTGGACGACCGACATACGATGTACTCGGGGTAGTTTCTCCTGGCGATCTTGGCCAGGATGATGGTGGTGAGGGACTTTTCGGTCCACTCTGTTGAGCGATAGAAAACCAGATGTACTCGTTCGAATAGCGTAAAGACAGGTCTCGACAACCTGATCAGAGGCCCCGTGATAGCAAGAATCTTGTCGAGAAAATGGGCGTTCCGGTTTGAGTCTTGGTTCTTCGGGCTTTCTCCAGATTCCATCGAACCGTTCGTGCTCGATCGGCGGAGACCAACGGCTACAAGACCTGACTGCTGGGAGCTTGCGCGGCAGAAGGCCTTAAGTAGATCAGCTTTGTTCTTGCCCTGGACTTTGAATTCTTTGGCCAGTGCTTTAAGCTCATCCAGGCCCAGCAATGAAGCAGCTTCTTCCATGGTCTTGATGCATATCTCAGAGTCGTCCGCAAAGCAAAAACTGGCGCCAAATGAATGGTCCTCCGGATCCTCCGTGGAAGGCTCCTGATGGGAGGAATCATCTTGCGGGAAGGCCCTGGGCTCCAACAAGCTGGCAACGGCCATGCCCATATCAGAAATGTCATTGTCGTACCCCAAGCGCTCAACACGATGCCACATAGCGGTCTTGCGCAGGAACAAGCGTACATACCTGTCTGCTTGTCAGATAATTCAACCCATGAGACAGAGGCATACCCACAGGAACTGAGCCTCATAGCTCAAGGCTCGCCATTGCTTAAAGACACACTTCTCCTTGTCGTCAAACAAGTCTGCTTCGTCCTCCAGAACAGTATTCAAGGCAAGATTAAATGCGTCAACATAGATTGAGCTCTTGCCCCGAACCCACTGGCGGTTGTCTAACCTGGCGGACGCGCTGTCGACATTATCTGGAGAGGTTCGAGAGGCCTGGGAGACCTGGGATGCCCGCATGACCTCATACTCTTCGATAGCCTCCCTGTCCGTTGCAACTGCGGCGAGCGAGCTCTCAAAGGCTGTCTCGTGCTTCGGCGCTGGCGGTTCCCCATCATTGCCGTTCTCGCTCAAGGCATCTCCCGAGGTCGTCGCTCTTTTGATATCCAACAAAGCTTCGCCAGAACCAGCGTTGGATACGCCCAATGGGTCTTCATCTTCATCGTCACTGTCTTTGACCTTCTGAAGCCGGGCTCGCTTCTTTGGGGGTCCTTCACTCTCCTGTCCAGTACTGGGGTTCGATATAGTGGCCAACTTGGGCTGGTGTTTGACAGGTCTGGATCTTCGCACAAACCGGTCCATTTCTGAGGCAGAAAGGGACCTTGTCTGAGAACATGGTGTCCTGGGGAACTCGGATGACTGAGGAAAACTCACTCCAGGCTGAGGTTGGGTGAGAGCGTGATCCAGGCAGAAACCGCGCCCTAACCCTTGTCGTTTTGGCTCCCTTGGACGCGACATCCCGTGATTCCGTGTGCCAAAGTGGGTCGTATGTGGGGCACTTGGAGCTCAATCCAGGTCCCGCTGAGCTTCCGCATCGCAACTTTCGCATCACATCGCATCACATCGCATCGCCGAGCTTGCTGCGCTCCGAGAAGCATTGAACCCGGGAACCACCACGCACACACCACAACAATACTGTGTAATGTCGGACCAACTGAATTACCAGCCCATTCAAGGGGCGGATACCGTGAACGGTAATCCTGCCCCATTGCTCAGTGGCGCTCCCGCTTCCCAGGCGCATGACGTCCCCATGGGCGATGCGCCTTTCCAGGCAGTTGTACGTCTCCTTTGAACACTCGCTGCCGCTCACCCTTCGACCGTGATGTCTTTCTTTACACTTCATTATCTAGCTCGCTTTTATTCACATCATCCCATCCACCACAAGGCAAAAAAGCTAACCACCTCCGCTACTCTAGCCTCCAACTCAGCAGTTCCCAACCCAACAACAACAAGCAACTCAAAACCAACAACCCTTCCCCCAAATCCAGCCACAACAGCAACAGCAGCAGCAGCAGCAACAACAACCACCCATACCCCCTCAACCGACAACAACAGCCGCCGCCACCGCCTCCCCCGCCGCTCAACAACCCCAAACCCCGGTCCAGTCCACATCCACAGCCCCAGCCCCAGCAATGCCAGGCTCATCAACCCCAGGCTTCACCATGCCCTCCGAGGCCGCGCCTCACGGCGCCCCCGTGCGGCAGTACATCAATAGCAAGATTACGGGCGTACTGCTGGAGGGGATGAAGATTGTTGCGCGGGAGCAGTAAGTGTTCCTCCAGCTCTCCGTTTCTTGAACCCTACTCCACTTCCCCATGCCATACCTCCCTTCCCTCCGATTCCACTTCCCCAGCCTACCTACAACATCTCGAGATACCCGAAGAGGATGAGTGCTGATAACGATGAAACAGGCCCAAGGACCCGTTGCGTGTGCTGGGCGAGTTTCTGCTTCAGCGCAGTCGCGAGTTGGAGGGGAAGGATTCATGAGGGCTGGATCGACTGTCCGTCAAAGAAGCACGGAGACGCATCTTCTGCGCTGGCGGGACATAATGATCAGGACATGAAGCCAAGAGAAGGACGTCGATTGCAATGAGGAACGGGTATCTCGAGGGGTTGGCATCGCTGAATGGCAGGCATGGACATGGAAGGAGGGGGATATGATAATGGTTGGCCAGGAAGGCAGGAATGTCTTGGGGGCGAAAGGAATCGCCTTGAGGCGCTTTCTGAGTCGTGGAAAAACACAGCCACTGGGTTAGCAAAATCTTGAGATACCAATTCACACGACGTTGGGACAGGAACACAAGAGTAGAGGAACAACGCTTTTGCATTTGAACCTCCAAGTCATCGTCACCACCGCTCCCGTGCTTTTCACACGTGGAGACAGCAGCTTCTCTCCGCCCATTGCAGTGCTCTAGTAGAATGCAAGTTTCCTTTCCATTCCCCAACTCCAATGACCCAGACCAGGCCTGCTGATGACAACACAGCGGCGGGCCAAAAGCTGCAAAGAACCAGAGATCACCCCAGCAACAACATCCCAACCGACGAACTCCCACTCTCGACTCGGCGTGCGCGTTGACGAGCCTATCGCTTAAGCGACCATGGTGGAGGCGGTCGAGGACTCGTACTTCCAGGTGGGGGGGAGGACACCGACGGTCTTGTAGTAGCGGGCCAGACGGTGGATGCGGGACTCGATGAGAATCAGGCGGAACTTGGAATCCTTGTCCTTGCGGTTGCGCTCAAGGTGCTTGCGGACGGCAACAGCCTGGGGGTTGATGTTAGCGAATCCCACCTCCAAGGGGCGGAGAAAACAGGGCTACACACCTTCTTGATGAGCATGTACAGGTCCTCCGGGACATCGGGGGCAAGGCCTGTCACACATCACTCTGTCAGCCAAGTGACCAAACAGAGGCATACCCCGTCTCTTGCGATGTTTTCCACATCCTTGCGAGTGCCAGCCAGCTCGTGCCGTTGTCGCAGCAGCGGTCCGTACTCGGGCGGCGCATCATCGCATTGTGTGTTTCTTGTTCCATCTTTTCTCGATATTCAAGGGGTCGGTCAATCCATACCGTTGGACTTGAGGATGCGGAGAATCTTGTTGCCTGCAGTCTCCGTTAGCCAAACCGTTCCCTGCCACCAACACCGTAAACCATCATCCAGAAACATACCAGTGACAACCTTGACCTGGGCAACACCGTGGGAGTCACGGAGGACGACACCGATCTGGGAGGGGGTCGCGCCCTTCTTGGCGAGCTTGCAGATCTGCTCGACGACCTGCTCGGGGGTGGTCTTGAGCCACGCAGGGGGGTTGCGGGAGTAGGGAATGGCGGAGGCAGAGATGCCCTTGCCCTTGCTGTGAAGACGACCCATTTTGGCGGTGGTGTGGTGTGGGAGAGTTGGCGATCGGTTGTCGTCGAGATTGTCGCTGGCCGAAGGTGAAATTTCGCGAGGCTCTCCGGGAGGGCGAGAGAAAGGTCGATATTTCGTGTGGGCGGAGAAATTCGCTAGGGTCGGACTCTGATTGGCTGGAAGGGAAAGAGGGGCACGTGACAGGCGGAGTGATCTTGAAATTTCCGCCAAGATGTCGAGGAAGTGGGGCCCAGTTTCTTTGGTTAAAGTTGGGAAATTTTTCCGACGACGCAAGTTCTGCTCTTCCCACGCCGAAAGACAACCACCGACTCACTGCCATCATGGCTGCCCGCGTTTTAACTCCTTTCTAAGGAAACAAGCGTGTGGTGTTACATCGCCAGATGCCAGTTTTCGGTCAGTGTCATGTTTAGGTGACCTTTTCCCGTACCAAACGTTGTCAGGTAAGCCGACTTCTTCTTTTCCCTCTCGCAGCCATTTACGTGATGATACACTCTTATTTTACTTTTTCTGGTACCTCTTATGTTAGGGTCCTTCGGGATTCAATGAATTAAACGGACTTCTGATACATTGGCTTTGCCTATTTTGCACCTCGCAACATCCTCCTGCTTGGCCAGAGCTAACCCGCTCATAGATCTTTAGTTCTGTCGTTTCAGACCGCGTCAAGTACCGCGAGTTGCTCGGTGGTTTGCAAAACGCCATTAGATAGAAATGAGCATAGCACATATGTTCTCCACAAACTTCCTCGCAGCCAGTTCTCTCGTGATGCATGATGGTGATCGTGATGTCCTCAGCATCCATTCTTCGCAAGTGCAACCGATGACCCCCTTGACTCGTTATTGTACACGTTACTTGGATACCACCGTCAAAAGAAAAAAAGACGCCTTTGTTGACCTGTGGTCTCATTCCCGACCACATCCTCGGGCCAGCAACCTAGCAACGCTTGCTCCCAACAACCTAGCCCGAAGACGGTCCTCATCCCCCTCTCTTACCACGCATTCACATCGAAGTTCTCCTGCATCAGTGTCAGCTAGCAGAACAATCAAGCAAGCTTGGATCATGCCTTACCTCGGGGAAGTACGTCGTCACCACGGTGCGGTCAGCAAACTTCCTGCCAGCCAGAGCCCGCAGCGCCTTGGTGGCCATCTCCGGCGTCTCAAACTTGATAAAGATCTTCCCAACACCGGCGGATTGCCTACTGCCGCCGACGGGGCGGGGGATCTTGAGAGAGACGATGGTGCCGAACTTCTCGCACTCTTCCTGGATGTCGTCACGGATTTCTGCGGCAGGCTTGTCAGTCAAGGTTCTGGTGGTGGAAAGCAAGGGATGATGGTGGGCATACCTTCGTAGTCGTCATTGTCCATCAGCTCGTCAGCCGTCACCATGTTGAGCAGCTGCAGCACTCTGCCGCCGCTCGAGTCGGTGGATGTGGTGCCGGCAAGCATGGACATGGCGTTGACGCCCATCTCGCCGGCGACCTGGGTGATGCCGATGCTGGCCTTTTGCACCTTGAGCGCGCGCTCACCGAGCATCATGTTGTTGAGGCCTTGGATAGCCACGCTGGTGACGCCCGAGTCGGCGTATTCAAGGAAGGCAATGCCCTGGTGGTTGTTAGTGGGTTGCTTGACACCAAACTAAATCTGAAAAGAATGAGCCTACCCTTGACTCTTGTGTGCTGTTGTCCTTGACGAGGATGAACGACTTAAGCTTGCCGAAGCTCACGAGCAGCTCCATGACCTGGTCCTCCGTCAGGTACAGCGGCAGATTAGTCACGCTAATCTTGTTCGGACTGTCCAGAACCACGCTCGACGGCACGTCCGAGTCGGGGTCGTAGTTCGGGTCCTCAACCACGGCGGGAACGATGTAGTCCCTTGGCCGGCGGATCTGCAGGCCAGCAGGGGCCGTGCCGTTGCCATTGGCCGCGTGCGCATCATCTGCCTCCATCAATATGCCGTCCAACGCCAGGGCAACCGTCGCGTCCGTGCTATTCCTGAACTCGACCATGGCGAAGGCGCGCTCGGGCGCGATGTGGCATAGCAGGCAGGGATCCGCGTTCTCGATGACGTTCAAGCCGTTGAGCTGGAGATTGAAGAAATTGATGACACTGTCGTCGGTGGCCGAGGGCGGTAGGTTTGAGAGGATGAGGCGTTTGCTCTGCCGAGAGTTCGAGGGCTTGAGAGCAGCGCTGTTGACAGCACCACCGGGCTGGTTCATAAACGCCTGGAGCTTCGTAGGATCCATCGCCTGCTGTCTTGGCGCTCCCGGTAGGGGGAACATGCCGGAAAGCTTGGCCTGCTCGGCCGTTACGTTGTCGTACCCAGGCGGCTTGATGTCCCATTGTGTCAAACGCCGCCTCCGCTCAAGAATCGGGACCACGTCGGTGAGGTCGGGTGTCGGTTCGCGCTTCTTTGGCGGAGGCGACACACTACGTCTCCTCTCGCGTTCCCTGTCGAAGTCCCGGTCACGCCTGGGCCCACGCCGGTCATCGATCAAGTCGCGCTCGGGGCGCTCGGGGCGCTCTGGGCGCTCTGGGCGGCGGTCCCGCCTGTCGTCGTCGTCGCGCCGGCTCCTGCCACCTCGGTCACGGTCCCATTCCCTTTCACCACGGTCGCCTCCCCGACGGTCCCGCCCCGAGTACCTATCCTCGCGCTCGCGGTCACGGTGGGTTCGGCTAGAAGAGTAGGCGTCAACATCGCCGTCTTCGCGACGGGAGCGGCCGCCGCGGTAGTCGGGGGAACGAGAGCGTCTGCGACCGCTGCCTCGGTCGCGAGTGTCTCCTCGATCGCGCCTATCGTCGCGGTCTCTTCTGGATGACTGAGAAGTGGGGTGTTAGCTTCAGTTGTACTTGATCTCAGGGATATCGGCCGGGGCCAACTCACTGGATAGTCGCGAGACGAGCCGTGTCGGCCACTGTCTGTGTCGCGTCGGTCAGCATCGATTCGTGAGCCAAGAGGCGCGCGGCAATTACCTCTGGAGGAGTAATTATCCCCGTTCATTATGTCTGCTGCTCCGGGTAACCTGGTCGTGATGCGATGCTCAAATCGCTGATAGCGGCAGGTCGCGAGGTCTGGTGTGAGCGTGGTCGGAGTCGAGCGCGAGGCTGGAACTTTTTTGGGTGGGCAGGAAGCCAGGCGCTTGGCCACCCCACGCCGACTTAGGCTAGCGCTGTCTTGGCAATTGAGCCTTTCCAACCTGCGCCAACAAGCAGCATCTCCAGCTGTCGGCAACTGGCCACTCACGTTTACAACTTCACATCAATATCCCATCGCTCTTGCTCATGGTTTCATGTTTCAAGGTTCAATGACGCTCATTTTTCAGTGACTTTGAGATTTCGTTTTGTTTTCGAACTTTGGGGTTTTACTCAACTCACCATCCTCTCGTCCTCCGTCCGCTTCGATGCCAGCTTCCTTCGATGGGTGCCCATAACATATCAGACTGGCGGAAGCTGCCACTAAGTCTCACTGAGCTCTGTATCGACACGACCCTCCGATGTGGACGTATGTCGCAAAATTCCAAGTTTTTGATGCGTTTGATTGTCTTTTTATATTTTGGTCTCTCTTAAATTCGATGTCAGAGACTCGGAGCACGGCATTTGCTGACCCAAGGCCTGTAACTCAGAGTCATTCCGCTGGCGAAAGATCAACGATGAGTGGTGAGGGCCCGTTCATGATTCCGTCGTCCTGGTTGCCCATCCAGTTCTCCTAACACTCGCTCAGGCACTGCGTGCTCCACGGCCGTCTCGTGTCGCTGAAGCAGGATTGCTCACATCTGCATTATCGAGCGACATGGCCCAAGGCAGCCGACGCACTTCCGAAACCTCCGACCTCCATCCCCTCGACTTGTCCAGAGCTGTTGCCGGGCACTGACGGAAGCATCCCTGAGGACGATACAGCCTCCCTTCTGCACAGTTACTTTGCGCTTTCACACTCGCTCTCTGCCCTCTACAAGCAATGGACTGCTACCGATCCCAACTTTGCCCGCCGCGCCCCAGCCTTCACCGGCATCAGAATCCTCAACCAAGACGCCTGGGAGACCCTGATCTCCTTTATCTGCAGCAGCAATAACAACATCTCACGCATTAGTCAGATGGTACAGAAACTCTGCGTCCACTACGGCCCCTATGTCGGTACCGTCGAGGGCGAGCCATTTCACGACTTCCCGGGACCTGATGCTCTGGCAGGCAGCCAAGTCGAAGGTCATCTTCGAGAGCTCGGGTTTGGGTACCGCGCAAAATACATTGCCGAGACTGCTCGCATCGTCTCCAAAGACAGGCCCGCGGGGTGGCTGCTGCAACTGCGAAACCCGGACTGCCCGGCACTTGGCATACCCGAGAAGAAGCTGGAGGAGAAGCAGCGCGCACTTGGGCTGGAGCCTGCCAGCTACTGTGCGGCTCACGAGGCGCTTCTTCAGCTTACCGGCGTCGGACCAAAGGTTTCAGACTGCGTGTGCCTCATGGGTCTCGGATGGGGCGAAGCGGTTCCCATCGACACGCACGTGTGGCAGATTGCTCAGCGCGACTACAACTTCGGGAAAGGAGGCAAGGGCAAGACGCTTACCAAAGCCATGTACGATGCGGTTGGCGACCATTTCCGCAAAATCTGGGGGCCACAGGCTGGTTGGGCTCAGAGCGTGCTTTTCACGGCAAATCTGAAGTCGTTCGCCGAGCAGGCTTCTGCCATGAAGCGCGAGGTTCTTGTGGAAACGAGCGAGGTGGGGACGGTTGTTGCTGGCCAGAAGCCTGCCGCAACCAAGCACGTCACAACCAAAGTGAAGATTGAGACCGAGGAAACGAGCAGCGCACAACCAGGCAGCCGGATTAAGAAGAGAACCGCGAGGACAACCGCGTCAGTCGAAGTCGAGACAACGCCCGACGGAGTTGCGAAGGTGGAAGTTTTCAGTCGAAGAACAAGCAAGAGGCTGAAGGCTGCCGGGACATAGCGTGTGGGATGGCCTGTCTACATGTCACCAATACACGTCGCAACCCATTTCAACATGTCGTCAACTGACGTCGCGGGCCAATCTACGCTTTACCTCAACGCATCAGTCATAGTCAATGTACGTCTGAACACATCCGTCACCGTTACATAAGCTTCTGGGAGGGCCTCAGTGGCACACAGTCCGATAATGCTCGCAGTTTCTCTGGCCCTAGCTAGAAACTTGATTTTGCCTTCCCACCTTCTGAGTCGATTCCAGAAACCCATCATCAAGCCAGACCAGACTTCGCACCCCTTAATCATACCTCAACGATGGCGAGCAACGCATCCTGTACAACGTGCTCTGGCACGCTCTCTCTCATCGGGTTGCCAGTCGATCTCTGTGTGTATCTGTTCCCCTTCCTGCCGAGGAAAGATGCCAACTCTCTGGCAAGAACATGCCGTGCGTTTTCCAATATCTTTCACCACGAGCTCTGGCGCGAGGACCTCGCGAGGACCGGAAGGTATGACAGCGTGATCTGGGCCATCCTCAAAATTGAAGACACTGCGGCTTTGAATCGCGCTGTGACCGTCTATGGTATCAACCCTAACGACCTAGTGCCCGGCTCCCTATTTAGTGGGCGGTTGAGCATCTCTCGGGACCTCTTGTATGACAGGGGGCTTCAAATCAATCTTCTGGGCTTGGCCGCAAACAATCACCGCCTTAACCACGTCCGCTACTTGCTGTAAGCGACATTTTGGACTGCTCATGTCCTCTCCTGGCTGCTCAAGAAGTCACGGAAGACCCCAGAAGAAAGTCATGAAGCTGACAAAAAGGATACCAACAGAGAACACGGCGGAAACTCAAACCAGCACACTATGAACCCGCCGCTACAGCGGACAGGTTGTCTACCCCCAATTATTCTTGCGATTTGTCGCCGCCGCTGGCTTCGGGCCATCAAGAATCCCTGCCCAGCCGAGACGGTCTTTTGCCTCCTCGAGCACGGGGCGAACGCCAATGACCTCATGCGCGGCATAGAGGCATACATTTGCGAGAAGCACAAGCAGGAGTGCGCCCTTCCGGTCATTGAACACTGCCTGCAGAACCGAGCTCAACAGCCCCGCGCGGCCATCGCCAGGCCCGTCCACTCGGAGACACGGCCGAGCACAAGCCGATGCCGCCGCCAACGGGAACCACCCAGTGAAACCCAGAGAGGAGCAGGAAGCCATCCAGAAGACACTCCGCTTCGCCATATCCAAGCTGGCCGACCCCGCCCCAGTCTTCACGCTCGTTGCCGAAACCTGGCCCTTTGCGGCCAGCTACCCCAGCCACCCCCTCAGCTGCTGCATCGCGTCCCTCATTGACTGGCGCTTCAACTACCCATGGTGGAGGAGGAGCGACAAGAGAAGCTACGCGACCCTGGAGCTCATGCTCACACGCTACGCGTCAGAGCCTGACTTCACGCAACCCGTCGCTGCCCAGTACTGCAGGATCACCTTCCCGGCGGGCGACGCCGACCGCCTCGCGCAGTTTAGAACACTGCAACAACTGCTGGAGAGGACGCGCGTGCACCCGGACACGATCTGGACGCCATCATGGACTGCGCTGACCTGGGAGGTGCAAGCGCTCTGCCGGCGTACGAATGTCTGCGGGAGGCGCGGCCTGGCAATCCTAAAGCTGCTGCTGCGACACGGCGCGAATCCGCTGCTAGTGGGCGGGGACGTGGACCCGCTGACAGGGCGACAGGAGTCGCCGCTAGGGTGAGCGATGAACAGGAGGAAGATGGAGGTTGTGAAGGTGTTGCTGAGGTATATGGGAAAGAGGGTGAAAAGGGAATACTGGCAGACCAGGAAGGAGCGGAAAGGAAACGATAAGGTGGTGCTGAGGGTTGTGGGCGGAAACTACAAGTGGGGTGATGATTGAGACGGGAGGTGTTGCAAGGTGTGGCGTTTGGAGTTAGCTGGTCATTCTCTTTCTTGGGTATAACCGGTAAGCATTCCATTCCTTCTCTTTATCTACCCCACCGTTTATCTTCACATCACACCCTCCCCTCCCACCTTGTCAACAACCCCAACTTCCACTCCTTAAACACCCTCTCCGTCGGCGGCAACAACACGTTACTGCCATCCAAATGCCGCACCACTTCCTCAATCGCCTGGGCAGGCAGATTAATCTCCTGAGCATCGCAACTAACAGCCTCCAGCATCTTATCGGCCTCCTCATTGGGTATCAATCGGTAAAGGAGCTTCACCGCCGGCGTCGGTTGACCCTCATTACTCCTACCACTCGAGGAATACACGATACTCGAATTGAGCACCCAGATGTGGATCGCATTTTGTTGTTGGCCGCTCTCTTGCGAGATTGTCTCGCCGATGGGCGTGATCAGCGACTTGGACGAGCCGGAGCGCGCCATGGTGGAGATGAGCGTGGCTGCGAGGCACTCGGGGATGGTGGGGATGATGCCCGAGGTGGAGGGGCAGGAGATCTGCCACTTGAGCAGGGTCACGGCGGAGGTGCGGAAGTTGAAGAAGCCGAGATGGGCGCGGCAGGGGGTGCAGAAGACGTTGAGGTTGTGGGATTGGGTGGGTGTGGAGGGGAGGGTTTGGGTGTCGGGTGAGCCTTGCTCATATGTAGATTGGGAGAACTAAAGACGGAGGTCAGGTCAGCTACTGACTGACCAGGCATGGGGATAGAGAGATAGATTGGAAATCTGGTGTAGAGAAATAGAGTGTAAATCAAGGAAGAGTGCATGTCCCTCCAGTAGTCCCCGTGCAATCTCAACTTGTGAAAGCTTGGCGGAAGGACGGAGGGATGGCTGTCCACGGGAGGGAAACAAACCATCCCCGAGAGGAGGTTCGTAGCCAACCTGTGGCCTGCGAAGCAGGAAGCGCCAGTGTACTTGATCTGGGGCATTTGTATCGGTGACCACGCCATCGAGGCGGATTGCGCCGGCTGGGCTACCTTCTTGGTGCCCCGAACAAACTTGGACAAAACAAAAGTAGAGAAACGGCCAAGTGAGATTCCTCCCCCTTGACCGCAGCCAAAGAAAAACTTACCGTCAAATTCCGACAATCCCCCTCCGCAAAAAGCAGTGTCGTCAAATCCACAAACCCAACTCCCTCCTGAGCTGAGATCGCAGACGACGCACCATACCCCCGCGCAGCAAGGCTCTGTTCATCAGCCTTGCTGTTCTCACCCTCATCACCACCCCCACCACACTCACCACCACCATGCTCATAATGATCGTGTCCATGATGATGATCAGGCTTATGACAATGCCAAAACTCCATCATCTCGGCCCAGTTCTCGCTCGGCAAGTCTTTCCACTGGCTAACGGCTCCGTGGGGGATGATTTCAGAGTTGCATTTCCGGCAGGTCACTCCCGCAGAGCCGGAAGGGGCTAGATCTGTCGCCGACCAGGGGATCGTGTCATTCTCAGAAGGAGGCGGTAGTGATGAGATGTCAAGTGGGAGACGCCATGAGAGGGTCGTCCTTGGGGAGGCTGGGATGGGGAACTGGGTCCCGCCATTGAGGGAGGCTTTGGCGGGAAGAGTGAGATGGCGAGTGCTGCCAAGGTGTTGGAGGATGATTGTTCTGCTGTCGGGGGAGAGGATGGCGCGGGTGGAGGGGTCGCTTGGGTGGTCTGGGAGGAGGGACACGGCGAGGGAGATTTGCCGGATGTTGGTGAGGAGTTCGGCGTAGAGTGTGATTTCAGTCATTATTTGTGACTATTAAAGGGAAATAGTCTTCCAAATTTTGAATTTTGTTTGAGGATTCTTAAAAGTCATGAAGTTTTGAGATGGGCGTGAAGTGAGTGCCTCGAGACTGGGTTGGAAAGAGCGCCGTCGTCTGGCTTTCTGAGAGATCCACTTGAGGTCTGGACTGCTGACATAAGAATTTGATGTCCTCGTCTGCCAAGACGTTTAGCGTGGCAGCCTTCTGTCGCCGCCAAAATTTCAACACACGGCAAGCTCCATCGCACGCGCCCCTTCTTATCGACATCCACCCTCGACCTCACCTCAGTTCACCACACCATCCATCCCCATCCCCATCCCCATACCATCGACGACAACGCGACGACCCCAGTTGCCCGTCACCCCGCGCAATTCTATCATCGCGCCATCAACCCAGTCCGCGTTAATACCCCATAATCCTAATTCCCCTTCCCACATGGGATGAGCACAGCGCCTCGCGGGCAGCAGCAGCACCATGTCGGACGCCGAGTTTGACCAGATCCGGAAGCTTCAGGCCGAGCGCAACGCCGCCGTCGCTGCTAAGAAAGGTTCTCGGACCTTCGACCCGGCCAACCAGCGTGCTGACTCCTCCACCAAGGCCAAGCTGAGCGAAGCCTGGGACACGGAGCTCTACGACCGCGACAATGCCACCGACAAGTTTGCCGGCTACCACCGCTCCCTGCCCGGCGCAGACGGCGACGACGATGAGGAGATGCCCGATGCCGACAACTCGCGCCGTCTGATAGGACAGTACACTGCCTCGCGCGCCCAGATCGACGAATTCGCCCGCGGCAATGGCGTCGAGGAGGACGACCCCCTCGCCGGCCGCGGCGAGCGCAGCAACCGCATCACCGACCGCGAGACCGACTACCAGAAACGCCGCTTCGACCGCGCCCTGACACCAACGCGCGCCGACCCCTTCGCGAACGGCAAGGAAGGCGATACGTACCGCGACATCATGGAAAGGCGGGAGCTCGAGCGGGAGGAGGAGCGCGTCCGACTCGCCATCGAACAGAAGGCGAAGGACGGACCGGTTGAGGAGCACAAGCCCACGCTCAAGGAGGCTGGGGAGAAGACCGAGGAGGCTGAGACTGCTGGCCGCAAGCGAAAAAAGAGGTGGGATGTGGCCTCGACCGAGACCGCAGAGGAGGCTGCTCCAGCGGCGGCCGAGCCCAAGAAGAGGTCGCGGTGGGACCAGGCGCCAACAGTATCTGCTCTAGGCGCGCAAATCGCCGAGCCGAGGAAGAAGTCGCGCTGGGACCAGGCTCCGTCGGCCACTCCCGTCGGCAATGTCGGTCTCGCTACCCCGATGCACCCGTCCCAGGGTGCCGTGCTGCCCACCGCGTTTGGCACAGATAGCGGGCGGTACATGCCTCTTAGCGACGAGGAGCTTGACGCCATGCTCCCTGGCCCTGAGCAGGGCTACAAGATCCTCGAGCCCCCGCCGGGCTATGCTCCGGTCCGCGCGCCTGCCCACAAACTGCAGGCTCCGCCAACACCGGCGACAGGGTTCATGATGCAGGATCCAAGCAGCGGGCGCATTGCGGGCCAGCAGGTGCCCAAGGAGATCCCCGGGGTTGGCGACCTTCAGTTCTTCAAGGCTGAGGACATGGCCTACTTCGGCAAGCTCACTGATGGATCCAACGAGGATGATCTCAGTGTCGAGGAGCTCAAGGAGAGAAAGATCATGCGTCTTCTGTTGAAGGTCAAGAACGGCACACCTCCGATGAGGAAGACCGCGCTCAGACAACTCACAGATAACGCGCGGAACTTTGGCGCCGGGCCCCTATTCAACCAGATCCTTCCGCTGCTCATGGAGAAGACGCTCGAGGACCAGGAGCGCCATCTGTTGGTCAAGGTCATCGACCGTATCCTCTACAAGCTGGACGACATGGTCCGGCCCTACGTTCACAAGATCCTGGTCGTCATTGAGCCGCTCCTCATCGACCAGGACTACTATGCACGAGTCGAGGGTCGCGAGATTATCTCCAACCTTGCCAAGGCTGCAGGTCTTGCGACCATGATCAGCGTCATGCGACCGGATATCGACCACGTCGATGAATATGTGCGAAACACCACCGCTCGAGCATTTGCCGTCGTCGCCTCTGCTCTGGGCATCCCGGCTCTCCTTCCCTTCCTCCGGGCTGTCTGCCGCAGCAAGAAGTCATGGCAGGCACGCCACACCGGTGTCAAGATTGTGCAGCAGATCCCCATTCTGATGGGCTGCGCGGTCCTGCCCCACCTGAAGCAGTTGGTCGACTGCATTGGGCCCAACCTGAACGACGAGCAGACCAAGGTGCGGACGGTCACTAGTTTGGCCATCGCCGCCCTGGCTGAGGCGTCGAACCCTTATGGTATTGAGAGCTTCGACGATATCCTCAACCCCCTATGGACTGGCGCCCGCAAGCAGCGCGGCAAGGGTCTAGCAGGCTTTCTGAAGGCAGTGGGCTACATTATCCCGCTGATGGATGAAGACTACGCAAACTACTACACCAGTCAGATCATGGAGATTCTTCTCCGGGAGTTTGCCTCGCCAGACGAGGAGATGAAGAAGGTCGTCCTGAAAGTCATTTCGCAGTGCGCCGCTACCGACGGAGTTACCGCTGGCTACCTGAAGGAGCACGTCCTGGACGAGTTCTTTAGGAGCTTTTGGGTGCGACGCATGGCCCTCGACAAGCGCAACTACAGGCAAGTAGTGGAGACTACCGTCGACATTGGCCAGAAGGTCGGTGTCAGCGAGATCCTCGAGAGGATTGTGGCCAACCTCAAGGATGAGAGCGAGGCATACCGCAAGATGACGGTCGAGACAGTTGAGAAGATCGTGGCTTCTCTCGGCGCCGCCGACATTGGGGAGCGTCTCGAGGAGCGCCTCATTGACGGCATCCTGCATGCGTTCCAGGAGCAGAGCGTCGAAGACATTGTTATGCTCAATGGCTTTGGCTCTGTGGTGAACGCCCTCGGCACCCGCTGCAAGCCATACCTCCCGCAAATCGTCAGCACCATCCTCTGGCGTCTCAACAACAAGTCAGCCACAGTCCGCCAGCAAGCAGCCGACCTCGTCTCACGCATTGCTATGGTCATGAAACAGTGCGGCGAGGACGCCCTGATGGGCAAGCTGGGCATCGTGCTCTACGAATACCTCGGCGAAGAATACCCCGAAGTGCTCGGCTCCATCCTCGGTGCCTTGCGCTCCATCGTCACCGTCGTCGGCATCAGCCAGATGCAGCCCCCCATCAAAGACCTCCTCCCGCGCCTCACCCCCATCCTCCGCAACCGCCACGAAAAGGTCCAGGAAAACACCATCGACCTCGTCGGACGCATCGCCGACCGCGGGCCCGAGAGCGTCAACGCCCGCGAGTGGATGCGCATCTGCTTCGAGCTGCTCGACATGCTGAAAGCACACAAAAAAGGCATTCGCCGCGCTGCTAACAACACCTTCGGCTTCATTGCCAAGGCCATTGGCCCGCAAGACGTCCTCGCCACGTTGCTCAACAATTTGCGGGTCCAGGAACGCCAGTCGCGCGTCAACACCGCCGTTGCCATCGGCATCGTTGCCGAGACCTGCGCCCCCTTCACTGTCCTCCCCGCGCTCATGAACGAGTACCGCGTGCCCGAGCTCAACGTGCAGAACGGTGTGCTCAAGTCCCTGTCTTTCCTGTTTGAGTACATCGGGGAGATGGCGAAAGACTACGTCTACGCCGTGACACCCCTCCTTGAAGACGCGCTCATCGACCGCGACCAGGTCCATCGCCAGACGGCCGCCAGCGTCGTCAAGCACATTGCTCTGGGGGTTGTCGGGCTGGGGTGTGAGGATGCGATGGTGCATCTGCTCAATCTGCTGTATCCCAACCTGTTTGAGACGTCCCCGCATGTCATTGACAGGATTGTGGAGGCTATTGAGGCGGTGCGCATGGCGGTTGGGCCGGGGCTGGTGCTGAATTATGTCTGGGCGGGACTGTTCCATCCGGCGAGGAAGGTCAGGATCCCATATTGGAGGTTGTATAATGATGCGTATGTGTGGGGCGCCGATGCGATGGTGCCGTATTATCCGAATTTGGTCGAGGAGGGGATTGATAGGGGGGATTTGGCGATTGTGCTTTAAGGGGTTAGGGGGTGATTGTTAGGATGGAGGGGGACTCTGGGTGGAAAAGCGGGGGTTTAGTTAGTTGGGAAGGGTTGGCGTGGGATGATGGATGGGTAATGCAAGACAGTCAGGCAGGCAAATTCAGGTGGTTTCTTTCGTTAGAAGTGTGTTGTTCGGTATGGGTTGTGATGACTGAAGATGGCTGGTGTACTTTGGGAACCACAAGAGAGTCTGTATGTATGATGTGTAGCATTGTCTCGTGTATTCCAGCTGCATAATCCAGGAGTTGGGTGTCTAGTCGTTTTCAAAGTATCCTGTGTGTCTTGATCTCCCTTCAGGTTTCGGTCTATCCTCGCGATGGTCTTGGGTCATCTTTCTGTCTCGGGTCCGAAGCAGGGTGTGTCCCCAAGCTTGTGGTCAAGGCTGTTGTTTGAAGACGCAGTGCAACCACTGCGGTACAACGAGGGAAATGAAAGCCAGGGTGAGCCTTTTGGTTTTATATTCAGGCGATTAAATTCCCGATTACTATTGACATGCATTACGTTTGGGTTGTTTCGGGTCTCTTTCTTCAAGGCTCCTGGGTCCCAGGGTCAGCTCTCGGGAAGAAAACTACCAAGGGCCTTTACAATGGAATTGACAAAAGTGAGCCATCCATTCTTTGCGCTGAATTATTCTTTGCAGTAAATCCAGTTTCTGTCCAACAATTGCTCCCGGAGAGCAGTCGTCAAGCAAAATTGAGGTGGAAAGGGGGGGCCAGGTACCATTTGTAGCTCGCCTCTTGAACCCTTGCACTCGTCTCTCAACCAAAACTTTGGAGCTGGGGAGACAACACCAATGTAAGGGTATCTAATATTCATTCCTTGCACGTTTTATTATTGTTTGGCTGTTTGTGCCGTACTAACTGTTGGATCGGAGACCGTAATCTGTCAGGGGCTACAGAATCCCCCAGCCAGAGACACAGCCGTACAGTTCTCCTCATGCCACAGCTCCAGCAACTACAGTGTGTGCTGGGAACGGTAAAAGTTCATGCCGCATAACTTCAGCCAACACAGCGGCCAGGGCTGGTGTGGAATGCCTCGATTTCTCGGAACTTGACTCCCAGAAACTCACAAGTCGGCAACACAGGCCGCGGCTGAGACTTGTTGTGGAAGGTCGGACAACATTCGGAGAATATTCTAGGCCCGTTTTCTGTGTCACCCCGGGTAGTTTTCTTGCATGAACACGCACGTTCTGAGTTTGTTTCTCTGTGGTAGTCGTAAGCTCTTCATTACGCGGTCGGGAGCTGTTCAGGGGTAACTCGACTCGACAACAACAATGCACAACACAAGACATCAAACTGAACGAGCTACCTTGTGCTGCTTTCATGCGAGTTAGTAGTATTTGAGACGTCCGATAGCAGCACAACAAGGTACAGTAATCTTGTCAACATCTCAGCCTCCGTCTCAGCAGCTCAGACAATTTTTCCCAGCCTCTGACCGCCGTTTTACACCAGAACCAAGTCCTGCGAAATCAGACATCGTTGATCGTGGAAACTCCGCAGGGAAACACAGCATCGCAGTGTATTTTTGGCCGCGTCTTGACCACCCTGGGTACACTCGGCCACACACTCTGTCGTGGTACGGGGATTACGACCAGAGGATCATGGCCCAACTGTTAGACTGGACGAGGATGAAGGAACATTTCCAGCTGGAAAATCACGATGAGTGTTCTCCTAGCATCCAGCAACCTCCAGTCCCAAGTGACAAATCTCGTGCTGTGTAGTTCAAACGAGTCGAGTCCCTGAAACATGCCGCAAGCAGGATGGCACCAACCATCACTGTCTTGACACTATAATGGCTCCTAAACATTATAAGGGGCATATTCCTAGCAACCCAACAGCCGCACCCTCAACAGGTGCATAGAACCTTCCATCCGTTGGAGCACAAGATCACATTGCAAGCTCACACCCTCCCCCAATCTCTCTTCTCTCAGCAAGAGATAAAGCATAACCCTGGAGTAGTAACTCAACTGACCAAGACATCGTCACATCGATACAAATATCCCATATCCACCATCACCCCAACCACGTGCCGGCCCAGAGTCTTCACCATACCACCACCGACTTCGGAAACCAAACCCCTTCTGTCAACACACCCCGACCCTGCTAAGACCCACGATCAGGGAGTCAATCTAGTTAGCCACACCTCAACTCCATCCACCCATCCCCCTTCCAGCACCGGCGGTAACCACACACGACAAATCACCATCACCATCAGCGTCTCCAGTCATGCCTGTCACCTCCACAGTCCCACCAAATCCCCTCGTTCACCACCCACCCACCCCCGCCCCGCCCCGAGTCAAGGAAAACAAGCGGTGTGCACATGGCAGCGCAAGAACGTGTCGTGCGTTCGTGCGTGCGCTAGCCTGATGAACGACCATGCCCCCCCCCCCCCCAACAATATGTATGGAACAGCTGCCGAATAAGAAGTGCAGGGTGTGGTTGTCACAGACCGAGGACCATGATGAGTTTCGCGGGGTGCTAGCCGGATGGAGAAGGCTTGAGTCGATCAGATCATGTTCTGCTGCTGCATGTCGGAGTCTGGCCTGTGATGGGGTTGAGAAATATGGGACAGACGCGGGGGAGGAAACGAGGGGTAGAAAGGGCAATGAGAAGACAGGGCCGAAGAGAAATAGAAGACGGGATTTTTCATGAAATTGAAACAGAGTTGTCTTGTGTAAATTCGGTCTTTAATGCACGTGAAGAAACCAAAAGTCCCCTTCTTGAAGACCAGCTGTACATGTAACATTACAGACAATGCAAGATGAGGATCGCAGGCACACAATCCAGGGTCCAAGCAAGGAATAATTGCGGCTCGACTCAGGGGCCAGACAAGAGATCATCTCGACTCTCCGCACTGAGTCCCAAACATGGCATTCAGCGAATTGCGATGCTCTGCCAGCCTTCGCCAGCTTCCATCACCAACCCCCTCGCTCCGTCTTCCACCGGCCCGATGCACACCCCTCCCGAGCGGAGGAAGACATTGCCAGGGCCGGGGCCGGAGCCAGGCCAGCGAAGGATCAAAAGAAGGGCAAGGCAAGTGGATCGAACCAGCAACAAAGGGCCACCAAACGAGCACGGAAGAATATCCAAAGAAAATAAAAAGAAGAGATAAAATCCCCCCAGTCCCCCTAGCAGCCGTTGAGCCCCATCGGCCCACCTCCACCCACCCCTCCCATTAGCGAATGCCATCTCATCAACCCACCCCCCAGACCCTGTCTCCCGCTCGGCTCACACTCTCAAAGGTTGATTTTCACGAACCTACCCCCCAGTCAATGAGATCATGGCCTGTTTCAGATTCTGCGGCCATGGGATGGGAATGTGGGTTTTCCATTTTCCCTCCATGGGCTGCGCCTCAATCCCAGTGGGTTTCCCTCGCCCGAACCCTGGATTGAAACGGCCGCGATGGAACCCTTCATCTTCTTTTTTCTGTGTGTGTGTGTGTCCTTTCGTGTGCATGACCCAACAAGGTTATCACACCCTCGGCTGGCCGGAGACGCCGTCGGATGCTGCTCTGATTGAATGAATGAATGGGTTGACGATAGCGTTCGTCTGATATTTTGTAAATTTCCACATGCTTATTTTTCCCGGGGGAGGAGATCACGAGCAGTTGTGTATTTCGACACGATCTTTGCGCGCGGCTGCGGTCAGTCCCAGGCCGTTCCTGGGTGGTTTGCGAACAAACAGTGAGAACGAAGCTCCGAGAACCCTGAATGCAGCCCTGTTGATGGTGAGCTGCCAGGGTCTGGTTGGTGGTTGGGAAACAAGCCAGGGCAAGGCGGAACACACCACGTCCGGCCTACCGAAAAGACGCTCATCAGCAGCTGCCCGCTTGTGAAAGCCCTCTCCAGTTCGCGGTGAGCTTGTCGACCTGGATGTGAAAAATACACATCAGAATACCTAGCCACTCCCCATCATCTCGTATCCCAAACCCCATCTCCAACTCTGAACTTTGTCCACACACAAAACTTCATTCGCCTGTGGTGCGCGCAGCGCTTGGCCTCGTCTTGGCATCGCTCGTGATGGCCATCCACCGCAAGCCACCAAGCGCCCCATGACGTCATCTCACGCCGGCGCTAGCGTAGTGTATCTCGACGACAGTCCCTGATCAATCACCACAGCATCCAACTTCTAAAGGAGCGCATTCCGTCTAGGAACGGATAGGAATCCAGGAGGAGGGTGAGGGAATTGGGATGGATGCACAACGCTCTTTTTTGACTCGGCCAGTGACGTCTTGGGCCACATCCTCTCTCCCTTTCTGGATGTTGTCTCACGGGTTTTGCTACTGGTTGCTTGACCTCGGGCCCGCAGGAGAGGTGAGACGGGATCGATCCTTTCGCGAGGTAATTATTCTGGTTGGCTGGAAGCCGCGCTGCGGGGGCTGTGTGGGTTGGTTTGGGTGGTTTGCCCCATTATACAATTCCTTGGACGTGAATTGGATGGTGCTGGCCATGGCAAATGTGCGCTCTCACGGGTCAGCTGGGTGACGTGACAGCGTTAGCATGGTTCATGACAAGCCGCTCGCTTCCCCCTTCCTAATCCCGCCCGCTGAAGAATAGCAATCATCGTGGAGGCGGATGAGGGATGCTAGTCGCGCTTCCCGCCGAGGGATTGGCGCAGCAAAAGGATGCAACTGGGGCATTCGGCTTGATGTTCCATCGAGCTTCACCCTTCCGGGGCGAGCAGGACCCTGACGATCCGGCCTGGCAAGCTTGATCCATCGCCGTTGATTGGCCGGTCGGGTGTTGTGGGGAGCTGTCACCATGTCAACGTGCAGGAGACTCGCCCGATGCTCGATCTTGCCCTGGCCACGTCCAACACATGGCATTCCCATCTCAAGCCCTGGGAATTGGCACACTGTGCCAGATGAGATGGCGACTTTGCCGCCTGTTTCGAGGGTCGGGCGGGATGGTGTCGTGAAAGAAGCCGAATCGGGTGTCTTGCTGTTAGTCCCTGGCACACCGACGTCATCGGGCGGGGAACTGCCCAACCTGCCGCCAACCTCAGCATCGGACAAAGTGCACTGTGACGTCTGAAAGTTGACCTCAAACCTGGCACGACAGGACAACTGGAGATGCGAGGCAGCAGGGCTTCAGCCTGCCGGGCGAATTACAAGACAGCATTGCAGCCTGACGGCGCACTCCGCCTCGGGTCATTTGAGAATGAGCCCGTCTCGCCTGATGCTCGGTTATGAGGCGGGCCTGACTGGAGCGCCTTCAAAGACGTCCACGCTTTCTTTGCCATTCGGTTGTGAAGACAAGCGGTTGAAGGGCGGTAGATCTGGGGTATCGCGGGCGGTAATTCCTTGTTGGCCTTATCGAGAAGGTTGGGCCGTTGTGTGAGCCCCAGGGTCTCGTGAAAGCCCCGAGTGCGTCACCATCCTCGAATAGGATCCCATCCTGTTGTCGACAGCCGCATCAAATCGCGCCTCCTCTCTTCTGTGCCCCTCCAGTTTCCTTGGTCAAAGCCGGTTTCGACCGAGAAGCCTGTCTCGGGGAGATGTCATGACGTTCCCACGTTGTAGGTTGTCCGCTTCAACTCCGCATGTGAGGGGATGAAACAAGGGCTCGCTGGCGCCAACATGGTGGATGTTGTATCCGCATATGGTCACCGAAGTCGCCACTATGACGGCCGTGCCACTTCCGCGGCCAGTTATGGACGAGGTTGAGACGAGCGGTCGCCGTGTGGACGACTCGTGCGAGACCGGCTCCGTTCCGTCCACGTGCGGGAACCCCACGCCCTGTTCACGGCAGCCCCCTGCTTCCGTGACGTTGCCCCGGCTTCAGAGCACCGGAGCCGAACCTCTACGGCCGATCAGCACATTCCGGGGAGCGTTCAAGCTTCCCGCTCACCAAGGCTTATTCCATGGAAGGTTGCCTTGGCAGCAATGATCCGAGTCCACAGCAGCTAGGGTCTGCGCCAGATGCACCGATTTGCGCTCATGAAACAGCCAACATTTGAGGTACATGGTGAATAGAGAAGACTTACTTGGAAGTTGTCTCGTCTGGGTCCGCCATAACTCGTTCTTGAACCTAACTGGGGCCTCACTTTCCTGACCCCGTTGCTCCAGTTTCCCATCAGGGATCTTTTTGCCTCCTCATCAAGGCTGGGTGTTGTGAACGAAAGTGTCGTTATTGTCAGACACTGGAGGAGTGGGCCAACAAAAGCCTCCAGACGAGGGCGACTTGGGACAACACCAGGGCACAGCGAAGATCCCCTTCCTCTTCTGGTCAACACACCTTCCCCCTCCCAACTTCCGAGGTCCCCCCACCCCCTTTTCGCTAACGAGGCGGACCGAGTGGGTGTTGAAGGACCCCTTGAGCGGGGCGAGCAGGCCGGGGCGTTGCTGAGCCGAATGAACGAGTTGCCGGGGAATGCTGCTGCCTCTTCGGCATCCACTCGATGCATGAGCTCGCCATCCCTCTTGCCCTTGCCCCGACCCTTCGCCGCGACCGGTTAGTGCGGCCGGAGGCGAGAATGAACCTGGGCGTGATCCTTTGGCTTGGGAGGAGCAATCCTGTCCCGTGAATGTCAACCTGAGGCGGAATCTTGACTGGCTGTCGTGCTGTTTGTGCTTCTCCTTGAAGGTTGTTGACGCCTCAAGATCTCCAGAAGTGGGCCAGGAGGATAGACTTCTGCAGTAAGATGAAAGGATGTTAGCATGATGATGGCCGTAGCAAGTCAGGAGTGCAGGGTAGGTGAGGTTGGGAGGCAGGGGGCAGTCTGGGTTGGTTCCCGACATAGCAGTCCTGATGCCGATCAACCTTTAGCCGAACAGCAACCAACCAAAGCTGCTCTGACGGGGAGTCGGTCTCTTGAATGCATCATCCTCTCTGTATTTCCTGCCGCTGACGGTGGACGAGGAAGCAGGCTTGCATCGTGGGCACAGGCGGGGTGCTGCAGACGGAGTGTGGTGCTCAGGACGGCGATTGGAGAGGGGAATTGCCTTGAAACCGTGGCCCATCCGAGGTGTGGGTATCGAAATTCGACCATGATGCCATTGAAGGGAGACCAGCATGCGCGATGTTGGATTTGATGATGCCAGTTTTCGATGTTTGAGAGAAGAACGAAGAAGTGGGGAATCATGCGAAAGGTCAGGGGCAATCTGGGATGGAAGTCACCTGCAACGCGGACGGGTCGTGGCTTCCCTCCTGCTGTTAATTTTCAACAGCATTGGAATGAGGCGAAGAAGGAGTGAATAAGGACCTGTGTCAACAAACTCCAAGCATGGAAGGCATCAACGATTGCTGAAAAGATGGAAGAACCACTCATTTCCTTTCTCTGATAAACACCTGTGCGATGCGAGTAAAAATACATGATTAATGTAGGGTACAGTACCTTATTGTAATTAAGGTAGGTATGTATGTCTAATCCTGTATGGTTCCCGAACCCCCGATCGTCATCACCAGATCCCTATGTCTCCCAAACCGTCTTCGGCCCTTCCAAGTTCCGCCCCAACCCCTAGACCCCGAAACTCCCCAGAGCCGTTTTTGTTGGCCAAAGTAAATGTGACATGTAGCGAGAGTACAGAATGTGAGGTTCCGTTGCGTTCCGCCCGACCCCAGCAACGAAATGTGTGGTTCCCCCCTAGACAGACAGCAGCAGCCCAGTAAATGTCACCGAAACGCCGATCCATGAGGGTATCATCCCAGGCATATGTCCTCCCCCGCCGCCTGTAGGGAGATGTGCCCCTTTGCCCCGACCGCCGGTAACCCCAACAGAATGAACAAAAATTATTAACCCGTAGTATATCGAGTGTAAACGAGAGTGAGATGTGCGTTGTGAGCGAGCGATCGATCGACGAGATGAGTGCGTCGATCCCAGATTATTAGAGGTCGGATTTAACAGTCTATCGAGGATGTCGTGGAATGGTGAGGTGGAGGGTGTGATGTTAAGGTGGCGAGAAGGCGGCCGGTCTAGGGCGACTCGTGGTCTTCTGAGCCTGTGTCCGAAGGCGTCTGGCCTCCTCTCTTATGCACCTTTTTATGCCGGCGAAGGTTGGAAACAACTGAGAAACGACGACCACAGCCATCCTCTTCGCATGGGAACGCTGTAAAACCCAAGTCAGTATCTCGGTCTCAAATGCATCGGAGCAGCACAAACTTACGTTTCTCTCCCGTGTGGCTGTACATGTGTGTCTGAAGTGAACTAGGTCGTGTGAACCGCTTGTCGCAGACCTTGCACTTGTGCTTCTTTTGCGCGCTCGACGAAACCCTTGAGCTGAATGAGCTCATCATCGACTGCGGCGCTGGTGGCTGGTTGGCCAGGAGACCCTGTGGCCGGGGCAGTGTCCTTCCTGACAAGCCCTCCATGTCGGACCCTGCTGCAGAGTAGTCGCTAATGGACCCAACGGACCCATCGACAGAGCCGCCGTAGTACCCGCTAAACCCATTGGATGACATGCTAGAGGTCGACGAATGTGTTGAAGGGAATCCGTACGAGTCTGTGGATCCTCGCTCCCTGGCACGCACGTCATAGATGTTGCGAGGCGTGTCTTGGCTCATGGAAAGCATTCCGTGGCTCGCCTCCAGGGCATCCTGGAAGCTCCGCCTGTCGTCGTGAGGCAGGCCTCTGTGGCTGTAGTCAGACAAAGCGAGTCCCGGTGCGCCCGCACTCGAGGCTACTGACTGCTGAGAGTATCTCCGGGCGCTGTCGTCGTGGCCGATACCGAACGTCCCCCTCATCTGCGCCGGCGCATACCCAATGTGCTCGTAAGGAGACGCTGAAGTCGTTGCTGCATATGTCGAGTTTACCGGAGAGGCGGCAGCAGTGTACCCTGATGTGTCGTAGGCGGCCGACGATGTTGGTTGCTGTAGTCGGTTGAGGCTGAAGGGGTCTTGCGAGATGGAGAGGAGGTCGTGCTGTTTGTAGACGCTACCCAAGGGAGGGTTGCCAGATGGTGCAGTCGTGACGGGCAGAGAACCATAAGGTGCCATCGAAGCGCTGCTGGTTATCGCGCTGGTGTGCGTCTGGTGCTGCGGGTGTTGTGGGCTTGGTTGTTGTCTTGAGAGCGAGGCCAGGTTCAGATGAGGCAGGGCGGCGCTCTCTTGGCTGCCGCCGTAGAGGCTGTGTGGTTGTTGACTCCCGCCCTGGTGGCCGTGGCCGGCGGCGGCGGACGATGAGGATCCCCAGGGGTTCGTGAACGGAGGCGGGGTGTTGTATGGAGGCATGCCGTGATGATAACTTCCCAAGGCGCCGTGGCGAGGCCGGTTGTGATCATCCATGGTGAGCGTCATGATGCGAGGTGTGTTCAGATGGTGAGGTCGAAGTTTGGTTGTTGTCTCTCTTCCGGCCGTACTTGGAAGTGAGATCACCCCAAGTAGCAATGCTGATCAAGTGTGGCAGCCGTGAGTCGAGAAGGACGGATCAGCGCCCTTAAGTGTCTTTGAGGGTGCGACAGAGGTTGACACGGGTGGCATGCGCAAACATGGAGTGCCTCGATGCCAGGACCAATCGATTCGCCCAACCAAGCAAGTGTCGTCTGAACCTTTCTTGCCCTCTTTGGCCGGCGGGACTGGTGGAGATGGGGTTTCAAGCAACCTGTGACGACTCCGGCAGAGGGATCGACGCTTGAAATATCCCTTTCCCAAGGGGCCCTGCCAGGGCGGGCTTGCCAATTGGGATGAGGGTGGACTCGGCGGGGATGGCCGTCTGAACAGCGCGGAGCAGGGGCTTACAGCCGGGGCGTTCGAGGCGTGAGCGCAGCGGGTGGCACGCCTCTGATGATCAGCAAGCCCCTCTCCGATGGGATGTGGGACTGGCTTGAGATCCGGTGATGCTTGATGCCGGGACACCCAAAACCAGGCCGTGGGGTTTGTTCTGGCACGGTGCCTGGCGAGGTGTTGCTGAGATCAAACCGGCGCCTGACTAGCCCGAAACAGGTCTCTCGAGGGCCGATCCGGGGCAATTGACGGTCAAATTTGAGCGAGCCTGTCCCTTGTGCTGCTGTGTAAGTGAAGGGCGGCTTCAGCGACTGCGAGCACGTCGACGAGGGCGGCGTGGCTGCGTAATGTCACAAAACTGGTCCGATATGGCCCTTTGTCTGTCGAGTTTGACATTGAAGAAAAGCGGCGAGTTTCTGCTTATTATTATGGGAATTCAGAGCGGGGGAAGGATTCGGGACGAAGGAAGACCGAAGGACAAGCTTTAACCAGGGAATTCCTCCACTTACCCCCCCGGCAGAGGGAAACAATGAAGTCAGCGGGAAATGGACAGCCAGACAACAGCCGCGGTGGTGTGGGTGGGGAGCACCACAACACGGTAGGCCCTGGCAAGGCTCAGAGGCGAAAAGATGGGGGTGT
This sequence comes from Chloridium humicola, assembly GCA_027569505.1. NCBI lineage: Eukaryota > Fungi > Ascomycota > Sordariomycetes > Chaetosphaeriales > Chaetosphaeriaceae > Chloridium > Chloridium humicola. Next base: position 296,858 of record JAPDFF010000020.1, read on the forward strand.
CTCCGCCACGACCAGGGGGTGGGGGGGTGTGCGGTGAGACCGGGGCAGGGTCACCCTTCCCCGAAGGGGGTGTCCCCCTCCGAACAGATGGTACGCAGAAAGGAACCTGGAAGCTACCGCGGACACACAAGAAAAGTCAAGTCGTCATGGCTGTGGACAAAGGATCCAAGTGTGTGGACTGCCAGCAAGAGGAGCAGCTTCAATTGTGGCCTGGCGGACCGCAACTGGGGTGTATCGAGATTCAGGTTGTGACGATGGGGAATGATTGAATTCCTCAAATTCAGACGGAACAGGAGTCTCCAGGTGACAACACAACCATGGGCTGGCGTGTCCACTGCCTCATGCCTGAGTGGGTTGGCGCATCGCATCGTAGCGTCCTCAGAGTGCATTGACGCAGCAGCTTCAATCTTAACAATCAACTTGGCCGAATTTCAGCGTCTACGGGATCTGCTTTAATCTTTCCTGAGTCGATAATACTTCATACATAATTGACGCGGCTGAAGGTATCGAGAGCAAGTTTTGGTTTGTAATTTTTGCTTTGCTGTGAAAAGAAGGGTCAAGTCGCAGGGCAGGAAGGAGTGGCTCTGGCATGCCTGTCGTTGCGGGAGACGGGAAAGTGACGGGGATCGAATTCTCTCGGAATTGCATGCTGACGCTTGCAAGGAACCAGAATTGGCAGGAGCCAAGAGCAGGCTGGGCAAATCAAACTTAGCCGGTGCTCAGCACACAGTGCCCAGTCCAGAAAGGGAAGTCCCACTTTTCAGGTGGGTTGCAGCAGCATTTGAATGTTCAGCAGCCAACTGGCAGAGACTGCAACTCAAAGCATTACATGAGTCTCACCAAATTAAAAGCCGGGTCTCAAGTATAACTTCTACCATTCGATTCTTCAACCTTGCCATTGGCTTTCACAGTTTGGAGTGGTTACAAAATTACGTCAGCTTGGAGTTGGGCGAAGGTGAGGCTGCAAGCACATGTTCGCCGCACACTGTGTAGACACTGTGAAAGGGAACGATTCCGCTTTGGTGTGGATGGGTGGAAGGAGCAACAAGGAGGAACAACATCCACTTCTCAACGAAGAGCGGGGCTGTCGAGTTTTTCTTGGGGGCCTGATGATGTGATGTATCTTTCCCATCTTGTGCCATTCCAGGTTTGGTTCTGGTTTATGGAGGTTGCAGAGATCCATCGGGTCGCCAAAACACCCACCTTCAAGCGCTGGCATGACGCAGACAAAAACACCAGCAAGCGCCACCATATGGCCAGAGGAATTCAGAAGTTATGAAGTATTTTTCCCCCTCTTGCTTCTGACCGCCTCCACCTTCCCCCCTCCCCCCCCCCGGGCTTCCGACGGAACCCATTACGCATGCTTGCTGTTGCCAAGTCCATTCAACAGCTCTCACCGCTGCTAGGATCAAAAATGAGCGAGTCGTCGTCGTGGGATTGGATTGGGAGCCCGGGTCACACCTGTGGCCAGTGTTGGAGGGAGGCACCGTGTCATTCCGCGGTCCCCAGGGAATCCCTCACAGGCGCGGAAAGAATGCTCTCATGGCTTTACCTCAGCAACAGCGCGAAAGAGCGAGGTCACCGACCCCATTTATCTTTGCTCTGCTCTGCTCCGCCCATCGGAAGACGGAAAGACACCTTGCGAACCCTCAGCACAATCAGTCCTTCTCTCCCTTCCTCCGAGCACCAGGGTCAGTCAGGCCAGACCCTTTGGTCCCCGAGGATACCAGCCCGAATCCCCTCCAGCTCTTCCCGGCGTCGGGAGATTAGCGTCGGTCTCTCGGCTGCGCTACCGGCGACCTGGACAAGAGCTGACCTGTCAAGTCGTTGACCACAAACAGCAGCGCATCGGGAACATGCAGCAGCAAGAAGAAAACGCAGCATCAGCAAACCCACTTCGATCCCACCAGAAGCAAGGATAGGGCAACCTGTCCCGCAGCACCCCATGCAAGCCCACGGCATCTGACCACCAATGACGGCACAAGAGGCGGGGCATGCCCCTGGCATGCGCGAATCCCCCAACTTTGAGCCCGAACCGGCAGTGATGGGATGGGGGTGCCAAACCTCAAATTCATCATGCTGGGCCCGTCTGCTGGGAGATGTCTGGAGATTCAAACGGACCGTGAAGAAACCAGAGCCATAACGAGCAGTCCATGGGAAAAGAGGCTCGTTGTAATTCCCCTTTGCCTCTCTCGCACTTGTTCAACCAAGCCAGAGATCTGCTCTAATGTCGAAAACATGCTCGCAGGGACCCAAAGGATGGGGTTGGGATTTCCGTTCGCCTTCAGATGATACGTAGCAGGAACTAAACCGCAACGGGATGCAGACAAACGGAATTCTGACGAGGGGCCCCTGTGAGGTCGGCGAAGTCGTTCACCTCAGCCCGGCACTGGCTCTTCTTGGGCAGACACAGCCTGCCGGCAGGTTGACGAACACACACCAAGCCCATCCAGTCGACCGACGCGGCAAGACCAAATCCCACCCTGGAGATGGGATGTCTCGGAACTTCCCTTGATACGAACCAGGATGGCAACTTTGACTCTCGAAGGATGGTCCCGATGACAGGATTGCCAATCCCCCCTTTCGGCTTCACATGACGAGTGATTGTCAGGCACGGGCGCGGATCAGGAGCCAGCAACGCGGACCGGTTCGGATCATCATCTGAACTCGCCAACGCGCCAACCCGGACCCCATAGATTTGTAACCTCACGTGCCGCGACTTTGGGATTCCAGTTTCCTTGAAACTCATGCCACTCTGACAGCACATCGAAATGATCTGATCGAGATCTGGAAACAGATTCATCTCGACACTGCCGGGGAAAGCAAATTGCCAGGAGCGCGTGTGGAGCAAGACGCTGCGTCCTCACTGAGCGGGAAGATGGGCAAGCCGGGATCGACGGGCAAGGGTGTGTTACAGAATCCACAGGGGCCCAGGAAAGGGGTCAGGGGTGGATGGGCACCCTTGCTGGGCGCTGGCTGCGTGCCCAAGACTGCCAGGTTGGCAACGGTTGAGCCTGCACACTCAGCATGCGGCTGGGCCCGTTAAATTTGAGCGAGGAAGAGCCGTGAGGCACACTTCCGCGGAATGCAAATGAGCTTAAAACAAGAATAAATATGAAAATAGTGATTAAATCCTTAAATAAGTAATAAGGAGCAAATTCCTGCATCACGAGCCCTCGCGTCGTCGGGGAGAAGGAGGCCGAACGGCATCGCAGCATTCCTCTGACCCGGCGACAAGTTTAGTACCCGCACACACGACGGCTTTTGCGAGCACAACATCCATGGATGCATGCCTCCTGGTGGGTTTGGCGGTTCGAGATGTCGGGCGGACGGAGTGCACTGTGTGCTCAAATCACTGACCCCAGCTTCGAGCGCGATAAGCGCCAGCACATGAAGAGTCGTTGACGTTATCTCCGCTCCCGGCACCTGGATCAGCTCCGGATCGCCGCCGCGATGCCGGCAATTGTCACCGAACTCCAACCTTATCCCATTTGGGTCCTTGACGCGAATGATCCGTCGTCCAGGCACGCTTGAGGCGCCCGGTGATGGCGCAACACATGATCCGCGACCGTTGGACCGGGAGACAGGGCTAGCAGGGCGCTTCGCCAGTGAAGTGAGCCATTCTCCTCATGGCTTGGCCAAACAACCCCAACTCCAAAGCGGCACATTTCGAAACGATGCCAGCGTCGAAAGAGTGTCTGATGGTTCCTGGAGTATTGGGTCCACTGGTGTTGCACAACACAACGAGCACCAGATCCAGATCAATGCCATTCGCATCCATGTCTGCTGGGCATCTTCGTCTGACAGCGCATCCCAATGGATCAATATCAGCTTGTGGAGTTCACCGCAGCCAAGCTGCGGCTCCGGGAATTGCGCTCCCAGCATCCGTTCGCTAGCTCAGGTCCGGGGCAGAGGGAAGATCACGGGATGGCGCCGGCTCCGCGAACCCCAGGAAGATCATCAATGCTTGGCTCTGTCCAAGCGGGCCCAAGCAATGTCGACACCATCAGAACGCCATCTGCGCCAACCCGCCTCGAATTCGGCCCTTCAACCCGAAAAACAACATCACCATCACAATCTACTCCCTTGGGGCCCAGCGTGATTGTGCTCGCTCGAGCAACAAGCACTTTTTGGGACTCTTGCAGACGGCCGGCCACAAAAGCTTGGTTCTCGCCGACAGGGAGAGAGGGGAGAGGGAAATACACAATGTGACTTGGGTTCAGTCTGAGGTCGCCGTCCACCAGTGGGTGCTGAAGCAATCCAGAACCCAGACCACAACAGCTGGCGCCTCGTTAGCCCTGGCCATCAAGGTGCCCGCCATGTCGGGATGCCAGAAGCGGACAGGGGCTCCAACGGTGACCCCTGGACCGCCCAGCACTTCGGTTGCTGGATTGGTGTGCTCGCCTTTCCCCTTTTGCACCGCCAAGCTCCGGCAGTGGACGCAGTCCCGGGAGAGCACCCTCGCATCATGATCGACATGCCGCGCATCTGTCGAGATCTGTCGTGCAGCAACGATGATTTCGCCCTGCTGATGAGCTTTGCGGTGGGCCTCCACTTCTCGACTTTGCACCCCCTCCCCATCAGCAGCATCGTCGATTGCCCATCTGCTGCACTGCCCGCGGGTCTCCCACCCCTGTCCGCTCCCTCTCCCTCCCAGGCTTATTTCCGCCTCTTCTGCCAGCTGACAAACAGAGACAGGTTTTTCTGCACGGCGAGGACAGGGGGGAGGCTGGGTGGCTGTTGGCCGAGAAGCAGAGGGCTCGATCTGGCTGCTGCGCTGATCACGAACAGATGTCTGGCTGTGAGACATGGCTTTTCGAGGCCCAAGCCGGCCCGAGTCGAGAGACACGCGCATTCGTTCTTTTCTCGCCTCAACACGGTCGTCAACACCAACTTGGTGCTCACAATGATACAGGTTACAAACGTCCTTCTTACGCCAAGGATTTCAATTCATTGATATGGGAGTGTGCCAAGATAAGGGGTCACCGTACCACCGCACGGCACAGCAAAAATGTCCGGTGTCTTGCCTGACCTGGACACCAAGAACGAGGTTTATCTGTCTAGCCTCGCAATTCCTACAAGCCCCAGCCTGGTCAAAAAGTCGCGAGTCCGGACGTGGTTGCCCTCAAACTCGATGCCATCTTGATATGGTACTGGACATGGGGTTTCCCAGGCCTCGTCTGCCGGTTTGCGCGTCAAACTCTAAACAGAGGTTGGCCACATCAGCCCGGAGATCTGTCTCAAGTATTGTGGGGGTGGATCCTGGGGCAGGATACAGTATGCAGGAGCTGTTGATGTTTCCTTTGGCTGCGCTGGGTATCACCGTCGACACAAAGCTATTTCGCTCTTTGGCAAGTCACTAGGCCTCTGGACACAAAACATGCAGCCTTGCCAGTTTACAACTTCCTGCCACGGAAACATGCGTTTGATAGATCCATGCCCCCCTTGTCGTCAACATCCTCGACTGCCGTTTGGTCATGACGATAGGCATGCACCGGCCGCTTGGCAACCGGCAAATTACCGAACCCCAGAGCCGCACCCTCTCTCGCCAACGGAAACTCCCGTGTTGACTTCTAGATTCCAGACCACAGACGACGTCTGCAGTTCAGACGTTGTACGCCCGTGGACGGGCCCCTAATATGCGCATTTCTCGGCATGGCTACCGCCAGCATGTGCGGATTCTGCAGTGGGGGACACAGCATGTTGAGTATCGAAAGCACAGCAGCTCACTTGTCCCGACAAATTTTGCTGACTTCCTGTGTCGTAGACCCTTTCAGTCAGTGATCGACGCCCAGCCCTGGAGGGTTGTGTTGCGCTACACGCAGGGGAGAGACCCGGGCGCCGGAAGAGCAACGCCCCAAGCTCGGCCAAGAGCCTCTGATGAGAGACCGCCTCGTTCTTCGCCTGCCAGATCCGAGCCAGCCACACACACGCCTCCATTTCCCCGTTCCCCATGTCGACGAGCCCTGAAGCAATACCGAGCTTCTGCCCTACGAAGAGACCCCGAGACACACCACCACAGGTCACTCCGTCTCCACCAGTTAGGTTGTCTCACACCCCCGATCTCACTCGCCCTGCCTCCCGAAAGACTTCCCCTGCCACCCCCCCTCGACCGAACAGGCAAACAAGCATGTCGTCCTCTCCAACCGTCGTGGCGAGGCTGCGTTCTTGATGCTCGGCTCGACCAGAAAGGAAGGTCCTTAAGGTGCTTTCGACGGGGCCCGGCCAACCATGACTCTCTTCACATCTCTGTCACGCACGCTTGGAGGGCGACCGGGAGTGGGGGACTAGCGGTGAGTGGGCCGCGCCGGAATGCGCCCGCAGGACTACGACGGTGACTCGCTCGTCTCTCATCAACCTCTCTGTTCTGCGCCGAGCGCGGCGTGTGAAGAAAGTTGCTGATGAAGCCCACACCCCCATCCCGGCAAGCCCCGTACGATTGTGAGACACTGCGAGGGGAGGGCCCAGACTTGTTAAGCGGCAAGTCGCCGCCGCTTGCTCACGGCCTCTTTATGTACGCCCTATTGTGCGTCGGTCGGGAGTCCAGCAAGTCAAGAAACTGCCGAATGCTGCTGTAACACCCCCCAGACCCAAGCTACCTGCGGACCTCCTTCCGCCCCACCGGCTTAGACCCTGCTTCCGCTCGTGCTACCGTCACACACACGCTCCCTTGGGGCCAGACATGCATGGCCCGGCGCCAGAAGAGGGGGCCTGTTCGTAGGTCGGCGAACGCGCAAGAGAGCGAAGCCCAGCGAGATGGGGTGTGTGAGCGATGAGAAGGACGCGTGGAGGGCAGGCGGTGGAGAAGCAGGACAGGGCAAAGCAAGGCACGGTTTTGTTTGACGGTCCTTTTCTCGCTCGTGGGCTTCTTCGTTGGGCGTGCGTGGGTTGCTGCGTCGGGATCAGCCACCTTCTTCGGCATGCCCAGTCGCCGACCTCCACGGTCTTCGTCCCCACTGATCAGCTACTCTAGCTCCTTGGTGATGAGATGTCCCTACGCCATCTCGCAGATGGAGGAGCAGAAGTTGGTATCGGGAGCAAGATTCCATGATCGATCCCATTCCACGTTGGATCCTGAAGCAAGATAGCCGAAATATCCCTTCATCACGGTGACTGGCCACCCCGTCTCAACCCAGTCAAACCCACCCACCCGCAGGCTGACGTATCCCACCCTATTCCACCCTCCTTCTCCCTCTGCAGCGAAGAGGATGAGAGAGAAAACACACCTGTCGTGTGACGGCGGTGATAGACTCCAAACCCACCGCGCTGCACGTCAACATTCATAGCACACGGAGAAGTCCGTCCATCCGTACACACTCAGTCCACACCACCACCAACACGGTTCTCGCATCCCGTCCAATGGCCTGTCCCATCTGGCCTGGGACTCAGGGCAGGCTGACAGGCTGGCAAAAGACAATCTATCTACCTATCCATCCATCATCAGTACGGAACTTGCTCCGATGCTGCCAAGCAGCCCGTCAGGCCAGGCAGTTAGTCAGTCAGCCAGCCAAGCGAGTTTGGGTGTGGCTTTGCGCAGCAGCAGGTTAGTAGGTAGCGTAACGTTAAGAGGCAGGTAGGGAAAATGTGGCTAGTTTGCTTTTCTGCACAATGGGGGATGGGATGGGATGATCGGTGGGCGAAAGGGGAAGGAGGTTTTTGAGGGAGGAGGTGTGGATGGCTTGGGTTTGCCTCGTTCAAAGAGAATACCAACAAGATGTCTGGATCGGGGTGATGAGATCGGGTTGAGGAGGGAGACAGAGGTTGGATGGATTGCTTTGGAGAGGTGGTTTGAACCCCCTTGCGCTCTGCTAGACTGGCTGTCATTCTCACACATTACCTCATAATCCCATTCCATCCCCCTTTTCCAAGTTCACATCTCTTCATCACACTCCGATAACGGATGGCATCTGAGACTACCAGTCAAACAACCTCCTTCTGGCTTCTCCACCACCATCAGAGTCAAAAACGATCACACTGCAGTGTGTGTGTGATTCAGGTCTCATCTCATCTCATACAATACAATACAATACAAGCACCACCTTCGGAGTTGGTAACCAACCCGGTGGCTTTCCATTGTCCGGGCTGCTAGTTTTGATGGGGTGAAGGCAGCCGCCAGGGTCAGAGGTTCTCAGTCTGAATCTGCCATGTTTGTGTTTGGGACTTTCACGAGGGTGAAAACACTGAAGGTTTGACAACGATCACCCATCTGTCGCCTTACTGCCAGTGGGAGCTCAAACAGTGTTGTGAGTTGGTGGTGTGGAGGGGTCATGGTGGTGAGTGATACTAACAAGGTAGAAGCCAAAAAATAATGCTCTGACATTGGTCGTAGCTTGAAGAACGCTAGAAAATACATGTTGGGGGTCAACGAGATTTAGTATCTGGGCCTCCAGTTTTATCATGAGGATGTGGATGATTCCCTGCGGGGGATATCGGCACACGATCTTGTCATCTGGTCCTGGGCTAAGAGACCATTTGGCAGTTATGCTTCCTGAAGTTCGATAATATCCGCTGGATATGGGTGTGATTACCCCTATTCTATGTCTAAGCTGCAAACCAGCCTCAAGACCGCGAGACAACCGCTTCAGAGCCTCAAATGCTAAAAGTTGACATTGGGCCTTGGTCTCAAAATTATTTTGCTACCTGAGGTTGGTCTTTCGAGACGGCGAAGGGAAGCAGCGTAGAACTATGGTGGTGAGTAGAGTGCGGTTGTTGGAGTAAGACCTTAGCAAGCTGGGTCAAGATTCAGTTCGAGTTGAAACTGAACCAAATCGTAGGAAACAACTTCAACTCGAATTTTCCAATGGAGGTTTTGAATTGATACCCCATCAGACTCATTCCCTGTTACTTAGCCTGCCCAAAAGTTGAGGACCGACATGAAATACCAACACAAACCCGATTTGGCTCTCACCAGCGGTGCTTCTTCTCTCACTTCTCTGACAACTTAGGTAGCATGACTCTCCCATTCCAGTTTAGCAACCAAGCCAGCAAACTTGTCCATACTAACATAATCACAGGGTAAACAAGCCGAGCTCGCAAGCCAAACCAACCCAAGTGACCATCAAGCTACTCACTTGTATAGCAGACCAGCTCACCCTGACACCCACCCACATATTACAGCACACCAAACACCACGAGGCAAGCCAAGTCAAGACAATGCATCTTTATGATTCTACTTAGACATTAACATGGAACTTGCCTCAAAAAAAGACGAAGCCCGATCAACAACAAAAACCCGCTCCAGAACCCCCCTCTCCCGTTCAACAGTCGTCAATAATGAGAGGACGAAAAGAAAAAAGTTACAGAGCTGCGTGCGCAGTGCTCGGGGGGATATCCATCCATCCACCCGTCTTAGCCCAAACCTCCACTGTAATATGCCACATCCTTTTAGTAGTGAGTGACCACATCAACCGGCTCTTGCTCTCAACCAAAACCACACACAGCACCACGACCCCATATCTGTCTGTATGTATGGTATGCCCAACGCCAGCAATGAAGCAAGAGAAAAAAACACAATCCACGGCAACCCCGTGCCACGCAGCAGAAAAAAAAACAATGACGACCGTGGTATAAAACCATTTTAACAACTCCTCTCCCCCACACAATGTCAAAGATCAAAGTCAAAGTCAAACCCTGGTATCACCCAGTGAAACGCCGTCCCATCCCATCCCAAATCCATTCATCCACCCATCCACCCATCCTTAGCAATCCCATCCCAAATGCACCAACCACCACCCATCAATCCCCAATCAACCCCTCAACCACCCTGAATCCCTCACCCCACCCCACCCAGCCAGCACTGCCGGGGTCGGCGGCGGCGGCAGCGGCATGTCAGAAAGAGCAACCGGCGGCGGCGACGGAGTCTCATCCAACCCCTTCCCAAGCGTCATCTAAACCCTCGGCGCGCCCCCATTACTCCCGCTCACCGCCAACCCGCCCAACAGCTCCTCGGGCGGGATCCTGCGCATCCCACTCCCGCGATCAAACATGCTCGTCGGAGCAGGCACATACCCCTCTCTCTTCTTCCTCAGCCGATCCAGGAACACCCCCGCGAGGACGATGAGCAGGATGAGGGCGAGGGCAATCCCCAGCGCGATGAGAACTATGAAGCCGAGCGGCATGCGGTGAGGTTTGGATTTGGAGAAGTAGGATTGGTGTTCGGCGAAGACGCGGGCGATGGAGCCGGAGTTTGAGGAGGAGGGGGAGGTGGTGAGAGCGAAGGGGGTGAATGTGGCGCCGTTGAATAGGACCGCGGAGGCGGAGCCAAAATCGGGGAGGAGGATGGAGCCAGTGAGGAGGAGGGACTCGTCCTTTGCGAGGAGGGGGGTAGAGTCTTCGTCGCGCGGGGTGGTGAGGGAGAAGACTTGCAGGCCGCGGATGTGGGTGCCTGGTTGGAGGGTGGATTGGGGGTCGGCTTGGTGCCAGGTGGTGCCGTCGGATTTCATTAGGTAGGGGGAATTGTCTTTGGCGGAGAGGCCTGCGACCCAGACCTGGCTGCCGTCGCTGGCGCCGGCGGTGAGGACTGTGACCGGGCCGGGGAGCCGGTCCGCGCCCGGGTAGGCGTCCCAGGTTTGGGTGGTGGCGTCGTATTTGGCGAGGAAGACGGTGGAGGTGGAATTGAGGGTGAGAGTGCCGCCGGCAAGCAGGATGTTGTCTGTCGCCCACAGGAGCGCGTTGACGCTGCCGTGGAGGTTGCGGCCGGCCTGGTTCCATTGGTCTGCCGCGGTGCTGAAGAAGCACACGCCGAGGCAGTCGAGGGAGCCAGCGGAGGTAAACGAACCGCCGACGTAGACATCCTTGGTGGGAATACGCACGGCGATAGAGGTGACGGTGCCGTTGCCCCCAGAGATCGCGGGAGGCTGCGTGTTGTATGACTTGCTGGCAAGGTTGTAGGTAACCAGACCACTAACGTCGGCGCCATTCACATTTCCTGCGACGTTACCGCCAGCAAAAAGGATGTCGCCCTCGATAGCCATGGCCAGGAAAGTCGAATTGGATGAGAGCTGGTCGCCGAGGCCCGTCACACGGTCGTTGTCGGAGCCGTCCAGGATGAGGAGGTTGTGGATTGTCGAGCCATCGGTGGCCTTGGCGGTGAAATGACCACCCAAAATGGTGAGGTTCCTGCCGTTGGTAACGTCGAAGACACCAGTCACCACACCGTTGACGTCCTCGGTGGTAGCAGCACCGTCGCGTTTTGCCAGACCATTGGAAGAGGACTCGGCAAACTGAATATCGACAGGCAGCCGGCCCAACTTGTCAGCGCTCAAGACAGCCGCGCCATTCGCTCCCAGGCTAGAAGAGGACAGCGAGCCAGCATAGAGCGACAGTCCACCATTCAAGTCGAGAATCGAGGCGGAGAGGATACCCTCAACGGACTCGAGCGGCAGGTCCAAATTCTGCAGCCAATTCCCCTGCGAAGGCACCCAGATACCAAAGCCATCAACCTTCACAGCCGGGTTGTCCCCAAATGCGCGCAGCTCGTCAAAGTCGCCATTCACACTAACCACGACCTCGGGTGTCAAGCTGGTGACATTCATGGTCATGCCCACGACGCGAGAAACCCGGCCGCTGACACCAGCGCCAACCGGGCCCCAGCTGTTCTTGGAAGTGTCGAAGACGGCCACGTTGTTAAGGTCCTTGACTGAGTTGTCGGTGGTGCTCGTGAACTTGCCGCCAACATACAGGCTGGTGCCATTGAGGAACATGGACTTGACTTCGCCGTTAAGCCCGCCAGCAACAGATTGGGCGTTGGCATCGTCACCCTTCACCTCGACAATGTTGCGCATCTTGCCCAGGGTGAAGTTGCCCGCGACGTAGGTGGCATCACCCGAAGTGGCCAGGGCGTTGACGGCAGCGCCCGTAGAGAAGTTGCCGCCCATGCGGTTCAAAGCAGACTTCAAGAAGTCGCTGGTGTCGAAGTTGGCTCCGGGGGTATACTCGTACAGCCCATTGAGACCACCAACGGTGCTGTTGATGAGGGTGAAGCCAACACGCTGAGCGACGAAGGCCATGGACGACAGAGACTGGCCGGGGAGGGGCGTCATGGTGACGGAGGGGCGGAAGCTGCCCGAGCTCGCGTCGACGTAGCCAAAGTAGATCTGGTCATACTTATCAAAGTTATTGGTTTGGTACAAATCGATGTCGATCGGCTGGCTCTTGGTGGGGTCGGCGGTCATCTGGCCCGAGAGCCTGACCTGGCCACGATTGGGGCAGGTGTTGTCCATGAGGCAGCCGGGGGTGTACAGGTTAACCGAGTAGTTGCCCGACTCCCTGATGTCTGGGGTGAAGACAATCGAGGCGGACCTGTTGGAGATCGGGGGCATCAGGCGGGCGGTCAGGTATTCGGCAGTGCTTTGGAAAGAGGGCGTGACAACCCAGGGACCGGTGGTAGTGGCTTTGGAGGGGAATTCGAGGCCGGCGCACGATGGCTCGTTGAAATCATTAATCGCATACGAGGAGATGTCATCGGCAAACAGCTCAATCCCGTTCAAGCCTCCACCCTTGCCGTAAAAGGCCGAGATGTCGATGCGGAACTGGTTCATGCCGACTTCGTTGACAAAGTGGAAGTCCTGGAACTTCGTATCATTGTCATGGCTAAGAGGGCACTCGCTCGTGCAGCTTGCAGTTTGCTTGGTCTCGGGGTCGATATAGGTGAAGTTCATGATGCCGTTAATGGGCATGGCCGTGAACCGCCAGGTCTTTGTCCCTCTTCCATCCTGATGAGTGTTGTATAGGCGCAGTTTGGTCGGTCGGAAGCCATGCTTGAAGGTCGCCTGCCAGAAGCCTGAAACATCGTCGGCCAGCAACCAGGAATTGCCAGCCCCATCAGCGCCGCTGGTCTTGCAAATGATGTTCTTCGGGTCGCTGAATCCGGGGATATTGCTTGAGAAGTCGCTGGAAATAGTCGCCGTCGATAGGTTGATGATCTGGCCGTCGGGGGTGCTCGGCGTGCTCGCATTCCCCAGTCCTGTGAAGCTACCTCCGAAGAGAATGTTTCCCTTTGACGTCTTTGTGATAGAAGAGACAGGGCCATTGAAGCCTGCAAACGGGAGATTGACCCAGCCCTTCCCAGACTCCCAAGCCAGCGCATTGGTCGAATTGGCGCCCACGAAGCTTCCCCCCAGATAGACCGTCTTCCTCTCCTGGTCGCAGAGCAGGGCGTTAACCTGGCCAGACAAGCCCGGCAGCGGGGTAACGGCGGCGGTGGTCGGGTCGAAGATGGCGATTGCGGTGGATTGCTGGGCGGTTGAACCGGAGTCGGGGCCTCGAATGCTCGTAAAATTGCCGCCCAAGACGACTACGGTGCCATTGTCAGTGTCGAAGGTGCACATGGTCCGAATGGTGGCATCGGTGTTGACAATCGAGGCGAAGACGCCATTGGGCATACGGGCGAGCAGCTGTTCGGTGCCATTGCTCTGGGCTGGGTGTTCGTTCTGTCCTTCGAACTGGTACAAGGATATGCCTGAGAAGTCGCCCGCTAGGACCACGCGACCGAGCTGGGAGAGGTCGAGGTTCGCGGGTGGGGCGGGAGTGAAGGTTATGGCGGTGGCCGGAGCGGCTGCGAACGAGACGATCGAGGTGGCGAGAGAAATTAGGGTGATTGAAGCGCTGGGAGCGGCACGGCGCCGCTGAGAGAAGAAGCGCATCGTGACTCGGTCGGGAGCTGGGAGCCGTTACTGTGCTTGGATTAGAGACCGGGGGAGCAATGGAGCTGCTCAAATTGAAATGCGGTCGGGACCAAGCTGTCAGCAATCCGCTGCCATAGCAGGTCGGTAAATCGGTCGACGATGACGATGTTGTGTGGCAGGGAGGATTGCGTGAAGTGAAATGAAGTCGTTGCACACGGAAATGCTCGGCCGAGACGCGCGCGAGTTGCAAAAACGAAGGCGGGGGTTTTTTTTTTTGTAAATAAACGAATGTGGTGAGGGCGGAAAATCGAAATTTTCGCGAATTCGGGGAGCGCGTCGAGTCGCGTGGTGACGAGAAAAACGAACGTCGAGGCGGGCGAAGTTTGTCTTTGGAGTGAGGACTGGATTGAAGATCGTGAGTTGGCGGTGGTTGTCAGGCACCTCAGCCTGTTTCTCCCAGTTTGGACCTGCCTGCAATCCTGCTGGGGGGCAGCCGAGATTGAGCGGGTCAACGCGAGCCTGGAATGCCTGCGGGAACGACGCTCACTGGTCAGCTCCGTAGCGGCTAGACCACAATGGGTTAGACAGAGGTCCAAAAAATAGGACTGGTTGATGAAGTGCCAAACTGCTGCTCGTACCTGCCCTTGCAGCTTGCAACCTTGTGAGACACAAGCAACGGCAGTTCAATGTCCTACCACATGTCAGTCTAACACCAGCCGATGGGTGGGATTGGAGAACAAGTCGGTGGCAGGAAGTCCAGTCAATATTGACTTGTGCAGGCTCCCGCTTGGTGGCCAGAGAACCAGCAAAAACAGGGAAATGAGACGGAGGGAGGACGCACGCACCTCGTGTTCACACCTGCTCCTGAGTGAGAACCAAAGATAAAGAGGAGATAGAACCGATGGAGACTGTTTCCTGGGCGACCTCGCCGTCTGATCTTTGGATGGAGAAGCTGTGGAGAATCGAATTGGAAGTGTCACACCCAGCCTCTTCAGGGTCTCTTAAATGCGGGCTGCCGTGTCGCACACCCAGCCTCAGCGGCTCTTCTGTGGCTCAGAGATTGATTTACGCCAGCCGAGCGCCAGCGAACCCGAAGCTTCGAAACGAATGATCTGGAAATTCGGAATGCGAGTGTCGCAGAATCCGGGTGCCAGCAGAGGGAGCGCGAGCGGCTCGCCGTTTGTCGGACGAACTTCCGGGGGTTGGGCGTCGATGTCTGAGATGTCGTCTGGACTCCTGGATAAGGCGGATCAGGGGTTGATAACCTTCTAAGCCTCTGAGGTAACGTTGTCGGTGGGGGAAGGACGGGCGGCTCGGAGAGCAAAAGCCGAAAAAAGAACGTCAGGGACGGAAGCCTCGGCGGTTTCGTGTCCCGGAAAAGTATCTGCAAGCAGAAAAGGAGTGGAATCAAGTCGGCGACTTGAGATGTTGATGTAGAAAAAGGAGTGTCGTTGGCCTCGTCCCGCGCTGTCACGAACAGCCTCTGTCTAGGAGGGAAACTCAAGAGAGACGACAAAATCCCAATGGAACGAACTCGAAAAGAAAACGCGCGGAAGAGGGGAACATCTGCTGTTCTGGCCCACCGCCTGTTGCATTCAGGGGTTGCCCACGGCGCCAGTGGACATTACGATGCCATTGGACGGATGCATCGTGACAGGGGATTCCTGCCCCTTGCATCGGCCGATGGTCTGGATCTCTCCACTACGTGGAAGGCGTGGCGGCCCAGACTTGCACCAGATCGACAAAGGGTTGAAATACCATTTCGATCCTGAATTCGATCCTGATTTCGATGACGTTGAGGGCGTCATGGGGTAGGTGGTTAGGTAATAAGGGACTGTTGGATCGGACCCTGCTTCGAGGGATCAACAGCCCCCACACGGGCTGCTGTCAGTCGAAGTCTCAAAGGGTCCTCGCGTGAACCACAAATGCATCCAAACTCATCGCATTCTCATGGGTACCATCGAGTGTCCATGCAATCATAACAATTCCGTCCTCCCTCACGCCTTGCCCTTCGCCTCATCCATCAACTTCATCCTCTTCTTATACTCCATCGGACTCTCCGCCACCACAGCCTCCTGTTTCTTTTTCCCTCCTGCCCCTCCCCCTCCCAACCCTCTCACAAACGAAAAGATCCCCCCCTTTCCCTCTGCTTTCCCCACTCCCCTTTTCGGTATCACCGCCCACATCCCCCTCCCCCTCCTCTTCGCCTCCTCCTCGACCCCTCTATACCGTCTCTCCATCCTCTCCCCCCCAAACTCCGCGCCCGTCTTCCCCTCGTACGTAACTGCCAACCCGGCGCGGAGCAGCTCCAGCCCGACATCCTTGCGCGGGAAAAAGAAGGGGGGCTGCCGCACATATGCCGTCGCGACCACCCGCTCGTACTGGTCGCGCTTGTAGATGTAACACCGCACGCGGCGGCCGAGTACGAGGGTCTCGAGATGGCGCAGGGCTTCCGATGCAAAGGGTTGGGCCGGACGGCCGAAATGTGCGCCTTCGGGGGCGTCGACGCCTGCGATGCGGATGGAGATCTGTTTGCCAAAATGTGTGAGCAGAGGGGAGGGGGAGGAAAATGGGGCAGGGGTGCAGCGTACGGTCCGGCCTTTCAGCTGTTTCCTATCCGTCGGCACGCGCCGTAGCCAGCCCCATCCTGCGAGCCGCCCTCCCGGTGTATGGAACAGGTGGAAACCATCGCCGTCACCAACGCTGGTGACCTTGCCGAGGAGGCTGCGGCGGCGGAAGAAGTTGGGGGTGATGTGGCTGGGGGCGGGGAAGCGGCGCAGGTAGGACTGGTAAAAGGTAAAGAGACCGAGGGTGAGGCCCGCAGCGGCTATCGGGGCGATCCAGTTGTGCGGTACGCTGAGGTGGTTCTGGATGCTGGACGTGATGGAGGCGGCGGTCCAGGATTCGTCGTTCTTGGAGGGTGGCGGGGGAGGGTTAGTTTTGTTATTGCCCGTCATCTGCGACCATCTTTTGTTGGAGTTGTCGTCGTCATCGTTGCCATTGGGCGGAGAGGATGGGAGGCCCCATGGCATTGTGTTTTGGCCGCCTGAGGGATGCGGCAGTCTGAATTGCGGTTGCAGTCGGCAGATGGTCTGAGACGGATGTGTTGTTGATTATGGAACTATAGGTGGTGGGGCACCTTATGTGGGGTCTATTGCCAGGGGTCTCAACAGTGCAAGCTCAGAACTCCAACTGTCCCAGATTCAAAGACTCAACAAAGAGCGGGAACTCAAGAACCTCGGACTAACACAAAAACAACATCCCAAAACAATATCATTGAATTCATCAAGACTTTGTTCGGCTCTTTTTTTTTTTGTTTTCTTGTCTCGTATTTTGATACACTTACTTGTGAAGTAGCCGAGCCTTTCGCACGCCCTTGGATATGCTCACGACAGGAATAACCGCTTTCAAGTCTCATCAGCTGGAGAGGCCATCGAGAGTGTTGAGAACGGGCAACCATGGCCCCGTTGTCCTACTTTTTTGCCCGTTCTTTAGATTTGTTGTTGTCTCGGCTCTTCGTTTCCAAGCCATCGCACCTTCCATGAACACCTCGTTGATTCAGGCACAACTGTGGCGACGTGTTTGCCACTAATAAAGAGTTCATTCTGTAAATATCAGCAGGGGCACGTCAAGCTTTACAAAAGGGATAGATCTGAAAATGAAACAACCATGTTAGAAGACGGCTATTTAGACTCGTCTAACTGATCCGGTCTGGCCGCCTGTTCGGCTTCGGCTCCGTTCGTCAGAAACCTGGTACAATCCCCAGCGCCAATGCTTAGGGTCAACTCCTACCTCTTCCAACACCTCATAACAACCCCCGTCAAGAGATGCATCCCCGGTATTCTCTGTCTTCTCAACCGAAGACGTCACAGCCTCAGAGCTGCCCTCTCCCTCCCCATTCTGACCGTCCTCTGGCGTCTACTCCTCCAACCCCTCCACACACTTAATCAGTCTCAACTGCTCCTTCAGCGCCTGGATCTGGTCCTTGACCACACTAAGTCTGAAGCTGTCGTCTGCTCGGGTTGCAGCACACTTTGGGCAGTCTTTCTGCACGCGGATGGTATCGAACCCATGGGACCATTTCACAGCACAGCCGACGTCGATTTCGCCGCGGCTGAATGAGGTTTCGACTGTGCAGGGCCGGGTCAGGTTAAGCCAGGCGTAGTGCGAGCAGGCGAAGAGTAGGCGGCGGTGGTAGCACATTGTGGATGTTGTAGGTGTAGTGTGGATGGGTGGTAGACGGGATGTTGGGCCATTAGGGACATGATTGTGTTGGGGGTTTTATATGCTATGCTTGTCTGGCGCAACTGAGACAACAACCTTTTTGATCACTGAAAGGCATTGTTCGATTGTTCGTGTGGTTGCTGTAAGTGTAAAGCTGAAAGTAAACAATCCCACGGAGTCTTTGTCGACGCACTGATATGCCTGGAGTTAGGGGTGTTGTCTTTATCCTTTGGCCAGCAAACCAGAAAACCGGCCGTTGTTCGTGGTATGCATTTTGATACACCAGCATTGTCGAGAACAAAAGATAAAGGAGGAGATAGTCACAGAACCAGTTGTCTGGTTCAAGCAACAGTCTTCGCTAAATCAATGAGATTTGAACTTAGGTAGTGTTTACCTTATACCAACTCAATGCTATGTACGTAGCCAACACTGAAAACACACATTCATATCCTCTCCAGCACTTGACTCTTTGACACCTCCTCAAAATTCCTCGCCCAGACCAATCTGGCGCCCTCTCCTGCCACCCCCACATGAGGCACCCCAAGCCCAATCCTCTTCATCGTCGTCAACAACTTACTCTCCTCACCATCTGCCATCACCACCCCCAAGTCAGCCTCCACCAAGCACGCCAAATCAGTCGGCGAGTCCCCAAAATACACCACCCTCTGCTCGTGCAGCCCCTCCTTCAGCGACTTCATCGCACGCAGTTTGTCCGAGGCCACGACAAGCGGCTCCCCGCCGAGCTCCTCCGGCCCCTTTATAGCACCGGAATGAAACACAATATCATTCGCCACCACCCTTCCCACCCTCTCCCCACACTCACTTCCCTCCTGCAACACGCCCCTGATAAACTCGGTCGACCAGTTGACACTAACCACCGCCACATCCCACTCCTCCCGGCTCATCATACTCCCAAGAAACTCAGAAAACCCCTTCCGCAGCCTCACAGTCCCATCTTCCTCCTCCGGCCTCTTCTCCTCCCTTCCGCCCTCCGCTGCGTCCTCCTTCCCCCAAATCGCCGCCGCCCTCCCATACAGCCTCAACTTCTCGTCCCCACCAGGCCCCCCGATGCTTCCCGCGAAGAACCCCGACCGCCCCACCCCGTCCACGCTCTGCCCCTCCACCTCGCGCAGGCTCTCGAGCCAGGCCAGCTCCTGCTCCAGCGTCGTGCGCTGCTCGGCGGCGGGCTGATAGGTGGCGGCGTGTCTTTCGTGGTCGGAGGTATAGAAGTAGAGGATTTCCTTCCAGGTGAGTAACAGGCGGCTTTGCCAGCTAGTGATGTGGGCGCTGACGGGGGTGGGCTTTTGAGGCGGGGAGTCGTCGAATTCGGGGGACCAGCCCGGCGGGTTGATGCAGAGGGTGATGAGGCTGGCGATGGTGTCGTGGGCGGTTATGGTGCCGTCGAAGTCGAGCATGAGGAGGTTTTTGGGCGGCATTTTGGGTGGTTGGTGGGGGGTGGTGGCTGGAAGGAGGTTATGTGTTGATGAGGGCTTGTATGGGTGTTGATGGTGGTGTTTGGTGGTGGTGATATGTGCGGCTGGAAGGAGAAAGCTGGATGCTGGAGTGAGAACTTAAAAGTTGAGAGCGGGAATCTAAATACTTGAGTTTGAGCGGCCCTGAGATGTGTCACTGTGACCTGATTCAAGAGAAAACCCCTCTCTTGATGTCTTGGCACTGCTTGTACAATGCATGGAGGGAGCTGAAAGTTGGTGTTGAAGGAAGCTTCGACGACGGGGCCTTGGCGAGGCCGGAATTGCCGATCTGTCTGTCAGTTGTTGTCCAACAACAAATTCATTGTTTTCAACATCGACTTCTGGGCAAAAAGAAGAGGGGTCAACCTGCGCAAGCAGTGCCAATGCGACGAGGCCTTTTCTAGTTACCGCAGCATTTGTGTACGTACGATTGCTATTGCGCTGAAACTAGGAGTGGGCAACTACCTGAGGAAGGCGATGTGTGATGAGATGAGACTTGGATTTTCTGTTGAGATCGCCGAAACCCTGAAACCACGAGACGGGGCCCATAATGTCTCATATGCAGTGCAGGACAGACGATGATCTGCCTTAAGGGTATCAATTCTGTCTACTCCTGAGACTTGTGACCTGTGACCTTGAACCTGACCACACCCAACCGCTGCCGCCGTAACGCCATCCCATAAAGCAGACCCCATACTTTTCAATACACCCCCGAGACATCATAGAACGTCCTCCATCTTGATGTCCTCATCGTCCTCCTCGTCCAGGGGCGCGTTGCTTGCTACGGCCGCGTCATCCGCAGGCTTGGGAAGCGACGCCAGCATGCCCTCGTACTCGGGCTTAAGCGACCATTGGTTCGCATAAACGCCGGTGCGGTTAAGCACGGCAATCTTGTCGAGGCACTCGCGCAGGTAGGCCTCGGGCTGCGGGATGACGCCACGAAAGGCACGCATGGACCAGTACTTGTGCTTGGAGAAGCACTTGGCAATCTCGTCCAGCAGCTGGTTCTCGGGCCAGCGCGTCGCCTTGTTCTCCATCTTCTTCGCCTTCGTCGGCTTCTCTTTCGTTTTCTGCGGGGGTCAGCAATCAGGCAGAGTGAGGCGGCGCAACCACGGCCACTTACGAGAAAGCTCTCCCACTCGTTGTTGGCCATGCCCTGGGCGGGGAGCCTGTTGTACATCTTGGTCGTCCTCTGTCCCTGGTGGCTGGGCTCAGCGCGGATGTGGAGGAACCGGTCGGACTCGGCGTTGTGCACCGGGGTGCACACCACCTCGTGCTTGATCTTGCCTGCGATCTTGGTTTTCTCTGCGCCCCAGGTCAACACATGGCCTGGCCTGGCAAAGGGGTGGCAAACCGACTTGGAATGGGCCGCCGGGCGTACGGCGCGCGATTCCTGCCGCGCTCCTGGGGCGGCTCCATCTGCTTCTGCTGCTTGCGCAGCAAGTGGGCTGGAATGCCTTGGGCCAGCGCCTCCGCCCTCACCTTATTCTTGGCAGCAAAGCTCGGGAGGTCCTGCTCGGTGAAGACGAATGTGTTGTTGACTTCGTGGTTCATAACCTCCATGTTGTACTCTTTCGGCACTTCGGCATGCTGCTTGATATCCGGCCTGAGGTTCATCTGGAGTTTCTAGACGACACATGTTAGACGCAGGAGATGGCGACTCCAGGCAGCAGGCTCACCACTTGGCCGTCCTTGTCGGTGTACTGGCGGATTGTCCCAATCTCAATCTCGGCATCGTCGTCCAAATTCGACCAGGCCTCCCAAACATAGGCGGGCAGCCGAGCTAGATACATCTTGCTGTATGTGTCGCGGTCGGGCAGGCGGTCGTAGAACTCGACATCGGGGTTCTCGTCGGCCTCGTCCATGAAGGGCGTGCTCGGCGCATCGGGGTCGGGCTTGATCTGCGGTTGGTCCGCCATTTTGCTGTGGGGGATTGATGCGCGTCAAAATGGTAAATTCTGTTCGGCTCGTGACTAGGTCTTGTCGTCGTGTGGGAGATGGCGAATGATGCTGCGGAACAAAGGGTATTGAAGCACTTGAAGAAGTGCCGCTTTCTGTTTTGGTTCAAGTTCAAGTGCCGCCGCTCAATGAGGTCAGCAGCGCCAAGAAAGCCAAGTCCCTAAGAATGGGTCTGATTGCTCCCTGCTGATTAATGATTGGTCAAGCCAAACACCCCGCTGCAGGGCTGCCTTCAAGGTCCCGCTCGTGATTTTGGTTTGGGTCTGGTCTTGGGCAACACTCACCTGCATCCCACTTGCCATTCGACTCAGTCGTGCAGTTTGTTTGCAGCAGCACCATCCCAACATTGCCTTACCACCACGAAGCCGACATAAATACCCCTCCCGACAACCCAGACAAACTAACGCGTATATACGAGTCGGCGGCCAAAATGTCGACAGCAGAAGACCGCGAATTGAAGGAGAGGATCGCGCGCCTCGCCGGACAGATCAATCGCCACAAGAATCAACAGGCCGGCTTCGTTCCGGAGCCGCCTGTCCGCGCCCACCATCGTAAGCCGACCGCCGACCGACCGGCCGACCGTATTCATAGCCCAGCTGACCCACGTCGAGACGCTGGCCATCCGAGTGCGTGGCGCCGCGGCGGGTTCCCCGCCCGTGGCGGTCACCACAGTGCCCGCATGCCCGTTTACCGCAACAAAACACTCATCTTGAACGGAGGCTCCCAACAGAACCAGAACGGCGACGCCGACTCCGGCGCGACGTCGGACGCATCTAACTCGTCATGGGTCACCAAGCACGACCGCCATCTACAACTGATCAACACGAACGTCTACAAGAAGGACGCCGAGGCTCGCACCCTTGCTATCGAACAGACAAGGCGCCAGAAACTTGCGTTGAGAGACCGGCAGGAGCGCGCGAAATTGATCAATCACCTTGGCCGCATGGCGAACAGTGGAAGCTTTGGCACTAACAAGCAGGCTGCCAACGACAAGTACGAGATCGCCGTCCAGGGAGTGCGCTTCATCGTTGCCAAGAACGGCAGCAAGCTCATCAGGGTTCCCGGTGCGTCGCGGCGATTCAACACGACCATTCAGGGTACTCACACAACCGCAGGCGACGCCAACTCGGCCAAGGCAACCCCTAAGATGGCTGACATCGGAGGGGTCAAGTTCTACCGCAGCAAGAACGGCAACCTCTACCGGCATGGCATTGTCAAGGCCCAGCGGTACGCCTCCCCGAACCCCGCGATTGATCAACTGACTCCAGCGTCCCTCGGCAGGCGATCCGGCGCCGTCAAGAAGGTCAACGTGCCTTGCAAACAGTTTTCCATGACGGGTAACTCCATTTTCCTCGACCGACGCCCCACGCGAACCTCTCCCCCGACCGGGCCTCGGTAAGTCAAACTCACCGGAGACTCTACTAACCACCCTCCCAGGTTCCTGCGCCCAAGGCCCTCGCTGCCGCTACGTGCACGACCCGCACAAGGTGGCCATCTGCAAGGACTTCCTCCAGCAGGGCGAATGCGCCAACGGGGCGCACTGCGACCTCTCGCACGACCCCACCCCGGAGCGCACGCCCGCCTGCCTGCACTTTGCGCGGGACAGCTGCAACAAGCCTGACTGCAAGTATGCTCACGTGAAAGTGTCTCCAGCCGCGCCCGTGTGCCGCGACTTTGGCCTGTACGGCTACTGCCCCCGCGGCGCCGCCTGCGCCGACCGCCACGCTTTCGAGTGCCCCGACTTCAGCAACACGGGCGTGTGTAAGACGAGGGGCTGCAAGCTGCCGCACCGCGAGAGGGCAAGCGTCCTGCTGCGGCGCGGTACCGCCAGGGACGGTGATGATGCGGAGATGGCGGACCTCTCGAGCGATGATGAGGATGGGGAGTCAATCGACGACGATGATGTTGACTCGGACGAGGTGGACGAGTTCATTGGCCAGGACGAGAGCGGCGCGCTCGACTTTGCCGAGCAGAAGGACTTCATCGAGCTGTGATGATGACTGTTCTTCCTACTGCGGTGCGAGGTGCCATCCACTCTTTTCTTTTCTGATGCTCTGCCCAAGCACTTTCGTTTCGTACATTGCATTTGGCAAGGAGATACCCTTCCTTTTACTTAGGTAGTCTTGGCGTTTGGCGGTGGTTTTCGGTATGGGGAGAGGAGAAAATAAAAAAAGAAAAGAAAGAGGAAAAGAAGGGAGGAAGTAATGTGGTGGAAAGAGAATCGCGGAAAGGAATCGGCCTGACCATGGCCAGTTGGTGATGCCCAAGCACAGCAGCCCTGTTGGATTAGAGATGAAGTGTAAAAAGAATAACCTCTGTAGAGGATGAAGAAACATGTAATAAACGCAGTTGAGGAACACAGACCTTCACTTGGGTGCATTTGGATTTGAGACAGCCTCCTCGAGACCCGGATTCGGCTACCATCGAACATGTCTCATGGCAACGCTGCTTGGGAATTGACGGCTAGATAGATAGTACATATGAGATGGTGAAAGAAAAGGAAGAAAATATGTCAAGAAACCAGCCAGCTGTCAACACACAGCAGACGAGCAAACATATCAGCAATTCTGTCAATTCGCGGGCTATCATGATGCGTCGTGTAAGTCTGTCTATAACTGCCGCAGAAACACACCTCAGCTCCCGACCTTGAAGGACCTCCCGCTCGCCGTCTTGCGCTCCTTCTCCTCGTTATCTGGCCTGGCTCTGCGGAGGACTGCAGCGTTGTTAGCAGAGTACGGTAAAAAGCGGACGGATTGCTTACCCTGGAGGAAGTCTGCTGTCCGCCGTCTCATGCGCGAGTGGATGTAGGCCTTGGAGGCCTTGATGTGATAGTGGAAGTAGTCGCGGAAGGTCTGGATGTGCGAGATGACGTCGGGCATGCGCTGCGGGGTGAGATGGCGGGGGAAGAGAACTGCCGGTCATCAGCACACGGGGCAAAGCCATACTCTGACATCGAGAGAACATACCAAACGTAACGTAACCAATCTCGCCGGTACCCGTGTTCTTCACACCCGGCACGCCCTGCAGCTCCAGCGGAGGATCGTTACGGAACAGCACCTGGGGCGCGTTCTGAATCGCACGGCGACGAGCATCCACAAACTCCTGGATAAACACCCTGCCAAACACCCGGTCCGTCTCCTCGCGGAAGACGGTGCTGAAGATAACGGTCACGCGGTCGTGGCTCGCCTTGACATAGATAGCCTCCTCCTCGCGGTAGTGGATCGCCTTGACGGCGCCGCCCTCGCGCACGCCCTGCGGCGCCTCCTCCGACGTGAACTTCGAGGCTTCCGCCTTGAGCTGGTAGTGCTCCTGGTAGGCTTGCTCAAAGGGCGCGGCCATGGCGTTGCGCTTGAGGAGCGCGATCTTCATGACCAGCGCGTCGCGGGCTTCTGTGGGGGGTGTCTTAGCGGGTGCATGTGGTTATGGGAGTGGAAAGAGGGGGGATACCAACCCTTCTCTGCAGGCAGATCCTCCAGATCGACAACAATCGAAAAGTCGTAGCCTGGCTCTGGCGGCACCACGTATTGCCCGTACTCGCGGTTGAGCACCTCCTCGGCGCCGTACCGCAGCAGGTCTTGGAAGCAGCGGATCTGGATGGAGACCATGATCTTGGTCTTGGTCTCGGGGGTCGAGATGTGGAAGGTGACGCCGTCAAAGTCGGACACCGTCTGGTCGATGGATACGGGCGCTGCTCTGGAGGCGCGGTGTCAGTGGTGTTGTCTATTGTCTATTGTCTATCGGCGCATGTTGTCGTCGAGGAGACGGGAGGCAGCTCACCCGGAGAAACGCTCCGTGAGCACCGACTGTATCAGCACATTCTGGTAGTCGAGCAGCAGCATCTTGGATGTGGTGCTCTGTGTCAATGCGCCTGTCCGCGGGTTCGGTTGTCTTGTCGTCGAGCGGTGTTGATCGGGGTGGCTGTTGGTGGGGCTGTTGCTGGACGGAGCTGACGTTGCGGCGGGCAGGGGAGACACGGGCAGCTGCAAGCCAGCCAAGGCGGACAGCGACCCCTGCCCCTGAAGCATGGCCCAGTACTGCCCCGCACTCAGCAGCAGCCACAACCAGTAAATGTGGGGTCAGGAACAGAATGAAATGTGGCTGGTGCAAGTCCCAACTTTTGGACTTCCAGATTCTTATCTTATCGACGCCAAAAAAAAGTTCCCAGGAAGAGCATCCCACCGAGACACCGACGCGACACGCATTGAGACTGTGTGAGAGGAGTCTGTAGTTGGTTTGCGATTTGCTAGCCACCAGTCGCAACCATGGTCAAATCATATCTGTAAGTACATAGGAAATCCCCTATTCATTTCGGAAGATGCTTAACAAACACCAGCAAATTCGAGCCCTCCAAGTCGTTCGGCGTCGTCGCATCCAGCAACTCGAACCTCGTATGGTCATCTAGGGGAAAGGCCGGCACCGGCTCCGGCCAGGCCATTGTCGCCGCCAATGAGGAGGTTCTCGTGTGGGACATCAAGAAGGGCGAGCTGCTCGGCCGCTGGCGGGACGAGAACTGCAGGGCCAAGGTGACCGCCATCGCCCAGAGCCGGACCGATCCGGACGTGTTCGCCGTCGGCTACGAAGATGGCAGCATTCGCATCTGGGACAGCAAGATCGCCACTTCGGTCGTGAGCTTCAACGGCCACAAGTCGGCCATCACCATCCTCGCTTTCGACAAGACCGGTGTGCGCCTCGCCAGTGGCGCCAAGGACACCGATGTTATTGTGTGGGATCTCGTCGCCGAGGTTGGGCAGTACAAGCTGCGCGGGCACAAGGATCAAATCACCGGTCTTCACTTCGTCGAGCCGGATCCGATACTACTAGGCGAGGGCGAGGAGGAGCAGGCTCTGATGGCCGTGGACACCGAGGGGGTGGAGGGCTTCCTCCTGACGACAGGAAAGGACGCGCTGATCAAGCTGTGGGATCTGTCGTCGCGCCACTGCGTCGAGACACATGTTGCGCAGACCAATGGCGAGTGCTGGGCCCTGGGCGTGTCCCCTGACTTCAGCGGGTGCGTGACGGCGGGCAACGACGGGGAGATGACGGCTTGGGCTTTGGATGTTGTGGCGCTTGCTTCGTCGGCACAGAAGGTCGACCTCACACAATCAGTCAACTTCCTGCGGAGCAGGGGGACATTACACCGCAACAGCAAGGAGCGCGCAGTAGAGGTGATTTTCCACCCCCGGCGGGACTACTTTGCGGTCCACGGTGTGGAGAAATCGGTTGAGATCTGGAGGATACGAAACGAAGCCGAGATTAAGAAGAGCCTGGCCAGGAAAAAGAGGAGGAGAAGGGAAAAGTTGGCCAAGGACAAGAAGGCGGACGGGGATCTCGCAATGGACGATGCCGACGACAAGGCCGACGACATTACCCAAGCCGACATCTCCGACGTTATCGTGCAGCACATTATTGTCAGGACGACGGGCAAGGTCCGGTCCGTAGACTGGGCAACCAACCAGGGGATCAAGGATCTGCAACTACTTGTCGGCTCCACGAACAACCTTCTCGAGCTGTACACCATTGTCGGGAAGGACAAGCTCAAGTCGAAGGGCGACGCCCCAGATTACAACAAGGCGTTGGTTATCGAGCTCCCGGGACACCGCACAGATATTCGGTCATTGTCCATCAGCTCCGACGACAAAATGCTGGCGTCCGCAGCGAACGGCTCGCTGAAAATCTGGAATATCAAGACGCAGACGTGCATCCGGACGTTTGAGTGCGGTTATGCGCTCTGCTGCGCTTTTCTTCCAGGCGACAAGGTGGTTGTGGTGGGCACCAAGGAGGGTGATCTCCAGCTCTACGACGTGGCTTCGGCCGCGTTGCTGGAGACGGTCAATGCCCACGACGGCCATGCCATCTGGTCTCTGCAGGTTCACCCTGACGGCAAGTCTGTTGTTTCCGGTGGCGCCGACAAGACGGCCAAGTTCTGGGATTTCAAGATCGTTCAGGAGCAGGTCCTTGGCACAACAAGGACAACACCAAAGCTCAAGCTCGTGCAATCGAGGATACTTAAGGTGACAGACGACATCCTCTGCTTGCGCTTCTCTCCCGACTCTAAACTGCTGGCCGTCGCCCTCCTGGACAGCACCGTCAAGGTCTTCTTCGTCGACTCCCTCAAACTCTACCTTAACCTTTACGGCCACAAGCTGCCCGTGCTTAGCATGGACATCTCGTACGACAGCAAGCTTATTGTTACCAGCTCGGCGGACAAGAACATCCGCATCTGGGGCCTCGACTTCGGTGACTGCCACAAGGCCCTCTTCGGCCACCAGGACTCCATCCTTCAGGTCGCCTTCGTCCCGCACAACTCGGACGGCAACGGCCACCACTTCTTCAGCGCCAGCAAGGACCGCACCATCAAGTACTGGGACGCCGACAAGTTCGAGCAGATCCAGCGCATCGACGGGCACCACGGCGAGATCTGGGCGCTCGCCGTCAGCCACAGCGGCTCGACCCTCATCAGCGCCAGCCACGACAAGAGCATCCGCGTGTGGCAGGAAACCGACGAGCAGATCTTCCTCGAGGAAGAGCGCGAGAAGGAGCTCGAAGAGCTCTACGAGTCCACCCTGACCACCTCCCTCGAGCAGGACGTCGACGCCCAGGACGAAAACCGCGAAGTCGCCGCCGCCTCCAAACAAACCGTCGAAACCCTCATGGCCGGCGAGCGCATTGCCGAGGCCCTCGAACTCGGCATGGCCGACCTCAACGTCATGCGCGAGTGGGAAGATGCCAAGCTCCTCAACCCCTCCGTCGCGCCCCCCCAACGCAACCCCATCTTCATCGCCCTCGGCAACATCTCAGCCGAGACCTACGTCCTCAACACCCTCCAAAAGATCAAAGCCTCCGCGCTCCACGACGCGCTCCTCGTCCTCCCCTTCGCCTCCGTCCCGCTCCTCTTCACCTTCCTCAACCTGTTCGCCCTGCGCGCCATGAACGTCCCGCTCACCTGCCGCATCCTGTTCTTCATGCTCAAGACGCACCACCGGCAGGTGGTGGCGAGCCGCACGATGCGCGGCATGCTGGAGGGGATCAAGACGAATTTGCGCGGGGCGCTGCGCAGGCAGAAGGACGAGATGGGGTATAATATCGCGGCGTTGAAGGTCGTAGGCATGCAGATGCGCGAGAGGAGCGTCAAGGAGTATGTCGATGAGAAGTGGGAGGAGGAGGAGGGGGATAAGGAGAGGGGGGTGAGGAAGAGGGCGTTTGCGAATGTTTCGTAGGCTGCGCTTGTGTGTGTGAGAGAGGTGTTTGATGGGGAGGCAGAAAGTGTGCAGGTATATGGTGTTTTGCCGGATGTAGTGGGTGGGCGATTGTAAATGGATGGGTTGATATGGTGTTTGTTGGTGATTTACCGGTATTTATCGAGTCAGGTATGATGGTGTTGGGAATGGAAAAGGATAGAACTGAATCAATCTTGGCCTGGTTCAAGTACCATTTGAAATGTGACGAAACCGAAGGTGGAAGAAACTGAAAATGAGCACCTCTTCCAGTAAAGTGTTGATAGTATTATTATCGGTGATTATGAGGCGGAGTAAACAACCCCCTATTTTGTGTAAACCCCGTGGTATCTCCCTCCTACGCCCTCCCCTCTAACCAAAAGCAAAGCCAATTATACAAACAAACATTACTCTCCTACAACTAGTTATTGTTGTTACAACATCCCCAACGCCATCCCTCCCCACCCTTGAATGGATGGATGGGCCACTTCAGGGAAGCACTTCTCAAGAAACAACGTCTAAGAAACGGCCATCGAGTTACCGCGCGATACCGAGAGCAAAAAATGGTCAAGCAGCAGGCGTGGACACCCCTGACCCAAAGAGCGAATCCTCTCTACCACCGGCCCCGGACCCATGATCCAAAGGAGCCTCCGCCGCCGCTGCCGCTGTGTCTGGTGCTGGGGCTGGGGTTGCATCGGCAGGTGTTGTGGCTGCTACAGGCTCGGGGTCGGAGTCGATGTCCATGGGGGTTGTGCCGTCGTCTTCGGCCGGTGTCTCTGCTGGGGTTTCGGCTGGGGTGGCGGCTTCGGCCTGGTCTGGGTCGGTTGATTGCTGGTTGGGTTGGTTTGCGGTAGGTTCAGGTGTGTCTTCTGGGGTGTCTGCGTTGTCCTCTTCTGGTGGAATTGGCGAGACTGTGGCGGCTTCGGTTTGCCTCACACCCTCTGCGCCAGGCGGTTTTGGATTCTCGGATCCTGCGGGTTCCTTTGCTCGCTGCCTCTGGGCCAACGCTTCCCCGTAGGCGGTGGCGGCGGCGGGTTTGGATGCATGAGCTAGCGGGGCCTCCGCTGGCGCCGCCGAGGCGGGCCGCTCTGCTGCTGCTGCTGCTGCAGGCTGGGGCGTTATCTGGTTAGCAAGTGGTGATGCGGTGCCTGGTTGGCGTTGAGCTGCTACTGCTGGTGGAGACGGCCCAGGGGCCTTCACCGACTGAGCTGGCGCCGCGTTTGCTGTTGTCGGTGTGGGCCGTGGGCCGGAGGATGGTGTGGGTGGTGCGTGGCCAGCTGCTGGCCCGGTAGGTGGATGAGATGGTGCATGGCCAGGGTGCGGATGTGGTGCCTGGGCAGGGAAGTTTGGTGGGGCGTACGAGCTGGCTGGCCCCACGTAGGGGGCATGCGGGGGTGCGGAAGCTCCTTGAGGAGCGGGTGAGGGCGGGCGAGAGGCTTGTGATGGGAGCCAGCGCAGTTGGTGTTGTACGCTATTAGACGGGAGTGGTGGGGGGTGAGACCCGTGAGGTGCTGGTGGCGCATGGCCTGGATATTGATGCGGAGTGCCATGTGGCATGGCTAGTTGGCCTTGATAGCGAGGATGGTGGGTTCCGGGATGGGGCGCCCCTGGCGGAAGAGGATGTTGGCCGGGATAAGAAGGGTGTGGACTGGAAAGGCCGTAGGACATCACGTTTGGTGGTGGAGTCGGAGGCTGCTGGCCAGGGTAAGGCGGCTGGGCGGGAAAGACGGCGGCATAGCTCACCGGGGCTACATCCAACGGCTGACCGGAATACACCACGGGCAGCAGCGCACCGGGATGTATGCAGTGCTGCCCAGGCAACGGGCCGGGATGTGGACCGGTGTAGACAACGACGTAGTTTGCTGGGTTCCAAGCTGGGGGCAGTTCCGGGGGCGGTGGGGGCGGTGGGGGCGGTGGGGGAGCAACATATTGCGGCTGAGGTTTGAGTGGAACGGGGTGATGGCGAGCAATCGGACGCGGGGCCGAGCGAACTGGTTTCGGCGCCGGCGGGCGAGGCCGTGCCACGTTCGCGGGAGGTGGTTGAGTGGCCGTAGCAGCCGAGGGTTGGGCGCCGTTCGCAGCAGGCCCGGTCCCGGCCGGTGTCGGTTGGGCAGTGGGGGGGTGTGTCCCGCCATAATTAGGCGTCGATGTGGCCTGAGCCGCAGGCAATGGTGTGCGGTTTGGTGTCGGGCTCTCCCGGCCCTGGTTTGGGCTCGGAGACGGGGCGGAGCCGGGCGCTGCAGCCGGAGTTGCCCCGCTTTGGCCCGCCGAGGGCCCGTTGCTCGGTTGTCCTTCGTTTGCTCCGTCACCAGTCCCACCAGCTCCCTCCGTTCCCAAAGCGGCCGTCTCAGCGTTCCTACCCGGCATCGGAGACGCCTCTGTTGCCGCTAGAGTTGCAGAGAGACCGCCCGGCCCAACCTCGGGCAGGTCAAAGCCGGACCCCTCCAGCAGTTTCTTGCGCGAGTCCCACCATCCCTGGATGGTCGGAGTCGGGATCTTCCAGAACTCGGAGGCTTCGGCGTAGGTCGGGGCACGGTACCAGACAAACTCGCCGTTCTGGTCCTGGACCATGGGCTGATTCAGCTCCTGCTCGTGCGGCTGGCCGATGCGACGGCGTGGGACCTTGCGCGGGCGGGCGTCGGGGACGCGGTGGTTGAGGAGGTACATGAGGACCTCGATCTTGCGCTCCTTGGAGTATGAGCGCTCGACACGTCGGACCTGCTTCGGGGGCTTGTTCTTCAGGCGCTCCGAGAGTGGTTTGGGCACGGGGCCTGGCTTCTTGCGCGGGAGCCCCTTGAGGGTCAGGGGCCGTCGCGTCGACGACGGCGGGGTCGGGGCCATGGTTGCCGGGTCTCGGGGTGTGACGCGATTCGGAGCGTGGACTCGGAGGGGGCGGCCATCGAAGGTCAGGGTCGAGGTCGTGGGTTCATGGCTCAGCCCTGGGCTGGGAGCTGTGGTTTCGCGATCCTCGATGTTCTTGGCTTGCGGGCCGTGCTCCGATCGCGAGAATCAGTGGCCCACTCAAAAGCGCGTACCCCTGGCACCCGTCGACGATCCGTTCCACCGGGTCCGGGTTGCCATGTGGCACAGTGCGATGAGGAAATTGGATTTGGGACAAGTGCAAAGACTGACTAGCATTTGGCAAAAGAAGAAAACACCAATAACTGCAGATGAAGGAAGTTACGGTTTCAACAACCCACAGGCCCAACCCGGCGTTGGGAAGGAAAAAAGAAAATTAAATGCCCAATAACAGGATTGAACTGTTGACCTTCGCATACCATATACGGGGAGAACCGGTATTAGTACGACGCTCTAACCAGCTGAGCTAATCGGGCTTCTGATGACAGTGGATGTCTTTCCTGCTCCTTTTGGATAGAGCACGAGCTGCGCCTGCCTCGGATGAAGGTTCGGCTATTGGTTGCGGCTACTATTTTGGGCAGTTTGTCGCTGTCATTGTTCTTTCTCTTTCGATGATTTCTTCATTTCTATATGAAATGCTCAACAACCACTTTTCCATCTCCAACAAGACATCCCGACGGCAACAATGCCCCTGGCCTGAGGATGAGGCTTCGCCAGGGACCGCCCCCACAGCCGCGCCGCTGACAGGCACTGCCCCGCTCCAACACCATCCTCAAGACGACACATCCAATCTCGACGGCGCGTCGCCGCCAGGCTGACATTCCTCTTAAAATGGCGTCGACTGCGAGATACTCTGGCGGCACGGATCCATAGTCGTTTTCTCGTTCCATACCAGCAATACCACTGTCGTTACTATCTCTCTCCCAGTCTGTTGGTTCTCTTTGTCGCCTTCGCACCAGTGAAGTCGAGTCGCTGGCCCCCAACCCTGCCATACATCCTTCCCTTCTTACAGCACATCAGCAGCATCAGCAGCATCAGCAGCATCAGCAGCGGCCATGGGACTCCGCGACAAGTTTCGGAAGAAGGACTCGGAGGATGCCAGCCCAGCCCCCGAGTTCACCTTCATCCGCACCGACACCCACAGCGCCGAAGTTATCCATCCCCCGGCTCAGGCCGGCGACGACCCACGACACCAGGGCCAGTTCCTGTCCGCCGACCCCATGTCGCCCACCTCCAAGCAGCGTCGCAGCCTCGATGTCTTCTCCCGCACCGGCCGCGACCGCAGCACCTCCGAGTCGAGCCACAAGAGCACCGGCCACCGCCGCCTCTCGCAGCGCCTGCACTTGAGCCGCAGCCCCGTCAGCTCCGAGAACGTGCCGCAGGACCTGCCCGAGATCATCGTCCCGGCCGGTGAGGAGGACAAGGAGGGTACCGAGCTGCAGTGGGAGAAGCGCGCCACCATGCTGGCTCGTGAGAACGAGAAGAACCGCAGCCGGCCCGGAACTCCCGTGCATGGCTCGGCCCCGCCAGCCATCCCCCAGCTGCGCCTCGGCGATAGCTCAAGCGAAGATACTCCCGCGTCGCAGGCCAAGGTTGTCTCGTCCAAGGCCATCGACGAGGATATTCAGGAGGCTATCCGGCTCCATGAGTCGGGGGAGCTGGAGCAGTCGACCGCTCTGTTTGGCCGCTTGGCCGATCCGAAGGGCGCCAACAACCCCCTGAGCCAGGTTCTGTACGGTCTCGCTTTGAGGTATGTTCCTCCCGCTCGCTCCACCGGGGCGAACTTCCCCCGCAACCACATGGGCGTCATGCACCTCCATCACACCGGCCTGGGTGTGTTCCCGGCCGGGAGGCATCGTATGGTCCGCGAACTGACCACGCAACGGCCGGATTGCCCAATCGTGACGGCCATCACGGGCTAACGTTTGAGTCTAGACACGGATGGGGGTGCCAGCCGAACGCGGCAAAGGCCGTGACCTACCTCTCCGCCGCAGCGTCAAATGCCGCCGACGTCGAGCATCTTGCCCTGCAGGCAGGGCTCAAGAAGGGAGGCGCCGCCAAGGGCGAGCTGGTTCTGGCCATTTTCGAATTGGCCAATTGCTTCCGACACGGGTGGGGGATTCCCAAGGATCCAATTGCTGCGAAGCAGGTGGGTTTTTTCTGGCTCTCCGCCGAAGTGGCGATGGCATGGTGGTTCTGCGCCGTGAGGAGCTCGTTGCTGACGGAGATTTGTAGTATTACGAGACGGCGGCGAACCTCGGGGACACCGGTACCTCTCCCGCCCTGACTTTTCGCCTGACCCCGAAACTGACCGCTCCAGATGCCATGAACGAGGTCGGGTGGTGCTATCTCGAAGGATTTGGCACTAAGAAAGACAAGGTCAGTCAGTCTGTCTCAGTCACGCCCCCCCCCCCTTGAACCACTTCAAGAACGCCCCACGGCATGCCCATCCCGTCTGGTTGGGAAGCCTCCCCCAGATCATCAACCCGAAAGTCCACTTTGACGCTGCTAAATCCGGCACCTGGACGTTGGGCATCAACGGGCTCAGCCAGCGGGACGAATCACAATCCACAGATCACCAACTCACCAGATTTACCCCTTTTGCGATCTATCACATCAGGCTGGCTGGCTGACACGCAACAACAGTTCGCAGCAGCCAAGTACTATCGCTTGGCTGAGAAAAACGGGAACAAGATCATTGGCAACTCTTGGTAAGCCTTCCATTCCTCTCTTTTTCCTTCCCCGTTATCCCCGGTCTCGGTCTCGGCCTGGCGGCCGACCTAGTGGGTCGCGTCGGACGGCAGCCCCCTTCTGCTTGCTGCCGTCCTTCGTCGCAGATGCGATGATGGTCCTTACATGATAGGCTGGATAGCCACGTTTTCTCGTTCGCCCTGTTTTTTTAATTCCTGTGTTTACAAAGCGCACTCTCCTCCGCTTTTGTTGCTGTGGACACGCCCCCCCTTTTCCAACCACTCAAACACGGCGTTCGGCGGTGGCCCGCTGCTGCGGCCTGGTCTGGCCCGCGAGTGTCGGCCCAGTCTTGCACTTTGGTGGTGCCTAGTTGCCTGGTTGCTGATTGGGCTGGGAGGGAGGGCTGGCGGTTTGGGCCGTGTTTCCGCATCCCGGTTGACCGTTGATGGGCCGGTGATGTTGTTGTCGCGTTGCTGCTGTTGTTGGTTTGGAGTTGTTGGCATGTGGAGCGAAGGCTGACTGGACTTTTTGCGGCAGGATCTGGAAGGAGAAGTATGACCCGGGGCATGGCAAGAAGTAGGGTTCTTGCGGCCACCAGGACATCTTCGCGGTTGGGAGACCAGTATGCTGGTACTCAAGGCAGGCGACTGTTGTTGGAGGATCTTGTTGATCCGAGCTTCTTGGAAAACGGTTTTTGGAAGATTCGGCCATTTTGGAGCTTTAGCTCTCCGCATGTTCGACTTCATCTCGTTCAACGTTATAC
Source organism: Chloridium humicola (assembly GCA_027569505.1). Taxonomy (NCBI): domain Eukaryota; kingdom Fungi; phylum Ascomycota; class Sordariomycetes; order Chaetosphaeriales; family Chaetosphaeriaceae; genus Chloridium; species Chloridium humicola. Next base: position 331,665 of record JAPDFF010000020.1, read on the forward strand.
CCTTTTACTTCCAGTTCCACCACAACTCCGTCGCCTGCTCTGCTGAAAGTGTGCATCTCAGGCTGCTCATCAGCTTACCGTTAAGTCTTCAGCTATTCATTCATGAACATGGGTTTGGTCTGAGGACCTGGGATTTAGTTTCCTCTTAGGCAGCATTGCCGGTATGATTCCCAGTGCATGATCACATCTCGGTTTGAGCTTTGGGTGTTGCATCTCCTGCTGTTTTGTTTACATTTATGTTTCACCAGATGGGTTCCCCTATCTCTATGGTGGTGGTATTGGTTGTGGTGAGAGCTGAAACGAGCAACTGCAACGGCGATAGGAACCACCTGGTTCTTCCTTCTTGGCCAGCTCGGCCAGCTCGGCCAGCAAAGTTGGATAGCTTTCTTGATGTTATCTTGTCTCAGAGTCGCTTGACTCTGTCATTCCCTGTCCTATCCTGCCGCGAGCCCTAAATGGAGGTCTGAATGATGGGCTGAGGCATTGACTGAGTGGCCTGTTTGTACTTGTTTTCTCTGTCCCTCTCAAGGCTCACGTTGTTAGCCAGTCAGGATTCATTGGGCCACGAATAGAGAGGGTCTGAAAACGGTCCGCTCAGCAGAACAGCTAGCTCGCTGCAGCTGCGTTGAAGTGCATTGCATTGCATTGCATTGCATGCTGGTTTAACGGAGATACTTTATGTCGTGAGGGATGCGGACGGTGGGGGTTTGGTGAATGGAGGGATGTACGAAGTACTGTGGTGTTGAGGGGAGGTAACTCAGTCTCTAGGTTGGGGTCCGTTCTGGATTGGGAGAGTGAGAGTTTGGAAACGGGATGTGTCGGCGAATTGTTTGTTTCTTTTTGAGTTGGTTGTGGCTGCACGTTGGGCTATGTCTTCATGGTTGTTTCTTAATTCTGTGGCTGTGGGAAGTTCCACAAGTGGTCCTGATATTGAAAACTCGGTCTGGCCAGGGCCGGAAGGATTTGAGCTCTCATTGGTGAAGATGTTTATTAATATTTGGTTTTACAGACTCCTCGTTCGTATGAGCAGCGAAGGGTGGTGAAACCCCGAAGTCACACCAAGACCTGCGCTCAGGCTGCTACTTGCGAGAGTCCAGCTTTTACTTGCCCGTTAGGCAATCAGAGGATATAAGACACAGACACATGGAAATGGAAGAAGGGAGAACATAACCAAACACAAGTGGAACTAAAGTACGCGTCCGGGCCATGTTTGGTTTTCGATTTGGAACCATGGACCATCAAACGCGCCCTCTTCGCAGACTCAACCATCACACAAAACCTACCCCAAGAAGCGTTCCTGACTCGACCTTCAGTAACGCACAATATGGCACGTTACTCAGAGTTTTGTTCAATATCGAAACATGCCATGCTTGTACTATGGCCGGGACCGGCCGTATTCCAGGGGTCGTCTTACTACGGGACATAAGCTCCCGTCCCTGGCGTTGTCATTGTCCGAAGTTACCAGACTCAAGGAATCCCGGAGTTGACTTGTTCCAGTTTTCTTGATATCAGATGTCGCCCGCCCACGAAAACTGCCTTCTCTCCGAAAACCGGCCAAACCTGTCTCAGATCCCCAACATCAACGAAAACCCAATCTTGCTCTTTGACCGATCGCGTTGCACAACATCCAGCCAGTGCTACATGTACAGCAGGTTGCACATACAACCACATGTCCATTGGCTCTCTGCATAGTACTCAGCCGGTCGGTTTCTGATTCTAAAGTGAGGGGGGCAGCTGCTGAGGAATGTGCCACGACAGTCTGCACTGTAGGTCTGGAGATGAGCAAGCGATCTGCTGTGTATCCTGATGCTGGGTGTGACTGCTCCGATAGGCAGATTTGGTTTCTTGCTGTTGGAAATATGCCGGGTGAACATGTGGGAAAGAAGGCGTTGACTCAAGTGCGAGATAGCAGGAGCCCCTGAATAGGGGGTACTTTCGGCACTTGACATCTTCCACAACCAGTCCCTTAGAACGGCCAACAACACCGACCATCTACAAGTAACCAGCAAGGGAACTCTTTCTCACAGTTCAAGGTTCAACATCAAATGCCCCACGAGCACGCCTGGAAATGTCCACCCCACGCAGTCCTCTCCCCCAATCCTCTCACTCCTCCCCCATAGTAAACCGACCAATCACCCCTCCCTTTCTCACCGACTACCCAAACTCCAAGGTTCCAAAATTTCCATCGCTGCCCAATGCCCTAACGCATGCATATGCAGACCAGCAGCAGCAGCAGAGCGTACAGGAACACCCCGGACCCGAGAGTTCGGCGCGGCCCCCATCCAGGATCGTCATCCCTTCCACGTTTTCCTCTCCCTCTCTCACCCATCAACTTGAAGCTTGGTATTGTGCTCAAGGGAGCTGGAACGCTCTTTGTAGATTATTGGGTATTTGGACGTGGAAACTTGAACGCCTGCTCGCTTGGGATGGGCGATTAGAGTAACAAGAAAGCCTCGGTCCCGAGTCTTGAGTTAGTTTTCCAATACTCATTGAATTACAAGAAGGATTGGTAGCCTCATTTATATGAGGACCAGGCAGATCAGGTCAAGTTACGGTGTCATTGTTGACGCAGATCCTCGAGAGATCTAAAACACCGTGCTTGGATCGTTTTCATTTCCAAATTCTTCTCCTCTTTGGGAAACTTATGACCTTAGAGTGGTGAGCAAAGAGTGGTAAGGTGAGGGGAAGCCTGTGATGGTGGGTAGCAGACAGACGGTCCTCGTGAGCGATGAGGTGTCGTGGCATGGCGTGGCAGGCCTGTGGCCTGTGAGGGGGGAGGGGGTTTTCCTTGGTCAGTTCGTCTGGGGAAGCTTGCTCCCTTTCCCCTCAACCAGGCAGAGCGGGAGGGGAGGGCTGTAAGGGGTTCGTCGTCATGACACTGGCCCACTCCCTCATCTCTGGTTTGAAAGGCATTCTGGGGAAACGCCAGGCCTTGGTGTGACGCAGCATAGAATGGCAAACTGCCTTGGTCAGAACCTGAAACCATCCCCATCTTAATCCCCTCAAGAGTTCTTCTCTCCGGATACAACGTTAAAACAGGACTCCAGCTCAGTTGCTAAGTATGGCACACATGATCCCATCTCGGTCTGTCCCTCCCCCCAATCGCGTAACTGCCGTCCACACCGTACCCATGCCAGTCCACACCCAAGCTCGCGAGACAACTCATCGTCATCACACCTGTGACGAGCGGGAATGACCTGACCTCGGGTTGTTTCTCCGGCCCGGGTGGGAAGTTCCTGACCTTCTTTAGCCCTGGCTGGCTGTGGTGATGGACTGCTTGAGAGGACGTCACCGAAGAGGCTGAGCGCGCACTTGCTCCCCTGTTGATCTGCCTCCGGCTGTCAGTTAGCTTTGATGGTTGGGCTGGTTGGAGGGTGGGTTTTGTGTTGCGTGTTGGTTCTCGCTGAAGGATCCGCGCTGTTGTGAGCAGAACCGCAAAGCTCGGGGTTCATTTCACTCACCATTGAGACCATCACAATCACAAGCAAGACGGTTTCAAAGAGTCAAGATGTTGCCAAAGTTGCAATCCAAAAAGATTTTCCTATAAATAATATATCTGCCCAGGTTCTGTGCCGCCAGCCTAGCTACAAAGATCTCGAGGGAGTGTATCAGAAAAGAAATTTCCCAAAATGAATGTCGTCCGCAGGTGTGGTGAATCCAGAATTCCCATTAATTTCTGCCGGGGCCGCGATTCCCCTTTCGTTGTTTGTTGGTGTTGTGGTGTAAATCCCCATCCGTTTCCCAAGCCCGTGATGTGGTGGGTGTTGTTGGGAAATGGCGGGTTCAAGTCAAAAGTCGGAGCCTCCCCTCCACAAAGGTCCGTCGGCCAGCGAATGTCCCTCTCTTGGGGAATCATTTTCGCAGGTCTGTCCGGATCTGTGTGGCTGAGTGGTCTCCTTGAGGTTGGGGTGTGGTCTGCTCCGTTGGATGATGGGCAGGCGAGCCCCGGAATCGAATGTGTTGTTAAACGAGTGTGTTGCTGTTTCCTTGCGCTTCGACAAAGGAAATGTGGGTGTCGTCAGACATGTGGTGGCGTGTCGCTGCGCGCTGCGTCGTTCCAAGCCGGGTCTTCCTCCCTGCAAGGCAAATCGATCGCAGGATCGCAGAACTTCCATGATGGTGTGGTGGTGGTTGTTGTAAAAATCATCCCTTCCCAGATCCTCCCTTGATGTCCCAAATCTGACAGTGATGGTTGCGTGGAAACCGGTCTGTGTGTCGTCGGCTGGCGAGAGATTTCTCCGCTCGCGATCAGCGAGGACAAAACTCCCGGACCAGCGCCCCCCTCACTCAGAAGTTGGTACAAAAAGGAGAAAAATGAGAAGAGAAGGTGGCGACGAGCTGGACGTCGAGCCGCTAGTGCTATGTCGCCTGTCCACGAAAGGCCGTCTTCCGAAGAGAAAAAAACAAAGTCCCCAAAAAACCGTGTTCGCCGTTGCCATCCGCCAACCCGCCGACCTCGCAGCAAGGCCTTTGCTCAGAACCCCTTTCCTTTCGACCCCATCCGATACCCAGCGCCCCAGAAAAGAGGAGAGAGAAGACAGAGATAGCTGAGGAAATAAAACAAGATTAAGTTGAGATGCGCCACCCGGAAAAGCAAGTCGAAAGCCAAAACAACGAAAAACTGCAAAAAAGCCACATGCGCGCTTGCTAAATTCTCAGACGAAAACCAAAACCAAGAGACCAAACCGAGATTTGGAAAGCGACGGTGGCAACCCCTGTGTTCCAGTTACAGGTGTCGCAAGAAGAAGACAAACTTCCTGTGCGTGAGCTGCAGATGTCTGTTGTGTCGCGGGAGCGGATCAAGTGTATGTTTGTCCAAGAAGGAAAAAACCGATGGTGCGAAAAAACAGGAGACGAGAAAACCGCCGCTCTCGAAGGCTGTTGCTCCGAAAGAAAGAAAAATGTTCCATGCTGTTCGTTTCGTGTGAATCATGAAGTACTCGTCGTAGTCATGATCATGGTGTGGGGAGGTGTCGTATCATCAAAAAGGTCGTAACGGGTCATCAAGGACATCAGTCCTCGTTTCCGACGGCGGCGGCGTTGTTACTCTCCGCGACCATCCTGGCAAAAGACCGGACGACGTCGCTCGGGATCTGGTCCCAGAGCAGCGAGCGGGTGTAGACCTCGGCGGCGGACTGCTGCTTGGTCGAGCTGCGCATACTAGACAGGGCCTCGGCGAGGTTGCGTCTCCCCTGGCTCGTCGACCTTTCGGCCGAGTGGTGAGCCGGTGCGGGGAGGAAATCCTGCGAGGTCAAATCGTTGTACTGCGCAGCTGACAAGGAGAAGATCTGCTCGTTGGTCTGCTGCTCGCTGGGCTGGGTGAGGACGTCGGCCATGTCGCCAAGGACGGATGGGGCAACGGTGTTGTCGACCAGGGCGGCGGCGAGGGAGGCCTGGGGCATCCAGCTGCTGCCGGTGCCTGAAGGCTGGGGAGCCATGGCGGCCTGGAGGCTCGAGGGAATGGCCTGCGACACGCCGGCATCCTTGAGCACGTTCTCGAGGAGGGTCGCGGACGCGGCGCGGACGTCCTCTGAGACGCGTGGGATGCTGGGCGTCGACGACCGGCTCGAGAGCACAAAGGCGCCGACAAGGAAGAGCATAAAGAGGAGGCCGCCTTGCTGGGCAGGTTTCTCGGGGTCGGTAGTCGTGGTCGACAGAGACACCATCTCGACGGGCTTCTTTGCGGTGGGAACAATCTGCATCTCCTGCTTGACCTCAGTGGCAGCGGGCTGCTCCATGGGAAAGTCGCCGAACATCGGCATGTTATCCCAGGAGCAGTCCATGGCCATGCCGTCCATCTCGGCAAAAGCGCCGGGGAAACCCGGGGCGGTGGTGGCGGCACGGCCTATGGACTGCACCTCGGTCGTCAGGACGCTGATCTTCTTCCGCAGCTCACCCGTCTCAATGGTGTGCCTGCTGATCATGTCTTCCTTCTCTCTCTCGAGGTCGTGGATGTACGACTCGTAGTTTTGGTTGTCCAAGCCAAGTTTCTGCATCTGGCTCTCCATCTTGGCAATGGTGTCCTCCAGGCTAGAGATGATCTCGGTGAACTGCTTCTTCTCGTCCTCGAGCCTCTCGGTGTGCTGCTTCTTGCGCTGTCTCGAGTCGAGGCTGGGGTGTGTTAGCATGGGTAGAGTGAAGTAGTTTCATTGGGCATGATGACTTACGCTGCTTGCCTGTTGCGCAGCAGACGCTTCTGTTGCTTGAGCTCCTTAATCTCCTGCTCGTCGGTGGACTGGGAGATCAGTTGGTCGATGTTGGTGAGGTTGCGCTCGGCGGGGATGTCGAAGCGGGCGTTCTTCTTGCGGATGCCATCGCCCCGACGGAGGTCGTTATGGGACCGGATCAGGGGGCTGGCGGGCCGGGGTCTCTTCAGTGCCGATTTGATGTCCTGGGCCATCCAGGCCTCTTTCTGGGGTGAGGTCGGTAATGGCTGCGGTGCAGGCTGGCCGAGCTGCTGGAACATGGGGACGGGGTTGATGGGGGCAGTGAAGGGCGTGGGAGTCTGCATAGTGGCTGGCCTGTGAAACATGGCGAGGTTGTTTGTGTCATACTCCACCGGGAGGCCGTCAAAGGCCTGGAGCTGGGGAGTGACGGATCCGGAGCTGGTCATGGGCCACGCGTGGCTCTGATACGCGGCTTGCTGGCTCTGATCCATGCGCAGGAAGGGGTTGTTGCTCTGGTGGTCGAAGAAGGGGTTGTTGGAGGGGACGGATTGCATCTCGACGGACTGCCAGTCTTCGGCCTTTGGTGAGAAGAGCGATGGGGCAACGCCGAAGGAGTCTCTCCTGCTCTCAGCCATAGGGGGCGACATCTCAAGGCCCGAGTCAAGGGCGCTCTGGTCCAGGATGTTCTCGTCCAGTATGTTGGCGTCCTCCTCATCGAAGAACTTCTGTGTGGTGTCGACAGTCAATGGTGTCCTGTAGAAGGACTGCATCTGGAATGCTGAGACCATGGTGGGCCGCTGTGTGTGTGTGTGTGTGTGTGTGTATGTGTGGGTGGGTGAGTGGATGTGGAGGGAGGTTTCCGGCCGCGGGCGAAAAGTGTGCGGACAAATCCTGTTATGTGTGTCAGTGGTCAGGCAAGTGAGAGAGCGGTGAGGGCTTTTATTCTGGGAACGGGAACGGCCGGGGGGAAGGATGCAGGGGATGTGAGTGCGAGAGCTCGGGGAGCTGAGGGGGCTAAAAACGCCACCACAGCAGAAAAACGCTCACAATCGTGCGTGTCCTTTGGATTTCTGGGTGTTCTGTGCTTGGTATTGTTCTTGTGTCGAAGACAGATCCAGACAACAAGCGCTCACTGAGTGATGTTGTTGGGGAAGTGAAGGGAAGAAGTGGGTTGAGAGGAGGCTGGTGGGGGGAGAGCTGGGGCCGGGAGAGCTGGGGCCGGGAGTGCGGGAGGCAGGGGCAGGGTTTTTAAACCAGAGCAGGAAATGTCACTTACACTTTTTGGTGTAAGTCGCACAGCGCCTTCGTCTTCTGGAAAGAAAGAGGGGTATTCGGACCAAGACCGGGGGAGGGCAGTTTGTGTGGTGAGTGAGATCGGAAGGACAGGGGGCTGGCTGCTGGCTTGGGGCTGCTTCAGCAGCTTGTGTGTAACAATGAAGAACTCTCTTCTTCAGTCAAGCAGTCGCAATGCTGCTCCTGGCAAAGATGATGACGGCGTGATCTTGCAATAACTCTTGATTGTGGATGGAGGGGGGGAAGGGTGGGATGTCTTGCTCCTCTCCCTCTGGTTTTGTACTTGGCCATGGTCAGCCCGGCTCTGCAAGACCCTCTCGAAACAGGGTGCGTATCCGAGGCTTGCCCAATTGCAGAGGCGCAGGCTCTCTGGACTGCGGCCGGGTACCTCTTGTGGATGTTGCGGAGGACCGTCTCTGCGCGGGAGCGTGTGGATCGGGAGACCTTCTCGGGGCGGGAGGGGTGGAGCGTGAGCTTGGCATGGGGGAGTGTGACCAGAGACATCCGATCTGATGGGGGCCAGGCAGGGCTTGGACTTTTCTGAGAGACGAGAACAACGGACGGAAGCTATTCAGACGGGGGGATACGGAAACGTGAATGTTGTGGGCCAGGGGAACGAGGCTCAAGCTGGGATTGGATCTGGGTCCAAGGCGCCGGCAAAAGCATGTCCATGACGGGGACAAGGCGTCTCGCTCAGCTTGTTTGCTGCCTCCGTTTCGCGCAGAGACCTCATGGGACGCAGCAGGTACGGCGGCAGCAAGAAAGGTCCTCGGCCCAGACTGAAAGCGATGGAGTTCGGGCCACAAGCAACTTCCCAATAGGAATCATCGTGGTATTGCCCCGGGCCGTCACGCTGGTCAAGTGTGAAGGGCTGTGGTCTCACCCGAGATCGAATCAGTGATCGCCCGCCGGGTCGGGTGCGAATCTCTGGTTGCCGTTGTGGAGAGGCCCAACATGGATGACAGCGGATGAGCGGACGGGGGGCGTGCCTGGAGCGCCGGATAGATAGCGGACAAGCCCAGCGTGTTGAGAAATCGGCGTTGGAGGGGGAACAAAGGAGCCGGGTACCGGGCAGGGGGTGAGCATTGGCGAACTGTGAGGACTCGACCAAAGCTTCAGAGGGTTGCTGCCCTCGTGATTGGGCTGGGAGAAGGACTGGTCGTGGGTGACCGTCTCGAGCAGGTTGGGCAGAAATGGGCCTTGGGGTCATCGATACCCAAAGGCATGCTGCAGCCAGTCGTCTGCCGCGGGCTCGCAGCTGCTGCCACCCCCAATGAGACGGGGTTGCCAGGGTCCAGCGGCGGCGTGAGCATCAACAAGAGCCCTCGTGAGAGGCGCCCCCGTGTGGACAACCCCCGTTTTCCAGAAGCTAAATTCAGCCACTCTCCGACGAGGCGGGCATCCCATTCATCGCAGCGCGCGGCGGCTGCTCTGAATTCTGAGTGGGGTGACGACAGGATCCAGTGCCTCCGAGGGTGCTGAAGGAAGTGGTTGCCCTCTTGGTCTTAGCAAATACGACCACTGGATGCCGCGGGGGGCATGACCTCGGGGATGCTCCCAAGACAGGCTGGGATGGTGTTGAGGCTCGAAACCGAGGGCTTGGAACCCACGCTCCAGGTGATCCAACACCGAGCTGTGATGCCAGGCATGATGAGCAGACTTCAACGGCTTCTTGTCATTGCTGTGCTTCTTCGTATGACCTGAAGCTGTCATCCCTCACTGGACAGCCAGCAACAGGACCACGAGCGACAGTGCCATGAGCCTGTCCTGATTCCTGACTTTGTTTCAACTGGCGACGACAGGAAACGAGACGGGGATGGGCAACAGGGTGAAACGGCGGAGGAAACGGCTGGGTCCCTGCGGCATGCGGTGCTTCCATCCACGTTCCAATCGTGGTCGTTGATTTTGCGTGGAGAGGTCTGGGTGTGGTGGGAAGAATGGAAGCACAGGTCAGGTGGGTTTCCAGGGTTCTCTCGTGCTTCCAGAGCTCAGATAAGTCTCACCTCACGTGACCGTGCTCCACGAGCTTCTGCTGCCTGGCGCTTCCATCATCTCTCTTGCCAAACAGACGATTCACTGCCAGTGACCTGCGACGTCCCTTCCACGCCGCAACACAGCGTCAAACTCTGTATTTTCCATGGCCACGACCTGAAACCGCGTCACCACTTGCACGTCCTTCAGCTCGACTCACATCGCGGCCTTCCTCTCTTCGAACCGCCCGCCCCCCGGACCCTCTCCGGAAGATTCACTAACGGGAAGCACAAAACGGCCGCCGCCAAAGAAAAATGCGGTGGCTGGTTGCAGGGCATCGAGTCGTCAAACCGTCCTCCCACTCCACTCGTGTCGCCCATTGTCACCTCTCTCGGCACGCCGTTCTGGCTGGAGAATGGAGCTCTTGCAGCAGTGCGCCTGCTAACCCGGCTGCTGGCCAGTCGCGGCGTCCGCCCAGGCCCGATGTGCACCTGGCCGCATATCCAGAGGCCCGCGCCGTGGAGACCCAAACAACCCAAGCAACCCAGGCCGTTGGACTGTCGGTGTGTTTCCGTTCTCTGGCACGCGAGAGAACGCGTCTTGTCGGATCTCGAGCCGGCCCCAAACAGAACGACCTCAGCAGTCGCCAGGGGCACCGCGAACTCCACCTGGGTTTCGCTCGACCTGTCTATAGTCAGCTGCCAGGACTCTGGCTGGCCGGCGAGCCTGACGTCCAATGACACCGGCGACATCTCACCTCACCTCACTGGCGATGGACCCGAGAACCGAAGCTAACGCCCTGATCAGCCAGGCGCGGAGGCGCTCAAGGCCTTCCCGGTCAGCCCCTCCCGCTCCTCCCGCGGCGAATCTCCGCTTCATTGGGTCTTGGACACACGAGACGGCCCAGTCGTGCACATTCCTCGGTGTGCCTGACCTGAATCTGCCCGACGAGGAGCCACACAGCAAACCTGCCGGGTGAGGCTTCACCGCGGGACCGCCCCAGAGACCGTGTTTCTAAAGAGAGCACAAACTGCCACCAATCATTCCTGCTGAGGCGATTGTACGTGGATGGCATGCCTCAGAGGACCGTCCTGACATGCTTTGGCTTCCGCAATAGGGTGACTCGGCCATGGTGATGCCGTAGTCCCGGCGTTCTGGAAACGCCCCTCTTCGCATGAGACCAGAGATCACCACTGCATCCACCGATCCGTTTTCACGAGCCCATCTACTCAGGGTGTTTGTTGGTTCCAGTCTCGGGCCTCCGAACAATCTATGGGAGCTGAAAGGTCCCGAGAAGCATCTCGAAGAGCGTCCACGGCAGGCTGTCAGATGTCTCCTGCATACAACACCACGCGCCTGACGCCCTGGGACGATCAAGGCCCGATTCTCGACCCAGGATCATGTCCGATCGATCTCGAGGCATGCTGAGAATGCTGCTGGGACCAAACCAAAGCCCCGTCTTTCTGCCCAACGGCACGGTTCTGCCAACACAGGCTCACGGGGAAAGCCTTTAGGTTTCTCACGTATGGTGCAGTTGGGCGGTACCTCCGCCAGGGGATCTGAAGCAGCTTTCCTATTTGCTCCCTATTTCTGGACCAACAGACTTGCCGTCGTGTCAGACAGCCAGGCGAACGATCCGAGGTCGGCTTCCCTCTGCAGCCTGACTGACTCATACTTGCGGTCTTGCTCTCCTCTTAGGATGAACGGCCCTACCCTCTGTGTGTTTTCACACAGCTAGTGTCTTTGGCTACGAGTTTGAGCAGGGTCCTAAAAGACGCTTACTTACACTTTCAAGTCTGCCCGTTTCACAGACATTACACAGGAATGGGGCCATACTCAGGCGAGTCTGACTGCGCCGTCACCCCTGGGAGCATTGAAGAGCAACGGCATCGTTCCCTGAAGCCTGTCACATCAAGTATCTGGATTCATTGGTGTAAACCACTGGCCGAGCCTCGGCTTCACAGCATTTCCCATCAAACCCACCCTCCGTGAGGCCGTTACCAGCTTGATCATGCGTCATGAACAAGCAGGCGGACGTCCCGGACCAGGTCTTCGGCGGTTAGTCCGAGAAGCGCATGACCATGGCATGGTCACCTCCGATCAACCCATCTTCAGCTCGGCAGACCAGGACGCCCCTCAGCCGGGGTAGGCGCCTCGATCCGAAATCCTGGGTCGACTGGGTCTCGCGCGACTCGTGCTGCATGCAGCAAGGACCTTCGCAAGTGCGCAGGAAAAGAGAGTCCTCCATCCGATCAATGACGCCGGCCTGGTCCCACTTGGCGGCAAGCTGCAGCGCCTCAACGTGCAACATGCAGTCGCGGCATGTTTGACCGTCCCGTCGCTTAGACGCCGTGTCAGGTGGCCGTGTTGCCATCCTTTCCTTGCCATGCTCCGGTCGTCGGGAAGTCGCCGGCCTGGTTTCGCATCCGCCTGTCCGCCCTGTTTGTTGCAGGTGAGGAGTGGGAGACGGTGAGCTGGGGTGTTGGTGTTGGTTTGAGGGTAAGAGGGCGCAGTCGCTTGAGCGCTTTTCATACCATTTGGTGAGTGAGGTTGCGAGCTATACTTAGCACGCATCACCAACATCGCACGTCCTCTGCCCCATTCAGGTATTTTCTCTTTGTGGATGAAGGACTGAGCAACTAAAACGGCGCTTCCCTCTTTTCCTTCTCTCGTTTTTCCTCAAATCCGCAAACGCGCCTTCAACAAGGTGACGCTGACTGACCTTCCCGCCGGAGTAGCGGTGAAGAAGTCCCGGAACTGCAACAACACCCGGACCCGAGTGGGCGGCCGGCGTTTTTACAACCCCTGGAGCCAAGAAATCCCGAGGATCGGTTTGATCCTCACATGGTGGATCTTGCTTCTTGCTTTTTTACCTTCTTCTTCTGTCCTGTTTGTCTCAGTCATCTTCATTCATACCGTACCCAGCGCTTCCCGATCGGTGGCTTCCGACCCCCCCGGCCAGGCTAGCCCAGCCCCGTGGGTTTTCGGGGCGGTGAACCGGACTTGTCCTGACTGCGAGTGGGATGGGTTGAGGGGGATCAGACTGAAGAATTTGTCTTGGACGGCGACTCTTGCGATCTGGGGCGGTCTTCACCGCCGGGCTTGATTTCAGCAGAATCCACTTCTGTGTCCGGGCGCCGGCCGGGCTAAGGTTAAAAGCGGCCGCGGAGCCCGGGCCCGGGCCCGTATGGAGACCGAGAGCGGAGTCTTGGGGGGAGGGTGGATCCGGAAGATAAATGGAAACGGTGAGAGGGCGCGGGACGTTGAGGCAGGGATGGCATCTTGATGGTTGATCACAGCACAGGAGACGGAGAGATGGAAGCAGGAGGGAGAAAAGCACACAGGCTTTCTGTGCCTCCTCGCCGCTTGGGCTCGTGAGCACGTTACTGAGATGGACTGCGTGATTGCGCACTGAAAATGGACCTTCATGTTTCCAACGACTCTTGTTGCCTGTAGGATGGCTGTGCTCCTCACCGTGCCTTCGCCTTGCCTTGCTCCTCCACTCCCATCCCAGAGCATCACCATGGCCCTCAGCCCCAACTTCCCAAGGCACCGAAACTCTGAAACACCCGTGCACTTAATCAGTCTGTGGGTGGAGCCTGTCTGTCTCCCGGCTTGTCTGGGACCTTGACCGCTCATCCAGAGATGGCAGTGTTGATGCCCAATGGACAAGGGAACTCCTTCTGGAACGTTTTATTAATCTACTTGACGCCAGGGATGTGCCGGTGAGGCGGATGTGCACAACCCAAACACCCATCCTTACATTGTTTGGAACGGCGAGGTTGAGTCAGTGGCAGACTTCAAAGACGGGATGTTGATACGGGCATTGGCAATCTCCAGATGAGCGAGGCTTGGTATGTCAGCGTGGAAGAGCGGAGTTGGGGAACGAATGAGTTGGCTGATGCTAAGCGACGAGTGAGTCTGACGCGTCGCTAGTGAGGGTGGCACTCTGAAATACAAGCCCTCCTCCACCTGTTAGAAGTTCAGAACGGAGTCAAGTGACCTTTTGATGATGAGGCGTGAGCTGCAGCTGTAAGCAGTTCTTCTCCTGTCATTGAGCCTCGTTGGATATATCCAGTCACGGACGGCCGTCTCTTCCAACGAACGTTGGCTGAGAGCAGGCAGACACAACCACTTTCAGTCGTCCGCAGACGGGCGTCATAAGGCTTTGCTAGACTGGCAGACTCAGGGCCAAAGCAATGGTTGTGCAGATGCATGCGGGCTCCTGGCGCTTCGAGGCTCAGGGGGGGAAACTCCTGCCTGTGGTCGTTGTGTTGGTTGGAGGAGAGTATGCGGAAGGGTTGGTGACCCAAAGATGAAGAAGGAAGGGAAGGGAATCGGGCATTGTGATGCAAAACTGCACCTGTATTCTCCTAGTTACACGGCCCTTGAAGCTTCTACTACCCGTCTAACGTATCGTGAAGTGATAATCCTCCTCTCATGGTAGGTAGTCACCACCCGACGAACGCCGAGAACAAACCCCTTACCCAACACCTCGCACAAAACCGTTTTCTAACCCCCGCTGACACTCGCACAACCGATCACCACACCACACCACCTAACCCATCCATACTCCGATATTCCTCCGATCCCAAACACCCAAAACCACACATCCCAAACGCCGTACCACCGTTCCACCGTTCCACCGTTCCACACGAATCCAGATCTTCCCTCTGTCCCCTACCATTAACCAAAGTGAGGCGTACCAAACAACCCGCCGATGACCGGCAGACACCCATGACTACCGTAGACAGGTCTGCTGTGTCACCTCAAAAAGCTAGCTTCGTCACACCGGGAATAAATATGCTATACTCCCATGAAACGACCCCTCCCTTGTGATGCCAACCGGACCACTGAGCAACGCAAAAAAGGGGGTTACCTTGTAACTACCCCCAGGGGCCGCGCGGTTTTGTGTTCCCACTGAGGTGCGACGTCGGAAGCGGCCGTTGGATGCTGGGTAGTGTGGTGTAAGTGGCCGCGGGCCGGAGGTGACCGTTGCGAGAGGTAGGTAATGTGTTGTGACAGGAGAGCACGTGCTTAACGGTTTGGGTTCGCGACACATTGCATAAGAGCCCGTGAGGCGCGGTAGGGGGAAATGGGACGAAAAGGCCGTTTGGCTTTTATTTCGTGCACATCTGATTCGATGATTTGCATGGAGGGATGGTCCTATGATGAGCCAAAGTCCCAGAGGTTGACCAGCAGGCTGTCTTGCTCCTCGGAGCCGGGAGCGGCCTTGGTGAAGATGTGCTTGGGGATCATGTACTCTACGACAGGCGGCTTCTTGACCTCCTTGGACATTTCTGCCTCGAGAAGCTGCGGGGCGTTGTTAGCTCGGTTCGACTGCATAGACTGGAAAATGCAAACTTACACTGCCGTACGAGTGGTCGAGGAAATCCTCGAGGCTGTATGCCTGCTTGGTGAACTGCTCCGAGATGATCTTGGCGATGGTAGCGACGTTGGGGTGGTAGTGGGACTGCAGCTGCACAATCTCCCACAGGCAGCTGTCGATGGCGTGCGTCTCCATGGGGTCCTTCTCGTCCGGCAGGAAGGGGTCTTCCAGCCCTTCGCTCTCGAGCAGTTCCCTCTCCTCCTTGGACCGAGGCACCCGGTGCATCATGAAGGTTGTGAGCGGGTGCTTCTTGAAGATGTTGTAGAACCAGGGCACGATGACAACGATGGCGCTTGGTGGAGCATTGAGCGCGAGGCGGGCCAGGCGCTTGATGAAGCTGGCGACCATCACAGCGGGAAGATGGGACGAGCCGAGGAAGGTGTCGAGGAGGCGGAAGAAGCGAGAGCGGTGCTTGGAGTGGAGCATGTCAGCGTCGAGTAATGAGTAGAGCTTGGCAAAGAACTCTGGATAGTCGAGGTTGCGCTCCTGAATGAGGTAGAAGACGCCTGAGAGGGCAAGGAGCGAGATGGAGCCGCCGGAATTGTAGCAGTCGGTCAAGAAGTCCATGAGCAATTCCGGCTGGGTGAACCAGGGGGCGATCGAGTTGGCCATAACGTCGAGAACCTTCTTCCTCTGATCTTTGTTCAAGCCCAGGTGCATAAGCGCCAACCATCCCTCCTGTGCCTTTTTCTTGTGTTGCGAGAGTAAGCGGAGAGGGTGTTTCTTCTTTTGGGGCGGCTCGATGTAGAACTCCTCGAGGTCATCGTTGGACTCGGGGACGTCTTCCATGCTAATCAGCATGTCGAACACGGTGTTTTGGATATCTTCGTCAACGGAATGTTCGCGCTCGTTCAGGTATGTTCTGTCCACCGTTAGCAACCATCAAATGCGCGGAGTGTTGATCCGGGACATACTTGATGGCCTCGAAAGTGTAAAAGCGGATGTCGTGGTATTCGTCAACGAACTTCTCGGAGAACTGTTCGCGCAACTGCTCAATCGGAGACTCGATAAGGCTCGCGACGATATCTGAGAAGAAGTAGCGGGGGAAGACAGCCTCCACCCCGTCGGTCATGTGTTGCGCCTCCGCCTTGAGCAGGGCCATGGCGAGCACCAGGCCGTTGAGGGCGAGTTTCTTGCTCCGGAACATAGAGAGCAAGACCTTCCTGTAGTCTGCCAGACGGTCCCGCAGCCAGCCCGTAACAGCGGCGTCCTTGTCCGAGGCATCCCTTTTCCTGACCAGGTTGCCGGCGGCCAGCAGGCGGATGAAGATGCGGCACAGGGCTTCTGAGGCGGCCAAGGCGTTCCTGGGGTCCTTCTCGTGCTTCCGGGCGACTTCTATCAGGGTTGCGATGTTGTTGTAGTGTTTCCTCGACTCCTGAATCTCGGCTTCGAGCTGCTGGATCTTGGTTGTCTGGGGCTCGTCGTCGTCGGCGCCGCTAGATTTCCTCCTCTTCTTGGTCTCCTCGCCCTTCTCCTGGCGCTTCCGCTTTGTCGCAGTCTTTGCTGCCATATCCCCCACTGCGGCCGGCATTTTGATGATCCTTTGAGCAAATAGTCGTATGTACGGGCGTGGGTGTTGTCGCTCGTCCGTCTTGTTGTGGTGGTTTCGTCCTGGTCCAGCAAAAATTAAGTGGGGCACGTCCAGTTCAGGAACGGATTGATGGAAATTTCAAGATGCCAAGGCTCATGTCTGGCGCTGATAAGAGAGAGCAACAGTGTCAGCTGCTCGCGCACGTGATGTTTCCACCTGTTGACGGCAAAGAGCCGGGCCAACGCAATCCGTTAAAACCTCAATTCGCACTTGGCACGAGGAGCTCCGACAACGTCAAGCCGACACCCATACCCGGATCCCGACATCCCCAGACTTCACAATGGCGTCCCGCTTGGCGAGAAGTGCTGTCGGTGAGTGGAGAGCCGGCAGGGCATGCTGCGCGCCCGGCCAACCCACGCAATTGAGTCCGCCAGAACCAAGTGACTGACCCGAGCGCGCCGCGCACTCTTGCTGCTAGGGGCTGCCTGCCTGCGACCGAGCATCGCTCCCCGCGTCCTCCCCGCCGTCTCGACCATCGTCTCGGCCCGCAACAACTCGAACCTGCCCGCCCAGGACCCTAAGGCCAAGGCCCAGTCGATCATCGATGCGCTCCCCGGCAGCAGCCTCCTCTCCAAGACGGCCATCCTCTCGTCCGCCGCCGGCGCCTCCATCTACGCTCTCAGCAACGAGTACTACGTCGTGAACGAGGAGACCGTCGTCGCCTTCTGCCTGCTCAGCGTGTGGACCGCCCTCATCAAGTTCGGCGGCCCCATGTACAAGGAGTGGGCCGAGGGCCAGAACGCCAAGATCAAGAACATCCTCAACGCCGCGCGCGCCGACCACACCGCCGCCGTCCAGACCCGCATTGAGGACGTCAAGCAGATGTCGGGCGTCATTGACGTGACCAAGTCTCTGTTCGCGGTTTCCAAGGTGGGCCTATGAGCATTTGCTGTGTGCAACCCGACGAGATGCCGGACCGCTGACACACCTCCGCAGGAGACTGCCACGCTCGAAGCTAAGGCCTACGAGCTTGAGCAGCGCACCGCGCTGGCTGCCGAGGCCAAGACCGTGCTGGACTCGTGGGTGCGGTACGAGAGCCAGGTCAAGCAGCGCCAGCAGAGGGAGCTGGCCCAGAGCATCATTGCCAAGGTCCAGAAGGAGCTGGAGAACCCCAAGGTGCTGCAGCAGATCCTGCAGCAGAGCGTGCAGGATGTTGAGAGTGGGTTATTTCTAAGCTTCGCATGGTTGAATATGCTACTAACAAGCCTCCAGGAATCTTCTCGTCCAAGGCTCAATAAGCAGCTACTCCAGCAAGGTGGTGAAGCGAGATTCCCTTTGTACCAGTGTCAATACACGCCCCTGTGCAATAGCCCCAATACAACCTCCCTTCGTCTCGGCTTGACGACTCTGATCCCTCAGTTCAGCTTTCTCCTCCAATGGGCCGTTTTGCGTATGTTCGGAAAGAGTTGTTGGTTACTAAAAATAAGGGCTGAGTCGATTTCGTTACATGCAATTGTTATCAGCCCAGATAAATCTCCATGGCTCTTTCTGCTGTAGAGACTACACGGGTAAATGCTTCTCGGAAGAGGCTGAGATGGATTCTTTTTGAAGCTTTTGCCAACTCGAGACATGGGCGGCATGATTTCTTGTAACAGGGCAGCACAGGACGGAGGAGGCCGCCAACCAACTTGGTGTTGCTACCCCTCATCAAGCATATTCTTCCCCTCAGTGCCTTAAACTGGAAGCTGCGTCAAATAATTGATTAGCGATGCATTGTTGCGGCATTCCATATTGGGTAGTCCGGGCGAATCCAAGATCGGAGGGTTAGAGCCTACCAGAAGCAGGGAAATTGTAACTCAATATCAGCTCCAGCACGCCTCAAAATAACTACCACCCCTTTTCCATGCACAGCAGAGCTTGGATCAGCAGCTGGAGGTTGTTGCTTGAGGTGCTCTTTAGTGAGTGGGGCACTGAAGCTCCCCTAGCTCCCGTCCCATCTGCAGCAGCACAGGGATCTAGAGAGGTTCCATCCTGGTTCTATCGAAACACAAATGATATCATTTCATGAGACTGCCGCCAACCAAAAAATCGGGCTTGGTGAAAGAGATACTTCCAACAAACACATCTTAGGCTATGTGTCAGTATTTTACCTGAAAAAGGGAAAGACACCGTTTAGTTTCAAATAGGACTGCTGTGTCTCGGCATCTCATCACTGATCCAAACTCAGACTCAACCCTCACATCCAGCAAAGGAGGAACCGTCACGGCAACTGAGGACATCGACCAGCAGAGGTGAAATCCATATAGATTAAACCCCAGTCAGAAGAACCTGACATGGGTGACGGATCGGCGCGGCGTTTCAGCCAGGAGCCCGGTTCCGTCCCCAACATCACCACCACCTCCCCCACGGCCACCACCACCAACACCCGAACCATCCTCCGCGGTGGTGTAACCCACTCCCCCACCGCCATCCCAACCAGCACCGGCTTCCGCCACCAAGCCATCCGGATCCAAGAGCCCCTCGACCGCCGGCCCCTCCTCGCCCAGCGCGCCACCTTCCCGCACGCCCTCGACGGCGACGTCTTCAGCTGCGGCACCTATGGCACTGCCACCAGCAGCCCAGACGACAGCGACGACCCGTCCAGCCCAAATCGTGCCCACCGTCATCTGCCAGTGTACACCAACATCCACCGCATCCGGCGCGACATCATCTCCGTAGTCGAGGACTACCTCTCGCTCGACCAACTCCGCGACGTGCGCCTCAATGTCTCCGTCATCCGCCCCTTAGTCGACAAGCTCTACGAGCAGGACGACATCTCCATCGTCTACTGCCTGCTCGTCAACCGCGCGCAGTTTCTGTCTGAGCAGGCGCATCTGAGCAACAGACAGAATGTCAACTACACGCGCGCCAACCTGTGCGAGCTGATCGCGACGCGGATTCTGAGGCGGTTTAACGAGGATAATGAGGGTCCACGGAATTTGTTGGTGTTGGCGCATATCTTGATTGCCGGGTTTGAGCCGTTTCAGAATGCGCCCGAGGAGATCAGGCGCGAGGTGGGTGCATCGACAGCGCATCATCGCACGCTGCCGGCGCTGGAGGTGGCGATTTTGAGTGAGAGTAGGGTGTTTTTGGCGAGTACGAGTTGTCAGAAGATGTAAGTTTCTCTTAGACGCTAGGGGATGTGGGCTGATGAGATGGGTTGGGTGATAGAGTGGACGCCATCTACGAGGGCCGGGTCATCTACACGCCCTCCAGCTTCATGGACATCATCCCCGACCGCTACAAGCAGCGCCCTATCTCGCTGTACAACCCTAGAGAGGCGCCCCTGCTGAACCAGTACCGCCTGGTCGTGCCCCGGACGCGGAACTACCTCGAGATTGCGCATTTTATGCTGCTTCTAGGGTTGTACCTCGCTTTCATGAGCGAGCGGGACGGGTCGAAGTTCAGCAAGTTGGAGATCTGTTTTACCGTGTACGCGTTCGGCTGGGTGTTGGACCAGTTTGCGACGCTGTTGGAGCATGGATGGTATGTACTTGTGTGCTGAGTGGAGTGTTTGCTGGCTGACGAATGCCTCCCAGGGATGTCTACGCCCAGAATCTCTGGTCCTTCCTCGATGTCGCCTTTGCCATCACCTACTGGGTCTACCTGGTCATTCGCATCTACGGTTGGAAGACTGGGAGTGCGGAGGCTGGCCAGCAGGCGCTTGATGTGATGGCCATGGGGGCCCCGGTCCTGATCCCGCGGCTGGCGTTCAACCTGCTTTCGGACAACCTGGTGTTCCTGTCGCTGCGGTCCATGATGTCTGACTTTGCCATGCTCTCGGCTCTCGCAATGTGGTGCTTTCTTGGCTTCTTGCTGTCGCTGGTGTGGCTTGGGAATGGCAGTTTCTCTGCAGGGTGAGTGGGCTTGGACTCGTGTTGTGAGCAGCGTACTGACGGCTCTCAGAACGATCAGCAAGTGGATGATTTACATCTGGTTCGGCCTGGATGGGTCGGGCATTCAGTACTCGGTAAGTATCCCCCCCTCAAGTTTACCAACCTCTACTAATACACTCAGACCGACTTTCACAAGATCCTCGGCCCCTCCTTGATGGTTACCTTCGCCTTCCTCGGCAACACCCTCTTCCTAACCATCCTCGTCTCCATGCTCTCCACCACCTTCAGCCACATCGTCAACAACGCCCCCGCCGAGATCCAATTCCGCCGTGCCGTCATGACCCTTGAAGGCGTCAAAGGCGACGCCATCTTTGCCTACCCACCCCCCTTCAACATCCTCGCCATCGTCTTTCTCGTCCCCCTCAAATTCTGCGTCAGCCCGCGCTGGTTCCACAAGATCCACGTCATGTCAGTCCGCCTGATAAACCTGCCCATCCTACTCGTCATCGCCCTCGCCGAGCGACGCTCTCTCTCGCCCTACTACCAGCGTCTGCCGTCGCTCTCCCCGGCCCCCTCCCTGTCCAAGGGCCACCCCACTATCAAGATCCGCCGCCGCTTCTGGGAGCGCTGGCGCATCACCTCCCACAGCGACATCTCCACCGTCTTCGAGGTGCCCCTGCCAGACTCGGTTCTCAACGACATCGCCGCCGACGACGACATGACCCGCCATCTGATCAGAAGGCAGTTTGCCACGGCCCAGGCGAGGGTGGGCGTTCAGCTCGAGAGCAGCAACCACCAGCAACAGCCGCAACAACAGCCAACATCCCCTGGCGTTGCCATGAGACAACAACCCACAACCTCCCTCCAACAACCCGGCGGCGGCCACAGAGTCGCTAGCAGACGCGATAGCATCGCGCCGTTTCCCGGCCTGCGCGCGGAGCTGCAGGGCGTGCTGAGCGAGAGTGATGAGGTGAGCGATATCACGTCGCGGCTGGAGACGCTGGAGGAGAGCATACAGCGGATCGAGGGGTTGTTGTCGAAACTGGTGGGTGGTGGCACAATTGCTGTCGGAAGCGCGGCGGCAAGTTATGTAAGTACGAGCGGGAGCTCGAGTGAGGAGAATGACGAGGTGGCGGTCGTGGAGGAAAGGGAGCCAAGGAAGAGGAGGAAGTCGTTGGCGGAGTTGAATCGGGAGGCGGAGGAGGAGTGAAGTTGGGTTTGTGTGGGTTGAGTTCGTTTGGCTTGGAGTTGTGGGAAGAGTGGTTAGGCTGGGCTGCATTGCTAGGCGTTGTGAGAGTGTTATGTTTTGTCGTGGTATACAATAGAGAGTAGGAAAGAAAGGATTTATCTGTCATGTGTCGCCTAAGGCGACCATCCAAAGTCATGACTCTTGAGAACACCAAGTTGTCCAGCACATAAAGCTGCCCATTGCTTAAAGTCTCGTAAGCCCACCACAGACAACATTTCCTCAGACTTTAACAAAACTCGCACCTTCCCACAATTACCCCCATACTCACAACACACACCTCTTCCGTTTACACCGGCCCTCAGGTAGGTCATTCTCACCACCGTCACCCACCACCACAGACCACCACCATCCATCACCACCCACCCACCCAACCAATCTAACAACAACTTCAAGGAAAAAAAGATGTGCGTCGTCACCCACTACCGCGACTTCCACTGCAAGCACCGCTGGGCCACCATAACAACCCCATGCTACCCCGGCATGGGCTTCGACAACTGCCCGATGTTCTACGACGGCCAGGTGCGGCCGCCGCCACGGATGCTGGTTGCGCAGGGGGAGATGTGTCCGAGGTGGTATGTCATGCTTTTTTTTCCTACCTTTTCTATTGTAATGAGAGGTTGCGAGCTGACAGTCAGTAGTGACCTTGGCAACAACTATGACCGCAACCAGACGCGTATGGTAGTCAAGATTCGGAGTGGGTTTCGATGGGGACTAGGGCCGAATAGGACGGATTCGGGGGTTGATGTTCCTTGTTGTGTGATGTGAAAGGGGGAGGGCGAAGGAGCTGGGGCAGGTAAGGGGACGGCGGGTTGAGGGAGGGGGGAAGAGGGAGTCAAACCGATGAATCTTTGAGAGGATGGAAAACGAAGCTTGAAGATGTCTTCGTCATTTTCTTGCGGTGGGTGTTGAATCGGCCGTCAGAGGCACAAGGGGGGATGGTTTACCGAGATGTGTGTATGAAAGGGGTCGGCTTACCAGGTCGTTTCCTGCGAGGAATGAGCCATAACACTGAGTAACTTTGACTTGAGAAGGGGCAATAAAATTCCGATTTCTGGGTCCAGAGGCTTGAGAAGGAGACATGGAGAGTGCTTTGTGGATTTTCATGGTTTGTGCGTGTGTCAAATACTGTTGTATGTGGCGAGGGTTGTTCCTCTAAGGTATGTGACCACGACCGCACACCTTGAACTACCTCATACTCGATAGAACCCCGGCCATCTTTCACGCAAAGAGTCTTCCACAAACCAAATTAATTGTGCCGAATTGATTGACCGTTGAAGAAGGTCTTATAAGGGTCTCATCACTTACACGCATCACGTGCTCCACCCACCGAATTTTTCTGCATCTTAGCTGCCATCTCACCCACCAAGCTCACTCCTTATTTTACCACATCCGTCACAAAATTGAAGCCATCACCGCCCGCCACCATTCAATAACCATCCTATCTCATACCGAACAACCAGCCAACACCCCTAGCATCGCAACGACGACCACCAAACTCCAAATGCTCCCCACCCCCTCCACCTCCCACGTCCCCTACGCCCGCGTCTACGAACCCGCCGAAGACTCCTTCCTCCTCCTGGACACGTTATCCTCGCCCTCCGAAACCGCCTTCCTCTCCCAGCACTTCCCCCCATCTCCCCCCACCCTAAGTCCCCCCACCACCTCCACCCCCAGTTCACCAACCCCCCTCGTCGTC
The DNA here is from genome assembly GCA_027569505.1 of Chloridium humicola. Taxonomy (NCBI): domain Eukaryota; kingdom Fungi; phylum Ascomycota; class Sordariomycetes; order Chaetosphaeriales; family Chaetosphaeriaceae; genus Chloridium; species Chloridium humicola. Next base: position 354,836 of record JAPDFF010000020.1, read on the forward strand.
GAAATCGGCCCCGGCTCCGGCGTCGTCCTGGCCTTCCTCACAGCGCACTCGCAAACCCTCTTCTCCCGGCGCGACATCCTCACCCTCGGCATCGACGTCAACCGGTTCGCGTGCACCGCCACGCGCGAGACGGTGCGCAAGGCCGTGGCGGAGGATGCTGCCGAGAGCGGGAATGGTGCCGGGTATCACCTTGGTGTAGCACAAGGGGATTTGACGACTCCCCTGAGGGGGGGAAGTGTGGATGTGTTGGTTTTTAACCCGCCGTATGTGCCTACGCCGGATGTGCCGGTTGTGGATCGGGATGTTGGGAAAGGGGGGGAGGGGAGAACGACGTTTGAGGAGGATTCGAATTTGTTGGCGTTGTCGTATGCGGGGGGGAGGGATGGGATGGAGATTACGGAGAGGTTGATTGGGGAGTTGTCGGGGGTTTTGAGTGGGAGGGGGGTGGCGTATTTGTTGCTTTGTAGGCAGAATAAGCCGGAGGAGGTGAAGGAGGGGATTAGGGGGTGGGAGGGGGCAGGGGATGGGAGGAAGTGGAGGGCTGAGACGGTGGGGACCAGTGGGAGGCAGGCGGGGTGGGAGAAGTTGGAGATTGTGAGGATATGGAGGGAGTAGATAGTAGAGGGGGCCAGAGATGAGAGGGTTTGAATGGGTATTTATTGCGCTGTTTTGCTCCTGGCGAGCAAGACGACGAATGATGTGCTCTCTATGTCCCCGGAATTGCCAGACCAAAGTAGCGACTCCCTTGACGGTTTTCAATCCATCCTAAAACGCCATATTGCCCGCCTGCTCGTGAAACTGACAGAAGAAACTGATCTCCCTCGATGAACCCAGCCCCACGCCAGAGCTGGTCTGCCACGGCTTGTGCTATCTTCAGAGGGGGCCCCTCTCAGAGCCTCTCAGAACTACCTCCATCCTTTCATATCATCACAATCTTCTGCTGCCAGCGCGCGATCCACGACCACCCCGCGCCGCAAACACGCGCCTTTCCCAAACGTCCAACCCTCGAACCCGTAACCTCAGCCGACTTCTCCCCCCGTTTAACCCCTCCCCCTCCCGCGGCCCCTGGCCCTCCCCATCCCCCTCCCCCTCCCACCGCGCGCACCGCGACCGCCGCGGTCGGCCTCCTTGCGGGCCTTGTTCTTGGGCTTGGGGGCGTCGTCAATCAGCAGGGTGTCGAGGGGCAGCGAGTCGGGCAGGATGAAGTAGCGGATGGTGCTACCGCGGACGTTGAGGGTCTCGAGCGGGATGGGGTCCTGGCCGCGGGGGGTCATCTTGACGTTGCGCAGGGCCGTGTTCATCTGGGGCGAGACGGAGGCGATGGTGCCGTGCACGATGGTGCCGTTCTTGAGCTCGATGGTGACCGTTTCGTTGGCGCATTTCATGAGGAATCTGGAGGAGGGTGTGTTAGTTTCTAGCTTGGTATTTCTTGAAGAAGCAGTGGTGGGAGGGTGGTGTATCAAGCGCGGGCGCGTGGTTGCTGGTAGTTGCCCTTGCGGTGCGCGACAGGCTCCAGAGCGCGTTGTGGGGGAATGTTATGTCGGGGAAGAGGAGAGCGGCGTACCTGACGAGCTTCATCTTTGGCGGATTGGGTGGAGCAAAGAGCTGCTCCAAAGATCAATCCGTGGGTTGTTTGTCTTTGTCTCGGGTGATAGGGAGAATTGGCAATGTGTAGTCGGTATCGCAGCTTCGATAGCACCCAGATTCCAGAATCCAGAATCCAGATTGACGATGGAGCTCCAGCCTGCGCGCCAAGCCTGAAATTCAGGTCACGTGAATGGTCTTGTGAATTCGTGACGGTCTTGAAAAGAGTGGGTCTTGATGCTTCATGCCCCGCGTTTGATGTAGCCCAGAGCTGCTGCCCCTCATCGTCTGGACCCTGATGAGGAACGGGATGGCACGCAAAGCACCACGAGATGAACCACTCAATGAGTTTTCTGTAGGCAGTGAGCACGAGTTTGAAAGGGTGGGTTGAACCACTCCGCAAGGTCACTCAACCTCTGGGTTGGCTGTCAAGTTCCTCCCGACCTTCCATGTCCTCCCGAGATACCTTAGGTATGCTAGAAATCCAATATCTTTGCTGTGTACATGGCACAAGATAGCTCGACTGCGCCTATGTACATACAATGCGCAACTCCTTGCTATGACTGCCTCTTGTTCGCCAGCCCACGCCGCCACGCCTGGTTATCAAACAGCCCCTACTTATCCTTCTCGTTCTCCGACACCTTCTCCCACTCGTCCTCCGTGCTCACACTGCTCTTGTGCCCCTGGCTCTGGCTCGAACTCGTCTCCTCAGCAACAGCGGCATCAGCAGCAGCAACCCTCTGCTTCAGCTCCCCTTGGTCCTCGGCTACTTCCACCTCGGTACTAACCGCCACAACCGGTGCAGCCGGAGCAGCAGCGCCCTTGCGGCGCAAGCTCCCCGTCGACCGCGCCCCTTCCACCTCCGTCTCGCTCTCAGACGACGAAACCCTTGGCGGCGCCTTCGGGCGGCGCCTCTTCTTTTCCTCCTCTTGTTGCTCCTGCTGCAGCTGGTGTGCCTTGAGCTCGCGGGCGAACCAGTTGATGGACACCCACAGGCCGGCGCACAGGCCCGACAGGACGACGAAGTGGATGCTGTGCGTCGCAAACAGCATCAGCGCGAGGACGAGCTGCAGCGCGGCGAAGGTGGCGTTGGTTGCGACCAGCAGTGTGGGGGTTGGCCCGGGGGTGAAGATGGATTCCCAGAGGGAGACGAAGAAGGTTGCCATTGTGTTTTTGTTTGACAAGGTGGTTGGGGAAGAGTGTCGAGGTGAGGGGGGGGGGGTCGGCCGGTGGTAGCGCGCCGAGTACAGAGGGCTCGAAAGGTCCGTCGGAGCAGGGGGGGGAAAGCGGAATAGTCGGATCGCAGCGAGGATTGAAGAGGAAGTGGTTTAAAAGAGGTAGCGTCGTTGAGAGATACTTCGGGGGCGCTAAAGACTGAAAGTGACAGTGTCAGCTTGGGCGGTCACCAGGCCTGAAGGGACCATTTAAACGGCCGATCCAGAATCAAGGGTGCCTGGAAACAGGGCGACGACACACGCATGACACGGTTGCAAAAAGTACAAGACGGAGTACGTAGACAGCACACAACAGAACTCACTCCTAGATTTGGGCAACGTGGGTTGTTCTCCCGGGCTGAAAATAACAGCGTGTCAAGCGCATGTGTGGGGTTTCGAAAGGCCGCGATGCGGTCGGGCAGAGATGACGACGCGATTCTCGGCAGGTGCTCAGAAAAATGACGGCAGTTCCCAGCAGCGCCAAGACTCGGGTGCTGGAGCAACGGCCAACAAGGAAAGAGAAGACAACAAGACGAGTCGAAAGTCAGGGGATGGAAAGAGAACTTATTGTGTGAAAGGCCGCAAACTACCGCGTCAAAGGTCGAGGTTTTATCAGCGAGAAGCCCAAGAATCAAGAGGTTGGTCGCATTTGGAGGGTCTTTCTGGGCTGTTGTTGTTGTGGTACCCAGCTGGCCGATGCAACGGCGGGGAGGGGCACCAGACCAACACGGGGGAAAGGATCTGGGCAGAAACCTCCAGGGCTGTCCTTTAATCTTTGATTCCTTTCAAATGAATTAATTCCCGAGATGGGGTGCCAACTACCAAAGAGTTGACTGCCAGTATCCGTACTGTAGAATTGTGCTGCTTCAGGGACTGATGCTTTCTGGCTTTGGGCTAAAGCTTGAGGCCACGATGAATCAAATTGTGTTGTGTCAAAAACGATTTGAAACATACGTCCTCTTTGTCGGGAATTCCCTGGAGAATTTGTTGAAGTTGGAGACTCCCATCCGCCTGAGTTTTCAAAAAAGAAGCTTTGTCAAGAAAAAAAAACAGGTTACGCCAACCGGATTGGGGAAACAGCAAAGGCCAAGGCATCCACATCTCGTGGAGCAGCCCCACTCTCCCCGCAATGATCTTCGGGCAGGCCAGGATTCCATCCTCGCTTCATCCCAGCTTCTTCAACTCACAGCGCTTTCTTCAGCCTTCAGTTGCCTGCCGAATCAGCCACATCCTCTCGATCAAGAAGTCAAAACGCGCTCTTCACGCTTCCTAAAGACCAGAAAGAACTCTGGTTCCCGACCACACTTTCATTTTGTTTTACCTCTTCCCTAAAACCTTCTGGGATTGCCGCCAGTTCGATTTGGGCATCTTCGTCCCACACCCTACCAAGCTCATTCAGGCTGCCAGGGTACCGTAGTATCGCCCATTGAGTTTCCCCACAGCAACCTCTCTCACATACAACACAGTACAAGTCTGGTCAACCCAAGGACACCGCAAATAGCTTTTTTTCTAGGATATATTCCCGGGATTTCGAATCCGCAACGCCAGGGTCTACAGCTCGACATCGGGCTCGGATGCGAGCGTCAGCGACCCAAGGCTGCTGACCGAGACGCGTCTCCAAGCTCTTTATCATGAATCTCCTCCCAAGCACGCCGGGCCCTGCCCAGGAAACGGCCGATCAGACAGTCTCGGAGCTCGGCAATGAGGACCCCCAGCAAGCGCAGGCAATCCAAGACTCCGATGACCCCCTCAATCTTCTCGATCTTCCCCTCGAGATCCTTCAGCTGATCGTCAAGGAGGTATGTCCACCGTCCTCCTATGATACTTGAGAGCATCCGCTGATATTGTCACTCCAGGTCACCCCAAAAAGAAACCTGATCGCCCTGGCCCAGGCGAACACCCTTCTGCACAACCTCGCCATTCCTTGCATCTACTCCAGCCTGGACACAGCCTGGCCAGCGACACATTGCAGAACCCGTGCTGCGGCCCTACTGCACTGCCTGACCACTTTTGGTGTCGAGAGCGCCTTCGCCCGCACCCTGGCCCCAAAGACTAAACCGCCAACGAACAGGGTCGACCATAATTATGCTAAGTACACCAAGAGCTTCTCCCTCCTTGGGATCGGGCCGTCTAGCTCAGACTCGGGGACTGGCAAGGTGCTTGGCGGCCTCGTGGCCGGCGCTGTCAGCCGCATGCCAAACCTCGAAAGCTTCATCTCAGACGTGCGGTCCGGTATGCCACCGCGCGCCTTTGAGGCTCTGGCATCGCTGGCACAATACCCCGACAACGAGTGCAAGTTGAGGGATCTCTGGGTGCGCTTGCAAGACAACTCTGCCCGCCGTGCCAAATCGGGAACCCGCGAGCCTCCCATCCCCTCTGGATGCAAGCTTACGCCTGTAGGCCTAGTGCTCCCGGAAGAGTACCGCCGCCGTTCCCAGCAATCACCAGTGCCGTATGCGGAATACGGCTGCCCGTATCCCACCTTCAGCATCCTACCGCCGCTCAAGAGTCTGGCCGTGTTGGACATTGACGAAGTTGGCTACCTAGACGAGATGGCCGTGCTCATCAAGCGGTCAAAGGACATGCTCCAGGACCTCAGGCTCGGCATGTCGCCCGAAACGTCACACAGGCACTTTTCAAAAGCATGGGATGCCCCTGAGCTCTGCCAGATTGACCACCTGGCCCGATGGCCTGGAGAAAGCACTATTGGAGACTATCGGCTCGGCGGCGTGTTGGGCGTGCTGGTGGCCAAAATCTTTGACATCAGAAGGCCTCGACCGAGCAACAACTCTGACGCCACGGCTGCTGGGGCTGACGTGCCAACGGCCACTGCAGAGCCAGCAACAGTTCAGGCTCAAGAAACTCATCCAACTCCATCGTCTCACGGAGAAGTCTCTCAGCAGGCAGACAATACTGCAACTGCCTCGCAGGACGGCGTACCCGTTGAAACAGAGGGCCAGTCAACGGCGCCCAAAGCTGGTAAATCTAACACCGAGGTCAGGGAGAAGTTGTCGGGAAACCTGAAACTGCGCACTCTCGAGCTCGAACGAGTCGCCCTGTCCTTGCAGGTTATGAGGTTCGCCTTTGACTGGACGGTCCTTACAAATCTCACACTGCTCGACTGCCCCCATGCAGATGCTCTCTGGAGGGTGTTGCGCAAGGAGTTCGCACCGGTGTCGAACAAAAAGCTCTTCCCTAACGCCCCTCTGCACTACCAGCTCTCGCTCAAGTCCATCCGCACAACCGTGCCGACCTCGGCCTTGATCGCTTTCATCAAAGATGCACTCGCTCCAAATACTTTGCAGGAGTTGTTCTTGCAAGGCCGTGGCTTGGTGAGCCACGCGGTGTTTTCCACCTTGACTCTCGACGAGATCTTCCGGGGCGCCATCAAGCCGCAGCACGCGAGTCTACGCGTGTTGCACTTGGACAGTTCTTTGGGCGCCAAGGACACCCGCTGGCGCCGCTGGGCGTTGTCCACTGATGTGTTGCTGTACATGACGAGCGGGAGGATGCGTAGCCTGCGCGAGCTGGCGATGTCGATGTGCTATAAGGACTGGGTGAGCCGCCTTTCTTTTCCCAGTGTGCTCCAAACTCATGTGCGGATGAACTAACACACTACTTCAACAGCACACCCTCCTCACCCGGCTGCCCAACCTCCCCAACCTCGTCACGCTCAACATCCCCAATCTCGCCGATCATCCCTCCACACCTACTCTGAATCCCTTCATTGCCCCATCTCCGACTGCTCCTCCCGTCGCCAATCTTATCCCCAACCCTATTCCCATTGCCAACCCCATCCCGCCTACCACCGCCAATTCTCCTCCCCCCAACCCCAACATCATCCCCACCCCCAACCCCATGCCCCCGACCACTGCCCACTCCTTCCAAACCCTCACAACCAGCATCCTCGCCCTGGCCAACGCCCTGGTTGCACCACAGGCCAACACCCCCAACACAAACCCCAACACAAACACCGCCAACCCCGCTGCCGTTGCCGCTCTCAACGCGGCCTTTGCAGCCGCCGCCCCTGCCGGGACCGCCGGTGCCCCCCCCGCGACACACCGTGCCCGCGATACCAGCGCCTTTGACAATACGGTGGATTTGGCGTTCCAGGTCAAGGATGTGCTGGCGCTAAGGCCGGAGATGAAGCTGGCTTTTGTGGGGATTGCAGGGAGGGCCTTTGAGGTATTGGAGTGTACACGGTGGAAGGAGAGGGAGAAAGGGAAGAAGGGGAAGGGGAAGGTGGTGTTTGGTGGGAACGGAGGTGGGAATGGTGGTGCGGCGAATGTAGCGCCTCTTCCTGGTGGTGTTGCGGTCGGTGTGGCTACTCCTCCTGTTGCTCTTGCTGCTACTCCTGCTGCTGGCGGTGCCGTTCCTGCTGCCCCTACTGCGGTCTCAGCTGCGCCTGCTACTGCCCCTGCTGGCAGTACTACTACTCAACCTATCACAGGCAGCGGAGGGAGCGCTCCCGCTCCCGCTCCCGCCCCCGTGCCCACCACGAGCCTGAGCACGAGCTGGGCCGGAACTGCAGGTGCCAACCCCGACGACATCGACATTGAGCTGGTCTTTAGCTCAGACGAGGAGGACGATGACGACGAGGAGGAGGAGGAGGAAGGGGATAGCGAGAGTGATGACGACGACGACGGTTCAGGGAATACGTCTGCCCCGGCCAACACGACTCCCCCAACTGGTGCGGGTGGTTCAGCTGGGGCGCAGGGTCAAGCTGTTGCGGCGGCGGCGGCGGCGGCTGGTGAGGGGGGAGGCACGGGGAAGCAAGGGGAGGAGGAAGAGGAGGAGAGTGAGGATGAGGATGATGGATTTGTGGAGCCGGGGAGTGGAGTAATGCTGAAGGTTAGGGAGATGTTGTACTTTGATGATAAGGCGGCGGTGTTTGCCGTTAGGAATGGGTTGAAGTTGGGGACTTTTTGAGGGGTTTGGAATTGGGGTTGGGATCTGGTCTGGGATTGGGATTGTGAATTGGGATTCAGATTTGCCTTTGACTCGGAGGGACATGAAGTTGGGATCTGACTCGGACATGAAGTTGGGACTGTAATCAGGACTTGGGAATTGGAATAGGAATGGGACTGGGACATGGAATTAGCATATGCATGGTTGGGGCTCGGGCAACATGAGAGGAGAGTTCGTTGGCCTGGGCTGGACGTGAGTTCTTAGAAATTATTATCATGCCATGGCTTCTTTCCTGTGTGGTGTACACGAGAGTACTCTTGGGAATTTGGGCTTGCTTCGGGGTCTTCCGACAATGGACCCTTTCTACGCCGTCCTCATGAAATAAGGGTAAGCCCATCTGTATCTTGTGAACGAACCCCCCAGCGTCCACCAGTCGGCCCCGTCCCCTAAATTGTATTCTCGCAACGCAGTGGACTTGGCACGGGATAACTACGCTGCCATCATGTTCGTATTCTCCCATTTGTTCTGCAGTATCTTCTCTCCAGTTGAGAGACCAGACGCCATGTCATCTCGGACAGATTGGGAGAGGAAGAGCAGTAGCCAGGGGAAGGCTGCTCCATGCGTTGTTGGGATTGAGTCCCACCACCCAATAATACTCCTGAGTATACCAACAGGTGCTACAACAAGCAAAGGGGCACAAGCTCTCTATTCCAAAAGCGGGCGACTCTCTTCACGCAAGACTCAACGTCTCTGTTAACCCTCGACCCTCATCCCCGATGTTTCTTGAAGAAGCTTTGTGTACGTGCCAAACGGACCTAATATCGCCGAACACTAACATCCCCTTCGTACATACCGTTGAGACAATCTCTCCAATATCAAGCTGTTTGCTGTCCCTGCCTTGGCCATTACAGACACAATATTTGGTGTCATGATAGCGTCTACGGGAAGCTTGATGTGACCACCGCATGCCATGCACATCGTCATTATATCAGTTTGTCAGCGTGGCACTGGTACCAGGAGTCTAGCTCTGTGCAACCAGGCAAATAGCACAGCATCCATCCACGAAGAATGTAGGTAGGTGAGATATGTAAGGGGGAGGCCGGGTAAGGAACACAGGTGATGTTGTCTGAGATGATGGCGTCCGCGCTTCAACTAGTCTCAGTTCGTCTCTCTGACAGAAATATGAGTTTGATGGTGGTTACAGTCCACTATGCCATGACGTTGAGCACCTGTCTTGTCTCAACCACACCCAGAAGGCATGGCGTTCTGTGAGGTTCCATGTTTCTCAGGAGGAACAGCCGCCGTTTAGCCAGCACCTGTTAGCCCAAACATGGCTCTCCTCCAGGACCATCTAACCCCATTCTCGCGAGCCTTCAACATGAAAATCTTTCCCCAACGCACACAACCTTGCCATGGCATATCCCAGCAGCAATGCTGCTCATGTGTGACACCTCGCCACTACACAGCATGACACAGTCAGCAGGGCTGCAGCACCCGACCAATCTAGTCTTGTACGCTTGTACATACATGTACCTACCTCATAGGGCTGAATCTCCAATCTACAAACTACTAGGCCCCTGATCGGCATCCCTCGCAAAGCAAACCAACCAACCATCTCGCCACTAGGGCGAACCGTAACACAACGCCACTATGTGTATGTATGGCCTCACGTGGGCCTGTATCAACTGACAGCAACCCGATGCAGGCTCATTACAGCAAGCAAGCAAGCAAGTATGTCTCGTGGTATCTACTTAGCGGGCAAGTGCAAAACTAGAGTGCGTTCCAAACAACTGGCAGTGTTCTACAATCTTACCTGCCGGCCCGCCACCATCCACTCCAGTAAGTGCCAGTACGGTGGATGTAGGCTAGAGCAAGCAAGCAAGCAAGCAAGCGCCGTTCGGTCCTCGGAACCCTGGGACCCTTTCGGTCTTCGGACTCGGGCTTTGGGCGGCTGCTGGCGTTCTACGTTTCTCGAACAATAACAAGTCCCGGGCCGGTGCGGCTGATGACGCAGGGACTGTAACCACACGACTCAAACTCAACATGGATTTGTTCGGAGAGCTCGGGACCAAGCAGCATGGCGAGTGTGTGTACAGGAGAGGCAGGTATGATGGGATGTAGGTAATCGGCCCTACTTGCTGGAGTCAGATCAGACAACCTCAGAAGCTCTTGAGCGGTTGGTTGGGACGACGTTGGGAACAGCGTCGACGTGCAGATGCTGCCAGTGCAGTGAGAGCGAGAGAGTGGTCACTGGCGGCAGGGCAAGGATGGTTGGTAGGGCTGGTGTCACCCAACCCCCCCTGTTTTGTTTGCAAACCCCCTCCTCATCGGCAGGGCCGGCGCAAGATCAACTCGATCTATCCGCGGACGCGGATGCGGGAGGGATCCCCTCCCGTGTGACAGAAGACCGGACAAAGGCCTTGGCAAGTCCCCGGCCGTGACAAAGAGGAGACAAAGACAATGAATGAATGGACGTTGTACGGAGCTCAGGGTCTGCCAAGGACCAACCGTCCGGCCGGCCAAGGGCATGGGGGTCAAGATCAACGTTACCGCCCCGGCCGGGGCTACCGTATTGAGCTGCTAACTCCGGCGGGGAAAGCGGAAGAGGACAAATCGGGTGTTCCGGCCGACGACACCTGCCGGACCGTCCAGCCTCGACAGTCAGCCGGCCGGCTCACGTTCCTCAAGGATCAATAAGGACGGAGATGTCGTGGCCCGGTGGCTGCCCTACAGGGCTGAGGGATTGCTAAACTTCTGACAGTCCGGCAGGACGAGTTGCCGAAAAAACGCAGGTCGGCCGAGCTGGGCTGACTGCAGTCATGCTGTGTTGTTGGTGAGCCTTGGCCGGCGGGAGGGGCTGTGGAAGGCTCCGGGGAGCATCGGATTCACGACTCAACTGCATGCCGTCGTCCAATGTCTCTCCCAGCACCTTGGGCGACTTTGGCCCCAGTCAGATGCGATTGTCGATTCGTTGCCACCCTGGCAGCTTGGGGGTCGAAGCGCTCTGAAGATCAGCGATCCTGCGCCCCGCCATGTTGGGATGCAGGCGGGAGAAGCAGACGATCAGTATCGCTGCAGTGAGGACTCGAAACATGACGATTCTGCCTTGCCCCTGCTCTTCATTGGTGTTTCGAGCGAACATGCCGTCATGCCCATCGAGCTTGTGTGCCACTGATCTCTAAGGGTACTCTTGCGCGTGACTGTCGCATTCGCGAGAGTACGGGGTACGTAGATTTGCACTACCCTGACACAGTAAGAAGAACTTCCATCGCAGATGTGCTTGGTACCTTCGCAATCAGGGTTTGGCAAGTTCCAACTTGAAGCGGAGAGCCGGTGACACGTAAGGCAATGAGCGAAAAAAAAAAGCTAGCGAGATGAACCGGTGTGGGCGAGTCCACCTGATACGAATTGAAGTGGACTGCGGGACTGGTCGACTGAAGTGGTGGATGCAAGAAGCGGAAGGTTCCTCAGGCACAAGAGCCGGGCGGGGAACAAAAAAACATGATGGCTGTTGGTGTTGCGTGGACAGATGCATGCAGTTGCTGTCGCTTCTGGAAGCAGCACTCTTGTTTGTCAGTTGAATGCACCTTGTCATGCACGACTGCGGCGCCGAGCATGCGGAAAGAAATGAGGGGAGAGAGACGGCCTGTCCCGATGCCAATAGTGCGAACCATCAGCGTCTGAGCGAGAAGAGTGTCTTTCGGAAGTTTTTGCCTTTGTCGATTCAGAAAGAGTGACCAACGAGACCAAACACGACCTCGGAATCGAGAATCTGCCGGAGATGCGAGGTGCTGCCCAGCGTTTTCCCGTCGGTGACGACGACGCCAACAGTTTGATAGAAGTGGTGTTGTGGGGCACATCACGGAGACACTTCCTGCGGTTGACAGTGTACTTCCTGGCACACCATCGAAGGACTTGAGGCTGCCGTGAGGTCGGGAGGACTGAGGGAGCCCCAATGGAGTTGTGAAGCGCACAGCCGCGAGCCGCGCTTGTCAGAGAGCCCAACAGGGAGGGAACTTGTGTGTCCCCGTGACCATTCCTCGCTGCACAGTTATCTCGCTTGCTCCCACAGTCCTGCTTGCAAAGTCGTCGTCGTTGGCGGCAGAGTGTTGCATGTGGCGTTCCGGGGCCCGGGACCAGCTCGGGCCCGGGGAGAGACCTTCGAGCTCGATCGCTGCCGGTGCGGGAGGTCGATTACGGTCCATGTCAGCAAATCAGCGCCGGCTTCGGCGTCAATCGGAAGAATCTCGATCAGCGCCTTGCCCGTCCGAGCAAGCGGCAAAACCACTGTGGCCCCCACAACACGCTTACCTTGGCGGCGGGATTTCGGAAGCCAGGACCCTGGCGGCGCCTTTCTGACCTTCCTGGTGCGTGATGGCTGCGTGGGGTGGGCAGCGGACGGCTCACCGCTTTGTCAGATGCCATGCCGGGGCCATGCCATGCCGGCCATGCCACACCGGCGAGATGCGGCATTTCGTGTTGGCGAGTCGACAGTGACAGTGATCCGGACATCTCGCCCAGCGGCCACCAGCTGCGGAGTGGGCGCGCTTGATTCGTGAATGCGCGGGCAATCAAGGGCTAGCGCCATGCGTCAATATGCGCGGTTGGCGACTGGACGGAGCGTGATTCAGCTGTAAACGGATCCGAGGCTTGCTGGACGAGGGCGATTGGGCTTGCTAGCCGCCAGACTGCAGGCACCACATGGGGCCAGCGCAGCACCCTGGGCCGACTCTGCAGGCGCCATGCAGGAGACGCCAAGGGACATCGAGGGAAGGGAGGCAGGGAAGCGAAACCGGCGAAGAGAGGTTGCGAACTTGTGCAAGTCGAAGGGTTCATGCGGGGCGTGTGATAACGACTCGGGCGACAGCCGTGTCTCGCCCTGGGTCCTGGCTCGATGTCGACGGCACAAAAATGGTTCGGTCGGCCTCATTCTGTGTGATGGCATAATTTGGGTATTTTGGGTTCTCACAGCCCGCGACGTCGCATGGCAATCCGATTTCCCACCTGGACAGATCTGCAGCAAGTGCGAGGAAATGGAACTTCAACAGGGCGATGCTCGACCGAGATTCCAGGCAGCAGAATTCAGGCCGCGGGCTAAACCCAATCAGCTGTGGCCCTCGCACCCGCCCCATTTGATGGGCTGAGGTTTCATCCAAGAGCAGGGAAGGAGCGATTCAAGCCACACCCAACCACATCGCGACGATCACAGACTCCCGGGAGAGCCAACAGGAACGTGATTTGCTTCGAGAACAAGGGGGTCATTGTTCTGCCGTCGCGGGGGAAAACGGAAGAAGCATGGACATGGGTTTTTGATCATGGTTAACGGAGGGGAGAATCAGAGCTTATCCGTACAACCATCCAATCAACATGCCCGAAATGTCAACAGCGCAGCACAAGTCCGCCAGCTTGGAAAGAAGACCCTGACTCGTCCAAAGAGTAATTATGCGCTTAGCGGGGAGCTAACATGAACCTGGTGGGGAGCTCAGCGGTGGACGGAGAACCGGCACAGCAGCTCCTCACATGCTCTGTCAACGATTTGCCTTGTGATTGTGAGCCCTCAGACATGTTGATGCTTCAGCCCGAATTTCGGGGAAGCCTAGGTTTTACCCAACGTGAGCCCCAGTAATAGCTTTGTGTAAGTCTCTTACTCGGAAGCTGTGGGTGGACGTGTTCCTGATGTTGACTGTCGGGGCAGCAATGTAATCGCAACTGCAAGTTGGAAGCTCTAGCCTTGTGAAGCATCTCGTGGTCCATCGGAGCCGGCCGCGCGCAAGTCATGGGACATTTCCAACCAGCGCCAGGAGAGTGGCCCTGGGATGGCTGGTCGACACAGTGAGGTTCGAAAGGCACCGAAGAGCTTTTCATCGACTCGCTCAGCAGAGGTGTTCCATGTTCGCAAGATTGCCATGGAGCTGCCCATTTTCTGACGCTGGAGCCAAACTCAAAGGTTTCCTTATTGGGCAGGTGTAGCGTTTTGCCCTCCTCGTGCTCGCATTCGCCTCTGTTTGGTGGAACTGTCGTGGAGATCCATCGGAGCACGGAGGCGCGAGATCTGCGGCCCGCCTGGAGGCCAGGACAAGTGCCGTCAAGCAATCTGGAACCATGCCGCGGCTCCCGCCTGGATGGGACCAACCCCCAGGATAGCCGCCGCCCTCCATGGCTGTCTTGTGGCTGCGATGTGCTCTCTCTCCTCTAATCTCTTCCCGCAAACAAAACAATTATGCGCGGAGTCGGCCGAGACTGACATGAGAGCCGCTAGTATACCTCGGCTAACGAAAAGCGACGCAAGGGCGAAACAAGCTGGAAGCCCTCGGCTGGGGAAGTGGAATGTGCTGCGCATGCGTCTCCAAGACCTGTCCCAGGCCCCAGTAGCCAGCAGACTGGGCGCTGTCTTCCAGAAACAACGAGAGAAAACGCTGGACGACGGCACCGCATGGCCGAACAAACTCAAGTGGAATGGTTCGGTCCTTGGCAGGTTTGATGTTACAGTGAAGAAGGACCGCAAATTTCGATTGCGGCTCGCGTTTCCCGCTGTCGCACAGGGTTCGGCAGCGTCGCTTGGGCAGGGCAATCACGCCGCGCTAAAAAAGCCTTGCGAAGTGTGGCGTTCGAGCTGCGCCTGCCCTAGCGAGACAAGCGCGGGCCGCGTCACTTGCGCAGCTTGCCGCCATGGCTCGTGCGCTCGATCGCCTGAGGCAGCTCCACTCGCCCACGATTGGCGGACGTCATCAGGGAGATATGGAGTTAAGCGGGAAAGAGCACCTCGGCGACAGGGCTTTGAATCCTTCGACTGCATCAATCTGGCGCCTTCATCTCTCCAGCATCAATCGCCGCCAATTGTTTGTCCCCGCCCACGAGGGAGAAGCTGGAGACTGACGAGGGGAGCATCATCAAGGATGGGGGCCCGGCTGCTCTGGAGAGATCACGCGCAAGACTCTCGCCCTTGGTAGACGTCTCTAGCAAGCTCTGTCGAGATCCCTACCTAAGCACTGTGAGCACGACTTCCCCTCTCCACACTTCATCAGCTCGAGGTCTCCACGCTTCTCTGCCCTCTGCGGCCCGACGGGGGATTTTCATCAGCAAAAGTCCAGGTCCAGTCTCCGCCCCGTTCACGATTCTCTGGCTTTCTCCTGTCCATGGCCCCTTCTGGCAACCCCCCCCCTGCTACCCCCCCCCGATCCTGCCCCGTTACTCGACGCCCTCAACCCCAGGACGCCCCATCTCTCCCCAACCTGCCCAGGAAGCCCTGCAGGTTGTCTGGAGGAGGAAATCTTGCTTGCGCGAAGAAGCAATGGCGTGAACAAACAGCAGCAGCCGCGCAAGAGGCGAGCAAGCAGCCGCGAACACGGAAGCGACTCGAGCCGGCAACATGTCAGCTCTGCGCGTCTATCGGCAGACCAGCTGCCTGTGGCTTCTGACAGACTCTCCTTCGGAAGATTGGCCGCGAGCCGCGCCTCCGTGAGTGGTTGTCATGCGACGCTGGGACATGGGGTCAAGGGACGGTTGCACCATCCGCCAGTGTCACTCACCGGCAGGTTCCTTGCCGCCTCTGCCACAACCTTGACGGGGCGACCCTGTTTGGGCCTTCATCTGCTTCATTGCACCGCGAGCGGCACAGCTATCCACAGGCGAGCCTGAGAATGCTGGAGCCTAAGGACAGCCGCAGCAGTTTTGGCCCCCCCTTCTCGGCCGCGCCCTTCTACCTCCTGCTTGGACGCAAATTCTGGCCACAATAGCACGACGCAGTGATGAAGCCAGAAAGTCGAGAGGGTAATGGGGCTCTTGGGGCCACACGCGGGCTATCAAGTACCCACCGCGAATCCTTCTGCCAATGCGACTCTCCCGATGTCCCGATCCATCCCTCCATCTCCAGGGCCAACGTGTTGCCTTGTTGGGATTAGCGTTTCTCCAATACCAAACGCGAGCCTTTCTCCCCGGTAAGGCCGTTGACAACCAAAAGCAACCCTTGCCTCCCCACTGCCTTGGGGAAGTGGAAGGGGGATGATGAGAAGGGGGGTGTTCGCTGTCCCTGACTGGCTCTTGAACACGCCCCCCCGTCCCATGCCCAGCCCAAGTCCCTGGCCGTCCCACCTTGGTCGCGGGCCTTCTCTCTTGTCGTTGCCCACTGACATGCATGTTCCTTGCCGGCCATACACACTCTAATTCACCCCCGGGGAACGGCTGCTGTCGTCCTTGACCGGGTCCCCCATGCAGCACAGCACCACCATGTACTGTGGGGATGTACTGCCTCTCTCGACTTATAAGCTTAGCTCGTCCTGGGCCCCCTTCTCCACGACCTGTTGAGGCTGTGGTGCATCTTGAATCTCGACCAACACCAAAGATAGCTCAACCGTGTCGTGGAAATCTTGCTACCTGGACGCTTGTCACCTTCAGTGTTTCATCGCCAACATCCCCTCTCCAGTTCATATAAGTCTTCAGCAACGCACCTTCGAGACATATCGCCGCTAGCAGAGCTTGACAGTCAACGTATGTACATACTTGTCATTGTCTTCCCAGTCTTCCTTCTACATACAACATCTTCTTTCAAGATGGACTCGACCTACTCAGGCCAGGTCTTCAACGACACTTACTCACGCAGCACCAGGTCCAGAGCCGGCAGTGGAGTGTCGACAACAGAGGGACTCCTACAGAACTTGCACCTGGCCGAGACGTCATCTTTCGAGACCGCATCTTACAGCAGCAGCACCAGACCCCCGTCATCTCGCGGGCTGACCTCACCCGCATACTTAAGTCCGAGCCTGTCCCACTCGCCCGGCTTCCTGTCCACCCCACTCTCTCAACACCGCCTATCCTTCCCATCTCTCCCATCAGAAGGGGCAGTATCAGATACACAGTGGTTCGAGGCGGAGCATTCGCAAACCCAAGGCGCACCACTGCTCCGGTTACAACCTGCACACGCCCAACTCGGAGCGTTAGCCTCGTCGCCCCCGCTGGCCTCGATCGAGCAGGAAACTATGAGGTACATCTCGACCCATATCCGGCACGAATCCGGGAGCCTTCCAACCCAACCAGCTGCTGACACAAAAAAACAGCGCAGTCGCTGTTTCATACGACCCGGGATACAGTATGGGCAGCAGGGCATTTTCCGGTTGGCCGGGTACGCCTCACATATCACTCTCAGTCAAAGACTAGGCACTGACTTGGGAAACAGTGATGGACTCTGGGAGCGGCTTGATGCCACACGACCTCGCCCCTTACGGGGCAGAGGTCAGCCACACCCCGCCGAGCCATTCGCGATCTGTCACAGGAAGCCCACCCAGGACGCTCACCGCGGAGCAGAGGGAATTAAAACGACAACGGGATCAGGCCCGGCACAGTGCCAAGTTGCAATCCCGCAACCGGAGAACGGGCAGCGCTTCTTCGGTCTGCT
The DNA here is from genome assembly GCA_027569505.1 of Chloridium humicola. Classification (NCBI taxonomy): domain Eukaryota; kingdom Fungi; phylum Ascomycota; class Sordariomycetes; order Chaetosphaeriales; family Chaetosphaeriaceae; genus Chloridium; species Chloridium humicola. The sequence goes on from JAPDFF010000020.1 coordinate 371,933, forward strand.
CACCCCCCGCCTCCCTCGCCGACATGACGACCGGGGCTTCGAGCATGCCGGTATACACGACGGCGCCGTCACAGATTTCTCTTCTCGCTGAACCCTCAACGTCACACTACCTCCCTCCATTCTCGCCGCCGCTTCCGGACCCGAACCAGTCCAGCCTCTACACAAACCCCTACCCTCCCCAGCCATACATTCACGACTACAGCTACCCGGCAACGACCGCTCCGAGCCTGCCGTCCCATTACGGGTATGTCCAAACTTCCCCCCGAGGCCAGACCTTGCGATCTAAAAATTGACACAGCAGCAGACCGATCGTTCCGGACCCAAACCTTGGGATGTATTCAGTCGCGCCGGTCATGCCTACCGGATCCCCCGACGCCAATGGCCAGGTTCGAGTCGTCCACAGCCGGCCGAAACCGCAGTGCTGGGAGCACGGGTGCAACGGCCGCCAGTTTTCCACCTTCAGCAATCTTCTAAGACACCAGAGGGAGAAGTCTGGGCAAGCTACAAAAGCCGTCTGCCCGAACTGCGGCGCCGAGTTTACGAGGACAACGGCCAGGAACGGCCATTTACTACACGACAAGTGCAAGAAAAAGAGCAGCAGCTGAGCAAGGGGCGGAAGCGGCACGACCTTTTTTGAACATCTTCTCTTCGACCATCAAGCAACACATTCTTCGGCGACTTTTGCTGCGAGGCCGACTTCGACGGCGGCACCTTCGTTTTGATCTTCGTTTCTTCGGCGCCACTGTACAGACTTTTTTTGCATTGGGAATCATTTGGGCCACTTGGCTGTCTTTCTTTTCGGGGAGTCAACACTTTACTATGCTTGGGGGGAGGTTTTCGTTACGGTTTAGACTTCGAGGCGGTTCAACATCGGGCTTCACATTTTACGGACGGAAAGGGGGGGGGGAAATACCACAGGTACACATGGGCGAAAACCTTCAATCGTTACATATTATCGCCATACCACAGCGTTATGACCGGGGCATCGGGGGTCATGTTGGGAAATACTTTGTTCTGCTAGTACTCTATTCACACCTTTTGGGGCGAACGACTCCATCCAGAACACCTTTAGCTTCCAGCTCGCGAACTGGACGCCTCCTCTTCCCTGCTTGACTCTCAACTCTTGGCCATTGTCTCATTACATCAGTTTTGCGAACAGTTCAAGTTTTCTGCCATGTCTTGAAGATGCCTAGACGATCCTTTCATCCTTCCAAGACCTCCCCGCATGATCTCGGAAAACAAGCGGAAGGAGCAGGTTTGAGTCCTTTCCCGGATCCTTCAAGCCTAACAACCCTAACAGCCACAAGCCAGATTGCCGAAGCAAGGGAGCTCCTCCTTCCCGCTCTCTTCTCTGGGCCACACTCCATCACTTTCTCATCTTACTGTGTAAGTTGTTCTCCTGCCTGACTCTCGCAGTGCCAACAACCACCTCCACCCATAACAGGTTCCAAGCAGGGGTCCAATCCTACAGCCAAGGCGACTTGGAAAACAGCAGCAAGCGCAAAATCTCTTGACCGATGTCTGCCATCCACTCCCATCCTGGCGGTACCCAGGCCGTGAAGGATGCTGGTCGTTGGTGCTCAAGAACACCACCATGTCGGACCCGCATTCTCGTCACTTTGTGAGCTTGCTGCAGATGCAACTCTTTAGCTGCGCAGTCACTGATGCTCAGGTGAGTGAAACTTTGTTTTCCGGGGCGTCAATTGGCAGCAGCCATCATGCAGATTCGAGCCTGACCCCAAGCCAAGCGCTTATGACGCATGCTCGACCAACAACCAGGGCCAAGGCCAAATTGCAACAGGGCCAACCTCCAAGACATGCATCCTCCCGAGACGGTGAGTCCGAAGTATCGGGTTGGAGGTTGTGATTGCATTGGCTGGTCTGTTTCTCCATGCAGCTCGAACCGCCCTGACACTGACTGAGACCCCTCGGTTTTCAGCGTGCAGACAGAAAGCCCTGCCATCAATACTGCAAGCACCGAGCTCTGCACGACACAGCCAGCTATCGGAACCTTGGCCCTCCTCGGATTGTCACTGGATGCTCCCTTGCATCGCGAACGGGGAAGCAAGCCCAGCCGCGGAACTGGAAGACCACCACTGGCTCCATTCTGGCGGCACGACATCGCCCTGGTGCCCATCATCTCTGCAGGGCAGACTAACGCGGGGAAGGTCAACACCGCCCTCAGCGCGAGACAAGCATCACCATCGCAGAAGTTCCACGACGTCACCTCACCCTCGCACCATCCCAATAGCCGCGATGCCCACTCATCGGTACGCTATTTTGAGCGAGGCGGGATGCATTGACTGCCGACCCCAATGGACCATGACACGCCTTCAATGTGTGTGGCAATACCGCGGCTGCGAGGCTGGCAACCGCAGCATCATCTCATGTGGTTGAGACTTGTGCAGCAATGGGAGATGATGGGCATGCATCGTCGGTCCAAACAACGCCTCACTGGCCACCGAGTGAGGCTCATGGGGAGCCGCATGGCTGGGGTGCGTCAAATTCGCCAATAACCGTCCAGAGAATGCTGTTGACTGAAATCCGTCACCAAAACCCTCGGAGAATTGGTTTCAGACGGTCGGCACCATTTCGCCATCCTGATCGAACCAGTTGGACGTCTTCGAGGTTGGGTGTGCGAACAACACAGCCTCCCTGGAAATAGTAATGCTTGGCCAGGTCTCCCAAGCATTGGTCCCACCATCGAGACTACAGAGATATTGGCGGCTGACTGCATGTTCTGACAGGTGCTCGCCGGCTAAAATGTAGCTCTAAAACGGCAGCCTAGCCCCTGCATTCTCATGTGCCTCGGCGAATATCGGTCACCAACCGCGCCCACGGACTCGGGCTCTGGGGCTTGTCCAACGGCGGATACTGAACAAGCTCTCGAGTTCCAACCTCGCCCCCAACTCGCACGGATCTTGAAGCCTCAGCCGAGTGCAACATTCAATGCGGCACATGCGGATGAAGAGCGAACCTCGTGAGTCGTCCTCTGCTTGCTCTGCCACAACGAGACCTTCCTGTGGTGTTTTGGAGCGTCTTCTGTTCTTCTGAGCGGGCCCGGGCGTACTCGGGCGATCTTCCGGAGGCCATCCCGCCGGGCCGCTACGGCTTACCCCGGCTTCCAGCCGCCGATCTAATTCGCCCCCTTGGGGTCGCGGCACGGCAAGGGTCCCGTTGCTGGCGTCAATCGCGGATCCAGCTCCGCGTGGGCTCTCCCCGGGGCCAGGTCCGGGTCCGGTTTGGTGATGCGTAATAACTTAATAAGTCGTCTAGCCCCAGGGAACGCGCGTGGAAATGGCGCCAGAAAGAATCCATCGCCCAATCTCTCCCCCACCGGCTTGAAGAATCCAATTACTCCTGCCTCGGTAGAAGGGTTCTGGCGCTTTGCTGCATGGAAGGTTCTGCCAGCCGTTTCTTGCCTAGGGCAAGCTGGTTGCGGCTACAGTCACCCCCTCCTAGTCGGCCCGGCCCAGTTGCTGACCACCCCAATCCCAGGGACTTGGGCTCTGGATCGATGCATCCATGCAGGGAGCAGATGTTCTCTGCCACGCGCGCGCCGGCGGCTCGGTTGTGAGATTGAAGGGGCACGGGGAACAGACAGAGAAGAGACCTGGTTTGTCAGCCCGCCGATGACAAAGCGCGGTGAGTTCCAGCAGCCGCCATCCAACTCCGTCACTCATTCTGCAGCCATATGCAAGTTGAGACGGAGGGCAAATTGGAGCTTGCGCGTCAACGGTCGGGGGTGGCTGCAAGGGTGCGGAGGACTGTGGATGGGTGAGTGATGGGATGGGGACGGGGACGGGGCACAACGGTCGACGCGCAGCGTGCATGCAGTATCACAGCGGCGAGCGGCACACGGTTCGCGGCAAATTATTTCGCTTGTTTTTTGAAGTTATTGACGGCCCCGCTGTGAGGGTCGGGTGGTGGGTGCGGGAAGAACCGCTGTCATGGCGCTCTGAGAAGTTTGCTAGTATCCGGACCGGGGCGGGCTGTGCTCTCGAAGAGGCGGTCAGGTTCCATGGATGGAGACGGCGGCTCGCTGCGGAAATGTTCTTTTTGGAGCCTTTTTCTAGTGAGCGCTATCCGGAGTTGAGTTAGGTGGTTGACAGGCCGGCGTGGTAGTGTTGCAACGTTAACTCCATAGCTCCCGAGTTCAGCCACTGGTGTCCGTTCGATTTTCTATTTTCAGAGAGACTAGACTATGTACATGTAACTATCCGCCGCCACCTTTTCCCCGGACGGGGGGCACACCGCCGCATCCGCGTCCGCTTCGGCTCCGAACCCCCGAGATGGCGGCGTGCTTGCCAAGACCCGGGCCCGAACAAACCGGCCTGCCTGCCCCTGGAGGAATTTCCCGAAGGCCGAGCGGGCGGGCGGCCTTGAGAGAGGCCTGCTTCAGAGGAGCCAGGCAGCGAGATTTGGGTCGGGCTGCATATCTGTGGCCAGACTGCGGCAGCGAGGGGCCTGAAACGTGCGGCGAGGATGTCATCGTTGTTTGTTGGGGTTTGTTTGGGATGGGTTTGGTAGTATGTTATTGGTATGTTGACTCGGGGTGAAGTACTTGGAGGAAGACAGCACAGCCATGATTTTCGGATCTATGAACTACTTGTGTAAAGGGGGGTTAACTTGACGCTGCCGACCCGATGTTTGGCACAGATGCCACCACCGTTTGGTGACGCGAAGGCTATCCCTGGACGCTTGGCCGAGCGGCCGTGGAATGTGCCACGCGGCCCATTCGGAGGCAATGCGGTTTGAATTTGATGCTGTGTTGTTCAGAGATGTTTCGCTGAGCTTTTGGAGTATGGATGTTTGAGGAGCAGAAAACGGTCAGATGTGAGGCTTCGGGGCTCGGGTGCCATGGAGCGAGGCTCGGGTTCAAGATACCGAGAAGGGGAGAAAGTCCCTGGCACGTCGGAGGGTTTGGTTCCAGGTTAAGAACCAGTTAAGCAAGGTGGCAAGCTCAAGTCCGTTATTGACGCGGTGGTTCTGGGGGTCTGTTAAATAACGGCGCCTTTCTTGGGAGTCAATTAACGTTTTCTGGGACGAGCGGACACTAGGAGGAGCCCCTGAACCCCGGAAACAACGGACCTCGCCCCAGAAACAAGATCTCGAACAACTGACAAGCCTGATCCGCGAGAAGCTGGTGACGATTGCTTCTGACAGCTTGGAAAGGAGGTTGGAAAACCCAAGGCCTGGCCCTTGAGCAAGAGAGTTGTGAAAGCCGTGATATCGCCAAGTGGCAAGCGCCGATGCACCGTCAAGGAAGGTCCTCAAGAACATTGGGGACCTGGAACTTTGCCTGCCGGCTGAGCGAAAGCGAAGGTCTTCGCGGTGGATCTTCAACAGGGATGCGATCAAAGCCATCACAGTGGGCTGACCTTTCGCAAATCTTGAAATGTCCGGGACTAGGGGCTTCTTGGCCTGGGGACTGCTGACGACATTCCGTCCTCGTGGCCGCTGTGCCGTCGATGGAAGAAGCAAGTGGTTGATGGGGCTGGGGTTGCATGAAGGGGTATCCCAAGCCAAGCGTGGGATGCCCATCTGGGGAAAGGCCGGGGTGCCGGGATGGCAACGGGCGAAGGATGAACAGAGTGAGCGAAGAAGCTTGGAAATCCCGTGGACCAGGGCGTCGGGTTAACGCCGAAGAGGGGTCGTGGACGAGTGATTCATGGATCTGCCCACGGCATGAGGTCTCATTAATTGATGCGGTTGTCGTTAATGGAGATTCCATGCTTGCGAGGCCTCCGTCGAGGAAGATGGATGCTAGGGGCATAACGGAGGCTAAGAGGACAGGAGTACCCGGCAGGTACTTTGACTTGCCAGTTTGGGCAGCACGGCTGCGGGAATTAAGCCGGGAATAGTGAATAAGATGGCATCTGGAAGTTTCCGGAGATGGCCGGATCAGAAGCGATATCTTGTGAGTGGTGGTGCAGCAGCAATCTTTGACTCGTATATCGCGAAGGACCCTCAGGAAATACCACGAGTTGTTGTTATTTGGAGGCGGAAGCTGCAAGTCGCATCGAGGTCGAGAGCATGGAAGTTTGCTGCATGTTAAAGATGCAGTTAAAGAGTTATGTTTCAATCCAAAATATTGTGTCGAGTGTGGGTCACATTCACGAGCGCGCGTCAGCGCGGCTAAGTGGTTGTCTTGGCTTCGCAACTCGTCCCTTTCACTCGACCAAGCGCGAGACACCATCACAACAGCGAGGCGAAGGGTTGGTCGCTCCCATTGGCCGTTTCCACGTGCACATTCGATCCTGCGGGCGCCTAATTGCTGCAGGCAAACAAACAGGGCAAACCAACTGCAAGGGCAACGACAGCCCAGTGCGATGGATTGGATGTGACTTCCCAGCACACCTCACACGAGCCACAACAGAACCGAAGGCATTCTGCCATTTCACCAAGCGCTGTGGGTTGAACCAGACCACACAACCACCAACTCATCGACGAAGGATCTCACCATCCCACCCACACCAGGAACCAGCGCGCCTCTTGGGACTGGGCCGTCATCGAGATTCCCCCTCCCCTGCCCAGCTCTGATCCTTCCCGCCTGTTCGCCCATTCCTGCCGCCTTCTGTCAGGGCCAAGCTACATCCAGCTGGGCCAAGCTTTGGGTGACTCCCCACTCGGCGTGTTTGGGGGCGAGATCACAAGCGACGACAGGCAAAAGAAACAGCACAGCACCCGCCAATCTCTCTCACCTCGTCCACGTGTATGAGGAGGCACAAGAGGTCACCAACGCGGTCACCGCTCCAGCCGCACGCTCGCCAAATTGGTGTTGGCTTGGTCGGTTCCTGGGTCACATCTCACCCGACTCGGGCCGCTTAGTGGTCGGGAGGGATTCAACCACCGGGTAGGCAGCAGCATTTCTCGGGTCCGTTGGCGGCCACCCGGGCTCAAGTGTCGAAACGGCTGTTTGCCATTGGCAGCACTCAGCGCTCAGCAGTTGGTGACAGCCACGGCTGGGAGCAGCTGGCATACTACCCCTGCCCAGAACTGTCCTTCTGGGAGCCTCACATCGCCCGCCATGCCGGCCGCCGTTGCGTCCCAGTGGAAGGACCGCCGCCGGCGAATGTTCCAATCCGTCTTTCAGACTGACGTCGTTCATCCTGCGCCTCAGTCGACACCAACAAGCCGCTCTGCAGACACCGGGCAACCATTGAGCGGTCCCGGAGCGTCCTTGTCTGCTCACCCCCTTTCCTTCTCGCAGCCCCAGAAGCAACACGAGACACACCATGGCCATGGACACACCCTCCACGTTCCTGGCGAGCATCCCTTTCCCGGGAGGACCACCCCTGAGCCGTCATCACAGACACCAACAGCACAGCCCCTCTTCCCCTCACTCACCGCGACGGGAGCAGACGACCAGGCGACCTATGATCGTGCCTGGCACATCGTAACCGCCCACATCGCCCTCCCCTCCTCCGCCACCGCGGACGACTCCTTCGGCACGCTTGCCGCCGACTCGCAGCAGCAGCAGCAGTCCTCACGCAGAACGGACGCCCACCCGGACTTCTACGATGCCTTCGCCCTCCTCGTCAATGCGGCCACCCTGCTCCCCCGCGCCGCCCGCACCGACGACATCCTCGCCTGGCATGTCCGCCAGGCAAGGGCGCACTTCTCGCAGCATGTAGTTCCCCTTTTGGCGGGGTGCGTCGATGATCGGGCCGAGGAATCAGAGGATGATGATAGCGAGGACTGGAATGAACGCCGGCCGCCATCGAGGAAGGGCAACTACTACGAGAGGCACATGGTCATTGTTATGAGCAGTATCCGGACTCTCGAGGCTGCCCTGCGGCTTTACTTTTACGGCCTGAACCAGCTGTTGTCGGGTTTCAGTCGTATGGCGGATTCCTCACCCGAGGTGGCCAATGATGCCGAGCTTCTCAACTCCCGGTTCAGGAGAGATATCCATGCTCTTGTGAGTAACTCTGTTTCGGAGGGGCTGTTAACCTCTATAAAGACCGTTTTCTTGCGGCTCGCTGGAACTATTTTGGGAATACCGTCTCGGGATACGCCGGGCGTCGAGAGAATACGACCGGCCCCTCCTAAACCAGATGACTTGAAGGTTCAGGCTGCGAGAGAGCGGCTGCTTGAGCTGTCCCAACAGCTTCACAACGTAGGCTTGGCTGGCGAACGCTTCCAGGTCCTATTCGCCGAGGTCATGGACGCTATGATGTGTGCGTTTGTCACTGGGGCTTACGCCGGTGTCTGGTCAACACCAGATCCCCGCTCCTTTTCAACTGCTATGGATTCGGTATCACGGAGGGGATCTCTAAACGCTGCATCTCTGTGTATCATGTCACTCAACGATTGGGTTGAGAATTACTTTGCTCGTCTGAGCTTTGAAGTCCTATCTTGCATCTCCCCCAATCCTAAGGGCCCCTCTCCGGTCCCCCTGGCGGAGCTCAAGACGTACCAATCTCTGGCCCTCGGCCGTCTGGCAGCCCTTCGTATCCAAGAGCTGTTTGACATCGTCCTAGCATGGCCAGCGTCGCGACCGGCGCTCGACGATCTGCGCGCTACCATCACGACCCCAGCTCGCCGCAAACAACTGACAGACAGCTTCTCCCGCGCTCTGCAGACACGGCTTCTTCATGCGGGCTGCAGCACGCTCGAGATCCTGCGGAGCTACATCGCCATCATCCGGACGTTGCACGCGCTCGACCCGAGTAAGGTTCTGCTGAGCCATGTAGAGCCGGGGCTGCAGCTGTATCTTTGCCAGCGGGAGGACGCCGTCCGCGTTGTGGTGGCGGGTCTCCTCGCGAGCCCCGAGGAGATCCGAGCTGCAAGAAAGGCCAAAGACGTCCACAAACGGCCGAGGGACAGGCTGCTGCGAGAAGATAGCGGTTATCCCAAGCGTCGACGAGACCTCCTCTCTCCGTTCGCAACTCCCACCATGCCCGGAAGATCCGCCAAAACCCCCGCCACCCGCCGCCGACGGGCTAGCACCCCCGAACCGGCATCAACCCCTGACCACAAAACAACAAACACCATCACCCAACACACCCCAAAACCCTCCGCCAAACTCGTCGAACTCGCCCTCATCCTCAACGACCCCACCCAATCCCGCCGCGCCCCCTCCGACCTGCACGAAGACCACGACCTCGACTGGTCCGACATGTCCTGGGTGCCCGACCCCGTCGACGCAGGCGCCAACTACCGCCGCCCCAAGAGCGAGGACGTGATTGGCACACTGATCGAGGCTCTCGGCGGCGGCACTAATACTGCTGCCCCCTCCACCGGTAGTGGGAGTGGTGGTAGTGGGAGTGGGGATGTCTTCATTAAGGAGTTCTCACTGGTTGTTGCTGAGCGGTTGCTGAGTCGGCCCCCTGGTGAGGATCATCAGCAGAATGTCAGGTTTGACCAGGAGATGAGGGTGTTGGAGTTGTTGAAGAAGAGGTTTGGAGAGGCGGCGCTGCAGAATTGTGATGTGATGATCAAGGATGTGGTGCAGGACTCGAGGAAGGTGGATGCGGCGATGGGGAAGATTAGGAGGGGCGAGGGAGGGGGAGGGGAGAGAGGGGAGATGGAGTACCATGCCAAGATCTTGTCGAGGCTGTTTTGGCCTGGTTTGGAGAGGGAGCACTTCCTCCTGCCGGAGGCGGTGGTTGCCCGGCAGCGGGAGTATGAGAAGGGATATGAGGACTTGAAGGCCGGGAGGAAGCTGACGTGGTTGAATCAGCTGGGACAGGCGAGGGTGGAGTTGGAGTTGAAGGACCGGACGGTTGCGGTTAATTGCAGCACAGTCGAGGCGACAGTGGTGTATGCCTTCCAAGGGACCGAAGATGGCGCGGAGCCAGCAAAGAAGTCTGTCGACGACCTCTACGAGCAGCTGCAAATGGATGAGGACCTCATCATAGCCGCGCTGCACTTCTGGGTCAACCACGGCGTGCTTCGCCGCGCATCATCACCACCCAACACATACATCGTCGCTGAGACCCTCGCGGACAACAACCACCCTTCTACCACCACCACCGGCGAAACCCCCACTGCCGCCCCAGCCATGGAAGAACCCGCCCCTGCCAGCAAACCGGCAGTGTCAGCAAAAGAGCGCGAGCGCCGCGACATGTACTGGCGCTACATCCAGGGCATGCTGACTAATGCCAGCGCCACCATGCCGCTCGCACAGATGGCCATGATGATGAAGATGCTTATCACGGACGGGTTTGCGTGGGGGAATGAGGAGCTGCAGGAGTTTTTGGCGGAGAAGGTTGCGGACGGGGAAATGGAGGTTGTGGGGGGGAAGTATCGGTTGGTGAAAAAGTAGGGGGGGGGGTGGGGGTGTTCGGAGTGTTTACTTATTAGGAAGGGAATGTGTATGGTTTATTCGACGGGGAGGTATCGCGTTGAAGGTGATAGGGCATGGAATCGGTTCTGTCTGCGACCGTCAGATTCAGGTTGAGTTCTCGGGTGAGAGCATCGTACTTAACCAAATATCAAACCTCTCCCCTTGCTGAACGAAAAGAGTGACTCGCTGGCCTCCTAAAAAGTTGTGATAATTCAGCTAACGGCGGCTCCTGGGCTTGTAGGACTGTCAACTGTTGATCTAAACAAAAGTTCAACATTGGGAGGAAACTCAAGAAGTGCCAGTTGAAACTAAACGTAAGAACCTAGTGATCATCCACGGGAGAGGCAAGAAGAAAAAGAAGATAAAAAAAGGGACGGAGGAAAAAGACAAAAAGCTCGCCCACGCGGTCCCGTCAGACCGTCGCTAGCTACGAAAACCCCTTGGGGATTTTCCAGAGGCGTCCCCCAAGGTTGCCTCCCGGGTGACTCGAACCCAAGACCTTTTCCGGTGGCCAGCCGGGGTCTTGGGGTCGAGCTCCCAGGAGCGACCGCCGCAGTTGCCCAGTGGGCTACCGGGCGGTCGTTGAATTTGGGTGTAATTGAACTTCCTTATCTCCCAGTACCTTCCCTCTCTTGGTGGTCTCGTCTCCCTCTGCTCGGGGAACGTTAAATCGTCTGATCTCAGCCTGCTCCAAAGCTCGGACTCAGCAAACTGAACTTGGAACAAATTCAAACCGACTGGCGATCCTCGGGCGTTTGGAGTTTCTCCGGAGCCATTCCATCAGATTTCTTCCAAGTCCTCAATCGCTCACACTTACCATCCCTCACGCCCACGGCTCCCCTGAACCATTACGGGAAGCACAAGAGAGGGGGCAAAGCCAAAAACAACATTACCAGATTTTTACTGCCCAGATCAGCCGTGACTGCATCCTCCATGACACGACTCGAGCTTCGCAGCAGGCAGTCTATTAAACTCCCCAAATCTCTGCCCGTATTTGCCGCAGGATAATTCTACGAACATGGCGTCAACGACCTTCTTGAGTCGAACACAGTCCAAGAATGGTTGATAACGATGTTGATGACTGAGCCTCAACCAAAGGTCTTCGGGCTTCAAAGCAAGCGCAGGATTCAACAGCAGTGACTCGCCGTCGGAAAGACATAAACTCCTCAATATGGGGCCGAAGAAGAAGGCCCCTTTGACGCTTGCATGGGATGTTGGGCCTCGAGACTTCCACTTCTGCAATCGCTCGCCTCTGAGATAAAAAGGCAACCGCTCCTGCCCAGTAAGACGGCACCTCTCCACCAAAGCCCATCAGCATTGAGAAAGAACGTGAAACCTGGCCCCTCTAAGTTCTACGGCACCGTGGGGGGGGGGGGGGGGGGGGGGGGGGGGGGGGGGGGGGGGGGGGGGGGGGGGGGGGGGGGGGGGGGGGGGGGGGGGGGGGGGGGGGGGGGGGGGGGGGGGGGGGGGGGGGGGGGGGGGGGGGG